>CM019228.1:13802038-13831692 GCA_009741485.1 Malurus cyaneus samueli | reverse complement strand
CGTGGGGCTGGAGTGCAGCTGCCCCAGGGAGCTGCAGGGTGCCTACATGCTGTGCTTCTTCCACCACCCTGAGGAGATCAGGAGGAGGACTCGGCGGCCCATCCTCCTCGACACCCTGTGCACCGACCTCTACCTTGACGTGCGCAAAACTGCCCGCTGGTTCAGCCTCCTGCTCAGAGCGTTCTGGCGCTACGTGCCCGAGTCCCGCAGCTGGCACTTAGAGCTGCTGCCCGCCAGACGCTCTTGCAAATTCAGGCTGACCCAGGGCCAAGAAAGCTTCCGCGTCAAGGTGCAGTTCGGGGTGCGGCGAGGAGCCTCTGACGTCTTTGTGAGCAGCCGGCCCGCAGGGTTCCGCACCCCACGCACAATGTGGCCTGAGAGCTACGGCGTGGCCGAGATGAAGTTCCTGAGGCACGTGACCAGGCAGGCCCCCCAGGACAGCTCGCACCTCAGGTGCCTGACGCTCATGGCCGGCCTTCTGGCGCGCAAAGACTTCTCCAGATACTTTTTGAAGACCGTCATCATGCGCCTGCTGAACACCTTGCCGCTGTCGCAGTGGCGCAGCAGCGAGTTTCTGTTTCGTCTCTCGGATATCCTGGAGCAGCTGCGCTTCTCCCTGGAACAGAAACAACTCGACCATTTCTTTGTGGGCAACAGAGGCTGCCACAGGAGATCAGCTTGCCCCCAGATATAAGATCAGCTGAGCCGCCCAACCTCTTCCAGGTCCTGGCGCAGGATGAGGCCGCCCACTCCCAGACCATGGAAGCCTACCATGCTCTGCGCCGTGACCTGGCAGCAGTGCTGGCCTATGGCCACCCTTAGCGGGGCTCATGGGCACAGCTGAGCTTGTGGGGCTGCCAGCTGGGGCCGACAACCAGCTCATAGCGCTGGGAGAAAGGGAGGAGCGCGTGGGATACACCAGAGACAAAAACATCCCTGTGTATAGAACTGTAGATTAGATCTTAGGCACCGCTAAGATTTTTATAGGCAGTGTAGGTTTAGAAAATACAGATTATATAGACAGTTTATTAATTATTATGTTCATATTCTGAAAAGATGTAGAACATCTATAGTATCACTATGTGTTATCACACATATTAATGCTCTGTCATTGCTCCATTTATGACAGGCAGGATTTTTATTAAATAGACCTATTTACAAAAATATATTTACACATATTTATTTAATACATCGCAATAATATAATTAATAATGCAGTAATACAATAAAATAATATTGATATATAATGTTGGCATCATTGCATTATAAATGTCATGTACAAAAAACAGTTTTTAATAGTTTAAATACTTTTATAATATATTTTGACAGGAATTCTAAATAATTTCTAAAATATGTAATATATTTACTAATATTATATTTGTAATATACATAGTGTAATGTATTGTCATTCATATATATCATATCATATATATATATCATATATATATATAAATAAATTATATATAAAATATATACAATTAATATAATATAATATAATGTAATTAATTAATTAATATATATAATATAATATAGTACAAATTCAGCATGTATATCATTTCACTATATGTAATGACTCGTGGTAACACTCTGAAGTTGGTCCACTTCTGCCAGGGAAGGTTGTTATCACATGAATCTATTTCTTTAGTAGGTATCATGCACACCATGTAAAATACATAACATTCTTATACAGAGATACAGCCACACACAGTGGCCCTGTCTGTTGGGACACACAGTAACACTCCATAGTCACTGCATTTTCCAGCAGCAAGCCTGAAACAGCTTTGCTCTTGCTTCAATAAAATGCAGGGTCACAGAATCTGGACCGTGCAAGATTTGTTTTCTCTCACCCAGACCTCTGGTACTGGTAAATCTCCCGAGCTGTGAATGTGGGCTCGTGGACAGGTCATTGAACTCACCACACTGACAGTGCAGAACTGGTTCTAATGAGAAATTAAACCCAGCTTCCCTTTCTTGGGACACTGAGCATGGAACTGGGGCACAAAGGGATGAGAGGAAAACTGTGAAACATGGGGAAAAGAATCCAGTCATAAATGGAATAAATGATAAGAAATGACCCTCGGCTTTATCCCAGGGGTGGCATCAGCAGGACACCCCCATGCCCACCCTACACTGAGATTTCCTGCAGGGTTTGATGGAGCACCATGGCATGTCATCAGAGAATCATGCAATTCCATGCAATTGCATGGAACGATGGAATGTTGCAACGGCTTGAGAGGGAAAAGAGCTCAAAGCCCATCTTGGGCAGGGCCCCCTTCCACCTGCCTGGGCTGCTCAAAGAGGAGGGAGAAGGGATCATTCAAGGACAGCTGGAAGATCCTCTGGCATTCCCAAAGGCACAACGGCTGTGAGTGTTCTCATTGATCTCCCGAGGTTCCCCACCCATTCCACGCTCCAAGGGACAGTTAATGATCCTCAGGAATAAACACACTCAATTCTGGAGAGGGAAAAGGAGCAGAGCCTTTTTTGGGAGAAATCCAAAGTAATTCTCTGGAAAAAGTTTCGCCGGGCCTGGGAGGCAATGCATTCCGTCAGGGCTCTCGGGCAGCTGGCAGCCGTTCCATCACAGCCCTCCCAAAAAACCCAGGAAACGCTGCAGGAGCAGCACTGAGAGTAAAGCAATGCTGCTTGGGCAAGGTTGGCATTTTTGTACATCAAACACCCAATTTGGGCTGGCTCTTCTGGCAGGAGAGCGATGCAGCCTGCACATCGCTCCAGGCTGGCTCTGCACCCTCTCTCCATGTCCAGGTCAGCTCTTCCCAGGGATTTCCTTTGTCTTTCATTTTTCCACTCCTTCATCCCTCTGAACAAACCATGCCCTCCCATTTGCCTGCTGGTCCTTCCCACTGTCCTTCCATCTGGCAGAGATGGATTGGATTCCCTGTATCCCAAAGGATGGATGCTGTGATTGACTTCCTTCCTTCCCTCCTTTCTTTCTTTCTTTCTCGCTTTATTTATTTATTTATTCACGCTTTCCTTTATTCACATCACACATGAGTATTTCCACTGCAAAGGCTCTGTCTCAGGTCAGAACATCCATTTCCCACACAGCTGAGAAGCTGATCCCCAAAATCCCATGGATAATCCAGCTCACCAGATCCACCATTACAGTCCTCCCAGTCCTCCTTCTCCTGGATGAGAATATCGAAGTTTGGGGCAGCTCAGGAGTGCCCATCCCAAAACACGCCCATTACCTGACCCCACTGACCATCCCACTGTCCCCCATGCCATGGAAGGTGTCTGACACCTGCCCTGCTGTGCAGAGAACCCTGGACCAGGGATTTGGGAAGCCAGGAGTGCTGCCCTCTCCTAGGGCATTCCTTTGGGATCATCCCACAGATCCCTTAAAGGAATCCCAGCTCCAGTTGCTCCCAAGGAAAAGCCACAAGCAGTGTTTGTTTGCTTGCCAAATCCAAGATACATGGCAGATCCATGGATACATGGAAATCTGTGAGATTGCCAATAGAGGGCAACTGATGAGAAAGACAAAAGAAGGACCAAAAGGAGTTCTTTGAAGAAGATTCACCCCAAGCAGCCTTAACCAGTACACCAGGGCCACGGTGAGGGGCTGAGCCGTGCTGGGGACAAAGGCTGGGGCTGGCCTGGCCTGGCTGTGCTGTGCTGTGGCACCTGGGGCAGCTATAAAAGGCCCCAGCAGCAACGCTGACCCTGCAGAGCCTCAGTGAGCAGTGAGTGCAGCGTGCTGGGGAGGCTGGGCTGGGCAAGGGCCGGGCACAAACGCTTGTCCGGGGCTGAGTTCTACCCCTGCATGCAGGGACAGCCCCTCACGGGAGAGCCTTGGCCAGGGCACACTGCTGCTGCTGCTGCTGCTGCTGCTGCTGCTGGGCAGAGGGACAGGCCTTGCTTCCTGCCACCTGTCTGGGGCCTGTTTCTTGCTGCCCCTGAGCTCTGGGATTGCCATCCCTGCTGCCCCCACTGCCAGCTGCCTCCCTGCCAGCTCCACTCAAGGCCTTCTCTCCAACCCCCTGCACACCATGGTTCCCGTGGTGATCCTGCTCTTGAGGCTCTTGAAAATCCTCATCCTGTATCCGCAGCCTGTGGGCGATGGTCTGGATGAGGAGACGATTGTGCGCATGCAGGAACGTTTGACGCTGCTTGAACTGGAGAAGTTTCGGCTGCAGTGTCAGGTGGAGCAGCTGATCTTGAGGCAGAGCGCTGGATCTGGGCAGACCTGCTCTGCTCTGCCTTGCAGCACGGGCAGCTCTGGGCTCTTGCTGGGCTCCTGGGCCTTGGCTTGGTCCTGTGCTTTATGTGCAGGAAAAGAGGCCGTCAGCTAGAGAGCCGTAGTGAGGAGGAGAAGGAAGAGGGGAAAGAAGCTGAGGAAGAGGAGGAAGAAGAGGAAGAGGAAAAGAGAGAGAGAAGAATGAAGCATGGGACTACAATCTGACCTGGCTTCTGGAGGAGCGCATCCAGTGGCCTGTCCAGGACCTGCAGACAGGCTGCAAGAGGACGAAGGCCCTGATGGACAACGTAACAACTGTCCTTGGGCGTTTCTTGCCTATGACTTTCTACCCGAGGCTGCAACGAGCCATTGGTGTGGGCAGTGCCTTCGAAGGTTGGACTGCCTTTGTCAAGGAAGCTGAGTACCGTGTGCTCGTACCCCTGACTCCTCCCTGCGGGCACACCTTCAGCCTGGAGCTGGACACCGACGGGGACAGGCCCGGCAGGAACTTCCGTGTGCGCGTGGGGCTGGAGTGCAGCTGCCCCAGGGAGCTGCAGGGTGCCTACATGCTGTGCTTCTTCCACCACCCTGAGGAGATCAGGAGGAGGACTCGGCGGCCCATCCTCCTCGACACCCTGTGCACCGACCTCTACCTTGACGTGCGCAAAACTGCCCGCTGGTTCAGCCTCCTGCTCAGAGCGTTCTGGCGCTACGTGCCCGAGTCCCGCAGCTGGCACTTAGAGCTGCTGCCCGCCAGACGCTCTTGCAAATTCAGGCTGACCCAGGGCCAAGAAAGCTTCCGCGTCAAGGTACAGCTCGGGGTGCGGCGAGGAGCCTCCGACGTCTTTGTGAGCAGCCGGCCCGCAGGGTTCCGCACCCCACGCACAATGTGGCCTGAGAGCTACGGCGTGGCCGAGATGAAGTTCCTGAGGCACGTGACCAGGCAGGCCCCCCAGGACAGCTCGCACCTCAGGTGCCTGACGCTCATGGCCGGCCTTCTGGCGCGCAAAGACTTCTCCAGATATTTTTTGAAGACCGTCATCATGCCCTGCTGAACACCTTGCCGCTGTCGCAGTGGCGCAGCAGCGAGTTTCTGTTTCGTCTCTCGGATATCCTGGAGCAGCTGCGCTTCTCCCTGGAACAGAAACAACTCGACCATTTCTTTGTGGGCAACCAGAGGCTGCCACAGGAGATCAGCTTGCCCCCAGATATAAGATCAGCTGAGCCGCCCAACCTCTTCCAGGTCCTGGCGCAGGATGAGGCCGCCCACTCCCAGGCCATGGAAGCCTACCGTGCTCTGCGCCGTGACCTGGCAGCAGTGCTGGCCTATGGCCACCCTTAGCGGGGCTCATGGGCACAGCTGAGCTTGTGGGGCTGCCAGCTGGGGCCGACAACCAGCTCATAGCGCTGGGAGAAAGGGAGGAGTGTGTGGGATACACCAGAGACAAAAACATCCCTGTGTATAGAACTGTAGATTAGATCTTAGGCACCGCTAAGATTTTTAGTAGGCAGTGTAGGTTTAAAAAATACAGATTATATAGACAGTTTATTAATTATTTTAATTCTGAAAAGATGTAGAACATCATAGTATCACTATTGTTATCACATATAAAGCTCTGTATTGCTCCATTTTGACAGGCAGATTTTTATTAAATGACCTATTTACAAAAATATATTCACACATATATTTAATACAACAATAATTATAATATAATGCAGTAATACAAAAAATTATATTGTATAATTTTGGCATCATTATATTTTAATGTCATGTACAAAAAACAGTTTTTACATAGTTTAAATATTATTAATAATATTAAGGAAATTCTAAAAAAATTTCTAAAATATGTGATATATCTAATATATATATTGTAATATACTATAATATAATATAATGTAATGTAATACATTATCTAATAATAATATCTATATAATATGTAATATACTATAATTAAATATAATATAGTAAAATTAATATAATATAATTCAAATTCAGCATGTATATCATTTCACTATATGTAATGACACATGGTAACACTCTGAAGTTGGTCCATTCTGCAGGAAGATTGTTATTACTGAATCATTTCTTTAATAGGTATCATGCATACCATGTGTAACACACAGCATTGTCATATGGACATACACCCACACACAGTGGCACTGTCTGTTGGGACACACAGTAATGCTCCACAGTCACTGCATTTACCAGCACACCTGAAACAGCTTTGCTCTTGCTTCAATAAAATGCAGGGTCACAGAATCTGGACCGTGCAAGATTTATTTTCTCTCACCCAGACCTCTGGTACTGGTAAATCTCCCGAGCTGTGAATGTGGGCTCGTGAACAGTGTCATTGAACTCAACCACACTGGCAGTGCAGAACTGGTTCTAATGAGAAATTAAGTCCAGCTACCCCTCTGATCTCAGAATGACAGAAGGCTTGGCTTGGAAGGGTCCTTAAAAATCCCTGTGCAACCCTGCTGTAAGCAGGAATACCTTCCACCGGGACAGGCTGCTCCGAGCTCCATCTATCCTCCTGGAACCTGCCAGGTATGGGGCAGCCACAGTTTCCATGGGCAGCAGGGGCCAGGGCCTCGGCAGCCTCTGAGCCTAGAATTTCTTCAGATAAAATGCTGAGAGTAGTTGGGCTGAACTTTGTATTTCTCTCCCACTCCATGAGCAATTCCTGTATGGCTGTGGTGCCCTCAGTAGCATCCGACCCACTGAACGTCCCAGCTGCAATGTGGAAGGGCTTCAACATCCCCAGACCATCCTCACAGAGGGCAGTTCCATTCCAAAACCACTTCCATTTAATCCCAGATCCCCATTTTTGGTATTTATCCACACTGGACCCTCATACACCCCCATCACCCCCTCTGCACCTCCCACCATCCCAATTATTTCCCTGAGTTAGGAAAATCAGCCTTTTCCATCTATTCCTTGTGGATATTGTTGTGTCCCTTGAGCCTGGCTTACTGCATTCCTTGTTTACTCTCAAAACAGCTGGAAAAGCTCTTCCCACACTGGGAAAATCTCACACAACTGGCAAGGAAAATACTCTTCCAGGAGTCATGGCACTTTGCAACAGCTTTAAACTGCTTCAAACCGTGTAAAACCACTTGAAGTTTCTGGGAAGTGACGGTTTGAAAATTGAGAATAAAAATAAATATAAAGATAGAAATAAAGATAAAAATGAAAAAATTATAAAATTTTGAAACAAAAGTTAAAGTAAATATTAAAATAAAAATTAATTATGAAATAACAAAATAAAATTAAAATAAAAATTTAAATTCTGCCTGCCCAGCCCTGCAGATGCTTCTCTTTCACCCAGCATTCAGCACCGTCCATCTCCTCATGGCACTGTCAGGAATGGTGAAACCCAGAGATGAAAATCCCAGGGAAAATATAGATGAGATCCAGACGTGAGACTAGTGGGAACAAGGGTTCATGGGAGGGCTCGGCTCACCTTGATCTGGGGAAATGCAGTGGAAAACATGGAATTATGGAGTCATTAAAGTTGGAAAAGACATTTAAGGGCAATGAGTCCAGCACCACTGAGGTCACCATCAAACCCCGTCCGCAAGTGCCACATCCATGGGTTTTTGGAACGCTTCCATGGATTGGGATCCACCACCACCCTGGGCAGTTGTGCCAGGGCTGGAAAAACCTTCCCAAGAAGGAATTTCCCTGATACCCAGCCAAGGTGAGCTGCAGGATTCCCTGTCACTGGGGACAGCATCCCCTGGGAAATGGAACCTTCCCAGCCTTCCCCAGGGCTCAGTTTTCGCTTTGGGATCTGCTGAAAACCCAGAAAAGGTTAAGGACAGCTCCCTGATCCTGTGAATATTGCACTGCCAGGAAAATGAGACCTCACAGGGCCACCAGAGCTTTGTTTTTCCTTCAGGGTGGAAAAATGGGCTCTTCCCTCTTCCGGAGTGCTCCAGGTCTGGCCTTTCCATGGGAATTGTTGGAGCCTCAAAGTTCACAGAGCGATGTCTGTGCTTCCCATCTCCTTGTGCTCCAGGGAGAGGGTCTCAGCCTGCCTGGAAAACTCAGGAATCCAGAGGTGGAAGAGACTTTCCACCCACAAAAATCAAATTTATGGCCATGAAGAACTGATGGAGCCAGCTGGGATTGGCCTCAACCTCTCCACCTCCACATCCAGGAAATATACAGGAGCAGGAAGGGAGAGTGACAGAGTTTTCCAAGGATGCAAAGACCAATTTCTGGACATTTTTTGATCTGTGCCAGATGTTTTTTTTTTTAATACAGCATTTAAAAATATGGCAAAATATGGCAAAGAAATCCTGCCAAAGGAATGACAGCATGACAGGGCGAGAGGGACCCACGCTTAGGGTAAAAAAAAAAATCAAAGGGTAAAAAATACTTAGGTAATTTTTTTTTTTAATTTTCTGACATGTTTTTTGATATGTCAGAAATTAAAAAAAATCTCCTTGGAATTTTGCCCAGCAACCTCTTGGAGGTTCCACAATTTCCACTGGGCTCAGGCAGGTATTTTTAGGACCATTATTAAATATTAATTGTAAAATCATATGAGAATTCCTTCCGCTGTAGATATTCGTAACTACCTTGTTTTGAGTTAATTACCTTAGAAACGTTCCAGGTTTCTGTGTCCTCAGTAGGAGTTCCTCTTTTACAGGAAATTGGATTATCCATTTTCTTTGCTCCTGTTCCCTTTTTGCTTTTGCCCCAGGATTTTGTCCCATCCCTGGAAGTGTCCAAGGCCAGGTTGGACGGGGAACACTCTGGGATAGGGAAACGCGTGGACATTCTTGGGTGGGAAGGAGGTTCCATGCAGATCTTGGTGCAGGAAGCAGAAGACAAGTCCCAAGCCGCTTGTTCCTCTCCTTTGGGGCTGTGCTTGGCAGACTTGTTTGTTTCATGTCAAAAAATAAAAAAACATTATGGTAAGGAAGAAAAGTCACTGTATAATGAAAAGTGCCTTAGCGGATGAATAATAATGGTCACGGGCAAATAGCTATCTTCAATCTGCCTACTAAAGGACGGTTCAGCCAGCCATAAAAGCACAGCTGAGTGAGAAAGTCTTTCCTAGGAGAACATCACCACAGAGCCACAGGGACATCGGCCTGCCAAGATGTAGTGTGGAGGACATCAATTCTATATTCAGGCTTGACTTTTAACAAAGGTAGAGTGTAATTCTCGCCTGATTGGAGCACTTAGTACAACCTGGAGGAACAAACGAGTCGTCTGGAGCATAATAGGGGACATGGAGACCTGGGGGACAAGGGTACGTGCGGAGTCGCCACAGGGCAGGGGCATTGTATGGACTAGGAGAAAAATAGACAAGAGGGTCTCGCTGAGAAGCAAGGAGGCTTCCAGGGGAGAACCCATATAACTTTGGGATGCTAGCCACAATCCAGATCATCCTACGAGAGAAGAACAGTGGCCACGCCGGACGCGCGACACTCAGAGCGCTCTCGACCTATAACCAGGAGCAAACAGGCCAGGAGGGGGGAACGGCTTTGGTATTGGGACGAGGCGTAGACAGGCGGTAAAATGAGCGGAAATTCCTCATGGAAGAGGTAGTTCCACATTTATGTCTATGGATCCAACAGCACACTGGAAAGGAGTCTGAAACATTCGCGTGAGAAGTGTTGGATTGGGGACAAGCGGGAGTTGCAGACTAGAGTGAAGGCCAGATTAGCCAAGTTGCTGGGTAATTGATGGTTTGCACTTGATCGCTTTTCTCAAGTCGGGGCTTCTAATCACCACAACCAAAATATCAATTAGCTGTGTATTCTCTAATTATTCACTTGTAGATTAGAATGCATCGGACGATTTCAGGAGGGATCGGAGGCTTTATAACAAAGAAGAAATTTGTCCTTACTCAGTGCCTTAGCAGGTGGAACCAATGCGCTTGCTGATATCTGCTTTCCAAAACTGCAAATGAGATTCCCATCACTTATCCAACTGATTATCCTTTACAATCTGAGCATTTCACCCGATCACTCACTGGCCAGGTCCGAACTCTCGAGCGTAGAGAAACAATATCCCAGGCACTTGCGGGACCAAGAACGGAGACGCAGGACTAGGAGTGGTTCCTGAGCGAGTCGGCAGGGCAGAAAGGCCAAGCATCTTTTTGCTACTGTCCACAGTATCTCCTCCAGGTCAACTAAACAGCGGCATCTCATAGTGGCACGCGTAACAACGTCGCCCAGGTGCATGGAACCTATTTTCAGGCTACTGGAGGTAAACTGGGCAAGAAAACCTATTGGGCAAGAGGCGCTGGAGGAACTTGCCCGAATTCGAAGCAACCACCCCTGGCTGTGCATATCCCTGCCAACAGCCACAGTATTTCTAAGCCATCCCTCGGGAGCAATATGCAGGATGCTGCAGGACTGCAAGGAAACCTCATCAGGTTTATGGACTAACGCTGTGAATATTTGTTCTTTAACGCCATCTCTTCACATGTGAATCAAGAGGTCAGGGCTGGGGTCATTCAGTTCTTCTTCTGAAGAGCGATTCCGATCCACCCAGCTCCCACCTTTGCGTGTTTCCTCTCACCTGTGTGAATCCCTGCCCCATCCAGGCGGTCGCGTACGACCAATTATATCACGATTTCTCGTGATGAGCCCCTATACGCAGTGAGCATTCCGAAGATAATCAGTCCCTATAACTACACCCGGGTAGCATGTTAACAATAACAAACTCAACACAGTTGTGAGCCGCACGAATCACTCTACACATATATTAATATTACTTAATATCACTTATAAACTATCTCTGGCAATGCCCATAATCGATGCTCTCTTTTCCCTCCCTCCATGAGCTTGGTGAGTCATCAAAAGCCTTACGCAGTATGCTATAATTGCACGTGTAACGGATCATAGAGACTATAGTATTAATTAATGTAATATTGTGTGGGCGGGCAGGACCTGCGAGAAGGACAGCAATGACCAACTCTGGAGCTCACGACTTCTCACGTGGGACTTTTTCTTTTGGGGTTTTTGCAATGCCATCATAAATTCAAACCATTTTAATTGTGTTTTCGGGCCACCCTTGCTAGTGTATTTCTCCTGTCCCCCTCCCTTCTAATTTGAACCTTGACGTTCTTATTTGGATTGCCATCTTGGAGAGTATGGCATAACGTAAGGCGTTGGTCCTTAGAACATTGGAGAAGGATGAAAGTTTCACACACTCTACAAGTGGGATTCACCCATACATTAACCAACCATTTTAACTACACATTACATATGTCTCTGAGCCAAGCATTGCCTTGTTTACTCAACCACCACCAAAACACAGACAGAGAATAGTAGAACTAAAGGAGGTTAGGAAAGTGGACAAACAAAGTAGGACAGAGAGATAAACATCGTCTCCCCCATTTTGGGAGTATTTCCCAAAGTGGTGTACGACTCTCAAACTTCCCGCCCGATGAACAGATCATCAGGCACTGGTGTAGTCCCTCTTTCAACCTCATTTCTTTCCTCCTTCTCAATCTTCCGGCTTTCCAGTTGTGTTCTCATCCCCTGGCCGGTAGAAGCGCGTAAAAACATCAGCTTACCTCATCCCATGATAAAGGAATCTTTTTAAGCTGTGGTTCAAAATTTTGAGTTGGACTCTGGCCCAATATCGTATATTTCGCGCGAATCAAAATCGCCTCTCGGAGGGGATAATTCATTCAGCCTTGCTCTGCGAAGGAATGGGTATCGACGCATTTTAGCCCCTTATTGATTGGACACATAAGAGTTAATGCATATGACAGTTCTCTAGCCATGATTTCTGAGTGGCTATCTCTTCTCTTGCCAACAGACCGTGGAGAAGAACTTCCAACATAACTCATTAATTCTGGACTCAGTAAGACATGGGCACTCCCCAACTGGATGCCCCCATCGCGTGATTGGTTGGGATGTTAATCTGATGTGGCTCTGATGAAAAAGGGCTTCCTCTCGCCCGACATCAATTACGCTGCTCATCTCATAGACACTGGTCACGAAGAAGGAGGGGAATTTGTGGGGCAGCAGGCGAACATAAACAAACAAACGGAAGCCGAGATCAACACCTCGATCACCATGTTAATCTCTGAGCGTGTACTCCAATGCGTGCAATAGGTGTGACAAGGGAAGGGCAGTCCCTGCGCGCCATCTGTGAGCCCATCCTCCCTCCAGCCCTGAACACTGCAATCACTCTCTTCACCGCAGCTGTCACTCATGCTTGGCTCTTGAAATACACTTGGGTATTTGTCCCCCACTGTCGTTCTGTTCAAAGTTTCATCCTCTGATGGACCATGGACACTGGAGTGAATCCACCGACACACAACGGGATTGAGACTTTTGGTGATTGAAGAGAGACCTACAATCCATCCACACTCTCCAACCTTGTGCAATCGGAGAAGAACAACTTTTCTCCATATTCGCGGCTCTCGCAGAGAGCTTCAAAGCATCACATATTTGTCCGTCAGGCTTGGAGACCATTAGTCTGGAACACGTGCTAAAAGGCTGCCAAAACTGCTGCGTGCGGAATTCCAGGGCAACCAAAAGACAGTTTCCCACAAGCTCAGGCCGCAGGAAGGAAAACAGGATTCCTCTCTCCATACATATACCCAACCACACTCATGGCCGGGAGCCCTCGTGACGCAGAACTTCCGCTTCCCGCCTGGACTCACTACTTTTACCCAGATCCCAGAAATACTTGGTGTGTTGTAAAGGGGCTTCACAATGAATCAGTCCCAAACACCTATATACTGAAATAGGGACCCATATATAACACAGAGGAAATCAATTCATATCATCCACAATTCTGGGGTTATCAGCAACAGGAGCAGGATCCGCACTTAAAGTATTACACAATTAGCAAATGGTCATAGGGCTGGAGTTTTCAGTGAACCGTCCCAGCTTTGACTGCTTCTGCACCATCTCCACAGGGGTGAGACTTGTCTCTTGGAGAACCAGGAGAATGGTAACGAGAAGCACCAAAAGGGCCAACACGTCAGATTGGATGCCACAGTTCTTCTGTGGAGGAATTCCCTCGTTGTGGGGCAGACTATCCCCACTTCAAGGGGTGGGGGACATCCTTGGCCCGGAGCGGCCTTCTCCAAGTCTCCCTCGGATTCGGAACGAAAGACTTCGCAGGCTGAAAAGAACCTCCTCAAGATCTATACAAACATCCACAAACACATTCCTCAAGAAGGGTCAGGGAAGGTTTTACCTTGTGATCTGTCGACTTCACTTTCGGCCTACTTTGCCGCTTCTTGGTCTCACCTTCATCTTTTTCTATTCTTCCTCGCCGTCCTCAGAGATATCGTTGCGAATAATCTCTCATTTGCCTCATTTCTATCTCACTCTGCAGGAATAGACAGGTTGGCTAACCCAAGCGGATTGGATTACCAGATACCTAGCACAAATCTCACAACAGCAGCCACCGTCTCGGCTGTTCATGTGTGGAAATTATTCGCTAATTTTGGTTGGAACCTCGCGGACAGTAGGGAGAATCGAAATAAACGCAAGCGAGCCGTGTATTACCACAACCTCATGCAAACTAGACTGTGTCAACACTTCTGCTCCTCTGTGCTGCAACGAAGGAACCCACTCAGCATCCTCCCTCTGGTTGTGGTTTTTTTGGACTGTTTTTTCTATCCTAGGATTAAGACAATTCATCCGGTATTCTCTCCAATCTCACGAAATGGATGGCGTCCTTACGACAGCACTTGTCAAGCCCAGCCTAGCACGCAGGCTTTTGATACGCTCACACAGAACTATTTAATAGTATAAATATTATATCTTAGTTGTTTCGTGGGAGGCAGACGTTTCTGGACCTTACCTCGCAATATGACCTCTTTTTACTTATGCTGACCAAGCATCGTGGGCTCATCCCGACATAGCCAATCTGCCCAGTGGATCTCTACTATAAGTGGCATATTCGCGAAATATAACGAAGAGTCTGCAGGTGTGCAATAAGATCTCACCACTAGCGACCAAGACATTTGCGGCAACTTTATTTAGTCTGGAAACAACTTGTTAAAGAAATACATAAACGCTGACCCAAAGATAATTGGTCTATAAGGAACAGCGTCTTGAGCTCTGCAGCTCATTTTTCTTTCCAGACTTCAGTCCAGCCTGAGATTCAGGTACGAAACGCAAGTAAATGCTCGCGTATTTGTGAAAGTTTTGGCCTTCCGAGTTATTTGTAACTTTTTCTCGTTTCCAAATTCTGTTTACCTGAGGGCTTCCAATAGGATACGGGATTAAGGAGATGTAATAAAGCAAATAGGGGGAGAGTGGAATACTTCAGAAAGCAACAAACAGAAAACAAAGATAAGACGAGAAAAATTGTATGCAATTATTTCTTTTATCGAGGCCCTTGTAATTATGAAGGTGATCACAAATGAAACGCCCTCGAACCAAACAGCATATGCTGCGCAAGCCTGACAATATGGGAGTTACCATTGTGTATTTATAAATTAAGGCCAATATCATGAGGATTAATTTTCATAGGTGCAACTCCGTATTTGAGTTGAGGATCTTACGTCTGGAAATAATGCTAGCCCTATATGTAGGGTGTTCAAAAAGCCTTATCTCCAGCAGACAACATAAATGCCCTAATTAGTATTTTCGGAATAAGGCCTTGGGTCAAATTTAAATCCAATAGAATGACGAGAGATCAGTCCCGTTTGCGCAAACCATTAGATTCCCTTGAGTATACAAGATAATACCTCACAGAGGTTATTCAGTTGCATTTTTGTGACAAAAAACTCATCGCTGTATATATAGGATACTCAGGCAATGTGTGTCGTCTTTGGTGGAAACACGACCCTCAACCTGGACGAGGAGAGAATAAATAAAATGACCCCCTGTTGTATGTTGAGTGGTACCAATCAATGGGCTAGTGAAAATAGTTCCTCCTAAAAAACAGCAAGCGTGAAAGGTAACAGTCTGACCTAGGGACCTTATGACTCTCCACCAACGGAAACTCTGCCAAATGCCATGGGTTTCAAGTTGAAAAAAATGCTTGGAATCAGGGTTGGAATAATTGGAAATGCGAATTTAATAATTTGCGTTGAATAAAAAAGACAAATTCAACGACCTAGCTGGAACTTGATCCAAGAGAATGAGCTTTAGGGTGTGGATCCGTGGTAGGGCTTCTTGGCCTGGTGGGTAAAGAACACACCCTAACAATTGTTGTAGGGTATACATTAACCCAGCTGGGCCGGGAATTACTACACTAACGAGGAATCCACGGCAGTCCACAGACATTTTGTGATTTATTTATTTTCTTGTATAAATACAACCAGCACGGCAGGAATGTGGGTGCGAGTTTAATGGTCTAATTGACGGAATGCCAAGGAAGTCGGAGAGAAATCCACGCTGGACGGAGAGGGTAGAGAGTAGAGCGACCACTGTTGGCTTCCTTACATAGGCCAAGCTTTGCCTTCCGTTCTATGGATAAATCCAACAGAGGCACACTACCCCAAACAGAATGTTCCTTCACTCACAGGATACATACAAGCATGAAATTCCTTGTTCAGACTGGACTATATATTATAAGATATATTTATATTAAATTTTATTAATTTTGGATGGTATTTTTTATCGGGATAAAAGCTACTTACTCAAGACCAACCGTGATGCAGGCTAGTCCCTGGCTACAAGGACGCGCAGGGAAGCTTTCCTCAATAATATAACTCGTGCTTGCGAGTTCCCACTATCTCACACTCGGCTCTCGCAGATCAGGTTCTTACCCCATCTTGGTAGTTCAAGGATACCTCACCCTGGGAACAAGACAAAAAAGAAGATTTTCCGCAAAGCTCACATGTCACTTCAATCACTGCAGCTTACTGGGATCTCCGGTGGCTTCACCACCCAGCGACTCAACAGGAAATACACGCGGACAAGGTGAACCTTTCAGCGATGTAGTACCATTCGCTTAAACCTTGGAAGCAGAGAAGGAGGCCTTAACCATCCCAGGCTGATAAAAGGGTTGACTATGCTCAATCAGTTCAACACCACTCTCTATTCAAAATTTATATAGATCACATAGTCCAAAGCTAACATTGTCTTCTAAGAGACCCATTCATCAAAAAGGTAAGTGGTTTGGGGAGAGAAGCTCCCTGAATTTTCGAATAATGAGAAATTATGAAAGCCTGTTGTCCTGTGTCAGGAAATTGGTTGAGCATAATTAGGAGGTTGGGCACAAGCAGATCAATTGGCTAAATTTCCACTACCAGATATTACAGTCTTAAGAAAATGTCCTATAAAGAGGAAAATAATAACCACACAGGAATGGAGGCTATTTAAGAGAAACCACTCGAGTGCTCGCAGCAAAGAAGGGGACACGGTCCAAGGGGAGCACTGGGACGAAGGATAGAGGAGAATGTGCAAGAGGAGTCAGAATGTACTTTCAAAAGGAGGAAAAGGAGGAAGGAGGAGTGGGAGCTGGCAGGAAATACTAAAAAAAGAATGATTGATTTAACAGGAAGAATACCAGCAAGGTGTCCAACGTCACACAATACGAAAGTTAGAGGAAAAGGGTATAGGATGGCAGAGGCACAAGGTAGACGAGAAGCAGGACAGGGCGGTAGATGAGTAGCAAGAGCGGAAGGAGCGGAGCGGAACGCAGCGACGAGATAGCAGAGAGAGATTAGACAGAAGAAGGAGAGGAGAGTGGAGTAAATAACCTGGGAGCCCCCGTACAGTGAGTAAAAAGTGATCAGTTCTATGAACTCCACAAGGCGACTAATATAAGAAGAAAGGACGACAGGGTTAGGCTTAAGGACAAAGCGGTTAACTATCTATAAATGTGAAGTCGCGTAGTAGTTCTGTCGTGAGGTCCAACAGGAAGCTATGCGACACGTCAAGGTAAAAAAAAGCAAAAGACAACGAAGAATAATGAGAGTAATGTGAGAAAAGCATGGTCTAGCACACAAGATGCAGCAGATTACTAAGAAGGACACACGCACGCCAGAAGACCAGGAAAGCAGCATCGGAAAATACAAAGAACATCACTAACCAGAAGAATCATAAATAATAGATAATAGCTATGTCGTCATGGGCAGAGCTACTTCAAGGGTGAGTCAAAGAAGAACTCTACGGAGAAAGTAGAGGAAGATGCAGTTCAACAAAGGCTATTGATTTAGAAACTGCTAAATAGGTAAAACAAATAGACCAATATACGTAGACGAGAGAGAGCACGAGCAGAGGAGAAATATCCACAGGATACGTGCACGTAACAAAGAAGAAATGAGCGAGAGATAGACATGTAAAAGAAAATTCAGATATGACGAAGAATATAGAAAAAGATAAAGAGAAAAGAAAAGATAAAAAAAGTATACTAAATAAAAGTAATAGAGTTAACGTAGGACATGACATAAATATTTCTCGGAACCTTTTACGTCGAAAAATGGAATTATAACCCAAATTGCTCCATGTTCGCCAACGTGCTTTACGCACTGAACTCAGCTCGCCCTATTCGAATTATAAAGCATATTCGTTAACCAATTTAATGATCACTATCATGACAGATGTGAAGGCTTGGACTGATGATCATGCTGTGCTAATTAAATCATAACGTGTATCAGAGGATATAAAAGAAGGATTGTGAATGGAAGGCTATGGACAATAGGTACGTCGCCTCTCACGTTCTATCACTCTAAATGTAAAAAATACAGAATTTAAAGATGACCATAGATATAAAATAGAAGATAATAAAATTCACACTACTATATTTCTCAGGTGCGATGGAAACTGGAAGATGAGCACTTGATCTCTAACTTTTCAACCCAACTTTCTTTAGGTCCTCCAATTTAAGTTGATTTGATTTAAATATAGAGCAAATTTTTATAAAAGGTGCCCAAGGCCAAATTATTTGGATTGCGTATCACCGACCGTTATTGACCTTTTTAAAACTGTCGATACAGGTAGCAGTAAGCGCCTCCTTGCACTTCCTCCAAAAATGTGCAAAAAAGAGTATGGGCAAAACAAGTTAAAGATCCTAACAGAGGTTTGGTTTCTGTTCGTGATCGTTCGCTAGGTCTTCCATCCATAGGCGAGGTTTTTTATAGCCATGTTATGTTTGGAATATCCTAATATTGATCTTTCCAAAGTCGAATTAACTGTGGTACTCTCTGAAAACGAGCTGGACACAGAGGCACGCAATTAGATATACGACAAGTAACAGAGGACGCCTGTAATGGTGGAAGATTATGCAATTTCCATGGAGTGCAGATGGATGGAAGCGCTCGCTTTTACCTTCCCTTGAGAGGCTCCGCGAGTCTGGTGAGCTTTATTTATTTCACTGGGAACAATAGGCGAAAATTCTTGAGGAAAAATTGAGGATAAGTTGCTCCCTCCAAAGCCAGAACTCCTTCTAAACTTATCTGAGCCTGTGGTTTTTCCTTCCCCTAGGATTGTACCTAAACTCAGCCCCTCACCCTTCTCACGTCCTTCAAGCTTCCTAGCTGTGATAAGGAGTACATTCTCAATCTGCTGAGGGAAAAATGGCCGGAGGGGCTCATATTCTCAGATCAAGTCCACACACCCAGTTGCCGGAATTAAGAGGATATTGTGGACTGACGAATGCAGGAGCTTCTGCTGCGCAAGCTTGGGAAGATTGTCCACTAGCCACAGTAAGGAAAAAACTACAACTAACGTCCACGCTGAAAAATTCCAGAAGGGCAACTAGCCTACGGTTTGCATAATCCCTGCTATAACCTTTCGGATGTTCTCTGGGCCAGGCTGTTCCCTCCCGAAACGAGGGACAGTGGCCAACATTCTCAGAAATAATTTCCCCACCTATTAGACATAACGGGCAGTGGAAGTTGAATCTAAAACTCGCTCCATGATTAATATACGCCTTAGCCTCTCACTTCAGCTGAAGAGGGGCTGGTCCACCCGGCACATTCCTCTATTGAGCTGACATTGCCTGGAGCAATGTCGCCGTGCAGGAGAGTAGATCAATTGCTGGAAATGTAAGCATGCATATACGTCACCCGATAGGAATGAGAGGCGTATCACTGGACAGGGAGAGTCAGCTGCCTCTCAGGCATGTGCTCAAACGATGCTCAACTAAGCTGGAACTAAGAAATATTTGCATAAGATGAGGTCATATTCTATCTATTAAACGGTTGTATTGGCGCACAGAAAGGAAGGTACCTGCAGGAACAAGCATAACACAGGCATGAAAAGACTAGGAGAACTCTTGCTATGCATGGGCTACCGGGAGATATGTGTAGAAGGGAAACGCGAGTTATTGGGTATGCGCATATGTCACACCAACGGGGAAGTGTGTAATGACCTTTCCAAGAGTCAGCCCACGCCGGCATTCCTGTTCCCCGACTCCAGAACTATACTGCTGATTATGAACTGGGCAAAATTAATGAGGGGCAAATTGATCCACAACAAAGTCTGAAGGCAATCGGGAAGCTCATATTACTTCTCTCTCAATATGCGGCCACGGACCCTGTAAATTAGGAGAACCCTGTGGTGGGAGGCGCATCTCGCCATATCTTGCGGAAAACCAATATGCACAGGGACATTTGGGAAATGATCAGAATCCTAGGTGCATCTTCGATCAGAGCCCTGTGTGGGAGAATGCTGCGGCTCCAGAGGCGGAGGAACTGCGAGCAACTGGGATGACCATTAGGAACACAACAACATTCATTAGGGGCCATTTTGGTGAGAATGTCCCACACGCAGAGAGGATAAGGAAATGGTACATCCGCCATAACTGGCCAAGAAAACTGAGGCTATCTGCGAACACACTGGGACATCTGCTAGCCAGCAACTGCGAAGGCATTCCCAAGAGACAAAGGAGATAAGAATACCTGCAGCCCAGACGATGGGATCTGGATCCTGTCAGGATCAGCCGACCTTGGACTAGAGCAAATAATACCTAGCACAAACGCTAGGAAAGGAACTGTGCCCAACAGGAAAATACACCTGTCAGTGGTAGCAATTCTGACTTTGACCAGTTTCAGCGTGTACAGATAAAATATCCTCGTTGCCTTTTTTAATTGTTTTTCCGTCATTCAATTCGGTACGTCTTCTGATCTTACGAACTCTCACAAATGTGGATTTGTGTGAGGGTATTTTCCCACTGGTTTTGGCTTTCAAACCTAGTCAAGGGAAGGCTGCGGCTCGTTCTACTGGAACAGAGAACAGGAGCACTTTGTGTCTTGCGTTTGAAACAATCTTTTTCAGACGAGAAACATACGGAGAAATTTCTCTTCTGAAGCTGCAAAAGGTTTGGTATTTTCTTCCCACCAATACAAAACGATCATTTGGTCAACGAGATAAGAACAAAAAATTATCTGTATTACAACAAAACAAGGTTGTCAATAACGTCAGATCACACACGCGCCCCCGGAGAAAAAAACCAAGGATCGCCGGACACCGATAACAACAAGAATAAATACCACCATTGGATATAACCACTCCAGGAATGATGCACCGCTTCTCCCACAGCTGCTCGGCATGTGGGTCCGGAGAAGGATCCGCGCATGCTCTTTCCAGCCGGAAACAGAACACTAAAAGTCCACGTGTCCCGCTCAGGTACACAGTAGCGCCGAACCTCGGCAGATAACCATGATGATAGACCGGCAACCTCTCTTCACTTGAATAGAGGTAGCGCTGGTGTGGCTCAGTGCCTCACTATTATCATCCACGGTGTTGGCTCCTCAGAAGTCCGGGGTCCGTAGGCACCGGACAAGCCGCAGGTTTAAGACCACACGCTTCCGTGCTGATAAACCGGCACTCTTTGGCTCTCAGAGTAGAGACCACTCCAGATAGACTGCTACCACGAAGAAACCACAGCGAGCCGCTGAACGGGCGGCCACCGAGTCCGGGGAAAGCTGCTTCCAACTTAACAACCAACAATCCGGAGCTCAGAGATAACTCCCTGGCCCCAGTCGCCGCGCCTTGAACTGCCCATCGCTGCCTCCCCCGCTCGCCCTAACTGCCCTACTTACCTAGAGATTGATTTAAATACCTGCCACATTTTGGGTAGATAGAGAGATACAAGAGTAAGTATCACAATCAACTCCACAGACCTTGATCCAGAAATGGAGTAGAGAAACTCCTGGAATTCCCTAAATATATAGCACTGAAAATGAGCACGCCCATGAATGCAGGACACGAGTAAAGAGAGACAGGACCAGCACTCAGTGAAATGATGTGGTGGCTTTTTCATATCCAACCATTCATTTCATTTGGTGTTCTTTTCTCACAAAACGGGTTAATAATTGGCAACTCTTGCCTTGGATAGGATCAGGGAATCCAAATCTGCTAAAGCCCCTGAGAAACCTGGAGAAGGGACAGGAGGGAGTCTAGTGGCACTGACACACCAAGCAGCCAATCCCCAGAAACCTACACAGGGGTCTCTTTTCCTTTCATTTCCTTTCTTCTTTTTTTTTTTTTTTTTTTAACTGGCCAAAAAAACCCACAAAAAGCACTCCAAGACAGAGACCTGAGCTGTGACAACCCCGAGTACGTCTCCAGAGAGAGATATAAAAAGTTGTGTTTTCCTTCCCATGATGGGACAGGGAATTGGGATGATGGAACACATTGGTGTTCAGAAGTAATTTTGATTCTCTGTCATGATTCCATCAGGTCTGCTTGGGATTGGTTCTGGGTGGTGTTTGTGCCAGAGAGGCTGGGCAGCTTTTCGGGTTGGATCATCTGGATAGGGTCCATCCAGGGGAAAATTCTTACCCAATATTATCCACCATCCATCCTCCTGCTGGCAGTGGAAGCCTATCCCTGTGTCCTGTCCCTCCAATCGCCTTGTCCCCAAGCCCCTCCAGCCTCTTGGGTTGCTTCAGCATCAGGATCTCTCTCATGGTTCTGGATATTTACAATGACTGATGATATTTTCTAACAAAATTTCGGATTCCATGATCCACACTCTCTCTTCCATACTAGCCCAGCTCGCACACGCCGACACAGCTGGGATCCCACCCCATGGAGGCGTTACGCCGGCTCTGGCAACCAGAAATGATACAGTTGACAGTGGACGGCCAAACACAGAGTGCCACGCAGTCTCTTCCTGCATTTTGGGTGCAGCCCTCTAGTTAGTTTTTAGGAATGTCTTCACTATACCCGCCAGTAATAACAATGGATAACATAGATAGAGCAAAAAATCAGCCATTGTTTTAAGGCGCTGTCATGGAGAGAATCTTGCCACATCCAAAGTCCCAATACATTCCAATGGGGCCAAGCTCCTTCCATAAAGCCTTCAGGATTTTCCTTCTGCCCTCCTGCCTCTCAAGCTGATTCTCCAAGCAGTTAGAGCATCAATTCTCCTGCATTCGAGTCCTTTCCCCCCATTTTTATTTTCCAGTTGTTTTTTTCCGCAGAACGCAGAGACCCGTATATTTTATACATAATCCAAATACTGTAATCGATTATCTCCAATTTCAAGAATAAATCCCTGGGTCGTCCGTGCCCACACACAATTAAATTCCCTTCATTGGCTGTGCTTGGAATTATCCGCCTCACGAATCCAGGTGAAGAAAAAAATATCAATGTTTGGGTTTATGTCTCCTTTTGGGAACACATTCAAAAATCTCTGAGAAATTTTGGGGTGTTCAAACTCAATCCTTCGCCCTCTTCTCTGGTTTTCAGATCCCTGTGAATCCCACAATGGAGCAGAGCTTTTAGTCCTTGCAGCGGAGAAAGGGATCAGACACTGCCTGGAGCTCCAGGGAGTTAATTCTCATTATATTTTGTGAGAAGACTGTCCAGCGACACAACAAAGAAGGGCAGGAAGCACAGTTTCTCCTCATCAGCCACATTTATGAACAGGAAACGCCTCGGAAAGGGAGGAATGGGGGCTGGTTTTTGTGGGGTTTGGATTCTGCTTCCGGGTTTATTTTAGCCTCTGACATGGGGAAAAGAGGAAGTAAACCGCCGTGCTCGGCCTGGTGTCTCTCATGTACTGTGCCATTACAGGACTAGGGCAGGCTTGAGATGGAGATTTGTTTTGTCCCCAGAATAATTTTTTTCCATTAGTGACAGCAGGTTTGCTACCCAATCGACAAGGAAGCTGGGCCAGTCCGTAAGGGATTCCTTCCAAAACCACTTCCATTTATCAGATCCCTCTTGGATATTTATGCACTTGGACCTCACACATTCCCTTCATCCCCTTGCACCTCTCCACCCCCATTATTTCCCTGAGTAGCGAAATCCCTTCTCCCTCCGGCTTATTCCTCGTGGAGTGGATGGCTGGTCCTTGAGTGAGCTTCTGCATTCTTGTTTGCTCTTCAAAGAGCTGGAAAGGCTTCTTCCCACACTGGGAAAGTCTCTACAAACTGGCCCAGGAAAATACTTTCCAGGAGCTGTGGCAACTTTTTGCAACAGCATTAAATGTTTAGCAAACCGTGTAAAACCATTTGAAGTTCTGGAGTGACGGTGCGATGTTCCAACCCACCCTCTACATCCAGAGGGCCTTCAGGAAGCTTCGATCCACCCAGGGCACAGGGTTGGGGTGTGGGGTGCTGGATTGATCCTGTTTAGCCTTCAACTCCGGATATTGCCGAATTCTCCAAGTGCATGCTCAGTTTGGGCTCGTGGTTATGCTGTGTTTCACCCCAGGGTGGAATCCAGGGTCCTTTCCCTCAGCGCGCTACCCGTCCGCCGAAGGCTTGTTTGAAAGGACACCGGGAGTTTCACGCTCCTTGGGGACCCTCAGAGAGGACCGAAAATGGCTCAGAGCTGAGCCGGCTTGGACATCAGAGCGGAATTTCTCCTGGAAGGTGCTCAGGCCTTCGGCGGGGTTTGCCCAGAGAGGTTTGGAGTGCCCATCACTGGAGTGCCAAGGGAGGCTGAGGGACACTGGGTGTCTGGGCTGGGGACAAGTGGGGACATTGGCACAGCTTGGGCTCAGTGATCCTCAAGAACCGGCTTTTCTGTCTCAGAGCCCCTGGAACTTCTGTGATTCTGGGTTGCGGAAGGTGGCCTCTTCATATGGACAAAACTGATCCAGACAGATTCCGCATCCCTGCACCTTTGAATCTCCCCATCCTCCTCTGGGAAGGTTCCATGGTTACCTCCTGGTTCAACATCGCGGTTTGGTCCATCTGGGAATCCCAATCTCGAGCTGGTTTTCCAGCTGGGCTCTGCTCCGGCGCCTGGATTCGAGCCTCCGGGGAGCTGGAGGTGCCCTAAAGCTTTAAAAGGAAGGTGGTCCCGTTTTTGTGGTGGCTGCACAGCTCTGGGAGTAAGTGAAGAGCTGAGCTTTCAGCACGGGAACCCCACAAAATATCATGGATTTCATGGAATTGTGGTGTCCCTGCAGCAGCTTCAGGTGACACTCTGCGACATGGCCACGAAGAAATTCCACACTATGGTCACAGCAGGTCTCGGGATCGTGATCCGAGACCCGGCCACAGCAATTGAGGCAAGAATATTTACTAGAATTAATCTTGAATTTGAATATTCCACCAGATCCTGTGCTGGCCCACAAGTCAATGTCTAGGGAATGGGGCAGAGGACAGAGGATCCAGCTGGCTGGGTTTTGACATGATGCACGCCACGACAAGCGGAATTCTGCGACTGCTGCCTGGGCCACTGTGGAGGCTACAGACAGGGATTATCTGACTGAGAAGGAGGACGCTTTGGGTGACCCTATTGCTGGCCTTCCAGGACCTGAGCGAGTTTGGAGGAAAACACGGAGAGAGACGGGAAAAAGGCTAGCAGTACAAGGACACAGGGATGGCTCCCAGTCGCCAAGGGGCAGGGATGGACTGGGATACCTCTGGGAAGGAATTGTTTCCTGGGAGGGTGGGCAGGCTGCCAGGGTGGCCCAGAGAAGCTGTGGCTGCCCCTGATCCCTGGCAGTGTCAAGGCCAGGCTGGACATTGGGGCTGGGAGCAGCCCTGGGACACCGTGGGGCAGGTGGTCCTGCCATGGACAGCGGCTTCACAGATGAGGACGGAGTTCTTGAAAGGCTCCCTTCCCACCAACCCTTCCCATGAATTATGATTCCCCAGCCAATCCTAATAAACTCCCTAAGCCAAAATGTTTCCTGCCTGGAGTTTGGCTTCCCGTGCAGGGACTGAGATCCATCCGTCCTCCTCCCTGTTCAGTTCCCCATCCTGAGCCACATTAGGACTGCTCGAATCCCAGCAAGCATGGAGACCTCGCTGTCAGCCAAACAGCTCACTCCCTTCCTTTTCCCTCAAACAGGGAGCCTGTGCTGCTGACAGCCACAAAATGAGGCTTTCTCCGAGTCAGCAGCTTTGCTGATCTGTCGAAAATCGTCCCCTTGCTATGTAAATACTCGAAAAACCACCAGGCTCTGCTCCCAAGCCATTTACGGAGGGGTGAGTGACAGTAAACCCTGCTTGGCCAGCACCTGGCCACTAAAACGACAACAGAGAATGGTTTGGGCACATCCACAACTCCAAATGGCAACAAAACAACGCCAATTCTTCTGATTAGGCATAAAATTTTATACCCCGGCACGGGCCCTTGTTAGTGACCCCAAATGGATTGTTTTTTGTTCCAGCAGCAGATTCCGAATAGCAAGACATGCACAAAAGGCGGATTTCTGCAGTGGGGACATTAAAAATTATGGAGATGTAGTTTGGTCGACATTTCCACTGGCAGTTGACAGCAAATTTCCGGTTCAGTGCCAAAATAGCAAAAATCAAAGTTTTTTTTTGGCAACGAAAGAGCAGATTTATGAGCACAGTTAGAGAGGATATCCTGTTCGAATACCGGCTAAATCTGGGAACTCAGAGGTGGTCGTTAAAAAATTCTTTCAGTAGAAATAAACAGAGTGAAATTTTGGAGGAGAGAGGGAGAGATGGCGAGGAAATAAAGATTTGAAATGATCCGAGGATCTCCTGGGATGTAAGGCAGGCGGCCGTGGGGTTGTATGGTGCGTGCGAGTCTATGCAGACACTCCTTTGGGACTCCTTGTGAAGCCAGCTGGGAATATTTTCCCTGATCACAATATTAATTCTGCTGAGGGCATTAAATCTTACATCACTCAGGTATTAAACCTGAGTGATCTTTGGACGCCAGGAGCCTCAATATCAAAGGATCTTCCATGGGGGTCGATATTGGGGTAAAGGAGCCCAGGATGATCTGCAGAGTAAGATCCCGAAAGAGGAGCGACCAGGCTGGATTCCCCTTCCTAAAGGAAAGGCTTAAAGTGCAGGGATGGAGTTTTAAAGAGAATACTGATCAGCAAACTCGTGCATTTTGGAAGGAATTCCTCCCTCTGAGGGTGGGCAGCGCCACTGCCACACGGGTGACCCAGAGAGCTGTGGCTGCCCCCTCGGATCCCTGGCAGTGCGTCAAAAGGCCAGGCTGGACATTGGGGTGGGAGCAGCCGGGACAGCTGGGAGGTGTCGCCTGCCAGTGGCAGGGTGGCACTCTAAAGAGTTTCCCACAACATTCTACTGATGTCATGAAAAGGAAGAAGACGCACCTGTCACCTTGTTGCCCTGCTGGGGGATGAGACAAAACCCCAGGGGTGTACAGCCCAAAGGCAAAAAGCAGAGTCGACGAACACCCTGGACATGGCACGAGCTGGGATCCAACGCTCGCATCCCTGCATCCCAGGGGTGAGGGGAACTCTCGGGAATGGACTTCCACACTCTCCTGCATTCCTGAACCCTGCAGAACCTCGAGGGCTGTGCTAAGGACAGGTTTGGGATCGCAGCTGGTCGACCACAGGGCCTCCTCAGATAAGGTCCGTTTTAAGAAGAAAACTGGGAGGTACGATCAAGTGGTTTTGCCAGCAGGGTGTCCACTTGACCAGCTGTCCGTGCCTCTGCTTGTGCTCGTGGTCCCTGCTCTCCCCCTGCTCTCATTCCCACAGGAATATCAGGCTTTTCCCTAAGAAAACCTTTCCAACTACTCTCCAAATCCAAGCAGTTCCTTTCCCCATTTGTGCAGGCCAACCCTCCTGCCACCCACAGCGTCCCATCATTCGACGTTTCCTGGGTGATCAAGAAAGGGGCTTCCTGACAACTACATAATCCCATGCCCGGTTAAAACCCACCGTTGAGGATAGGTATCTATGGCCCTACTCGGGGGTGCTGGGTCCATCCCGAGCCTGGGAAAGGGATTTGTCCAGCTGAAGCAGAATGGCGGCTCATTGACACACGACGATCGATGTACGTCGTGGCCGTGGGAGTAGGGAGATTTTAGGGAGATTCAGCACCACCTGCATTTCGCATCTGTCACCTCAGCTGGGAATGGCCTTTTCCCCGTTTTTCCCGTTTCCCGGCTCGGTGATGGGCTCTGAGACGAGCCATTAGGCTGGTGCCCAACAGCAGGACGGACAACCGGGCTGACAGAGAAACTGTGACACCGAGCGGGACACACGGACATCTTCGTGTCAGCCAAAGGGCTCATACGAATTTCCAACCAAGGAGGTGGCTCGGATCTACGGATTTTGCCTCTCATTAGTGCTCATTTGCCATTTGGATGTTGCTAATCGAGTGTTCTGAAACTGGGGGGGTGGAACTTCCCTTCGCCAGTCCATTTAAAATAGAACAAAACGGTCATTATGACATAATCGTGTAATATGTGAAATGAAAATATTAAGCGAGAACTTTTGCCTCATGGAATCATTTTTTTTTTCTCTTATTTATTTTTTTTACTCGTAGATGTCCAAATATAAAAAATAAAAATCCCAAGCAGGGAAGTTGATCCCCCATGGACACAGCAATATTAATCCCTCTCCTCTTCCTGGAGCCAGGCTGTCTGAAAGATTATCTCCGGTGTGCTCCAGAGTTCTGCTTCTGTCCAATCCCCATTTTTTCCCACGGATTTCTGTAAATCTCAGTATTAACACCCAGTGGTGTGGTGAAGCTCAGCCCAAGCAACTGAGCCTAAAGTAATGGGCCACGCTCCTGCGCGATCAGTTTGATGGGGGGGGAGCTCATCAAGGTTCTCCTTAGCTGTGGTGGAGCAGGGCCTTCTTGAAGGGAAAATGCCAGTTTCCACCACACAACGGGTGTTACTCCTTCCCTGGGCCATATTCCCACAGACCTCGGAAGGAGAAGACTTCCAGGCGCTCGACGCCAGGCTCTCGTGTCTAGAAAAATGCAAGCTTTTGTTTTTTTTCCTCTAATAATTGAATTAAATGGCACTAATTCTATCTCTTTTCCTATTATTTCTGGTCCTTCTTAACTGCTTCTTAGTCCCAGCGAGGCAGGCGCCATTCCAGGGAATGAGAATTGGGAACAGACCCAGCCAAAGCAGGTTGGATGCGACGTGTGGGCATTGAAATGTTGCCCCTGCAAGTGCCAACCCTCCCTTTATCGCTGCTATGCCAGACGCCTCGAGTTCCCAGGGATTTCTGCCGCGTTTATTTAAATCCAACCCTGGGAAAATCCTCAAGTGGCTTCTGCTAAAAAGAAAAAAATAACCCAGCAACCCAATATACTTTTCTCCTCCTAAACAATTCCTCACACTTGTATTGAGAGTTGCTGCTGCGCGCTGGCTGAGGGGTTTGCTGCCCCAGGTCTCCTGCATGGCTGAATCCCTACAAAATGGTGGGGTAAGAGCTGGAGAGGGTTTGTTGATGACCTACAAGGAGCTATCTGATAGATATGGAATATTTTGCAGCACTAGGAGAGGCGATGGCCCTGTTAATCCTGATTGGTGCTCACACGGGATTCTGGCTTGGTGGGATCTGCAAAGGTCCTGCTCGGAGCAGGGGGATTTGCAGGCCAGGCAAGGCCTGCTCAGGGCTTTTAATTCCTCTGATCTCAGAGTCCTCAAGGCTGCCTCAGCCTCAAGAACACCTCCACTGCACCAATGACTGATGTCTCAAATGTGGGGATTTCCACAGTTTGCCTCTCCTCTGCACTCCCAGGTTTTGTATTCCCTGGTATTTGGAGTGCAATCAGGTCCTGCTTAAAAGCTTTCTTTCTCCATTTAAAGGCTCCCACAAAGAGCTGAAAATAATCAGGCTCTGTATAAACGGCTCTTAATTCAAATTTACTTTTATAATTGATATTAATTAAGAGCTAAGGCTGGATGGGATCCGCTCCAGAAACTGGAGTTTAGGACTCGACACAATTACGGAAAACGTGGCCATCGCTTCTTCTAGGAGAAGGATTTTGGACAAGGGTCAGGAGTGACAGGAAACAAGGGACCAAACCATCTCCAGTGCCAACCCTGCCATGGCAGGGACAGATCCTCCCACTGTCCAGGCCTGCCTCCAAACCAACATCCAAAACTGGGCTGGGACAACTGCCGTAGGGATCCAGGCGATCTCCTTCCCTGCACATACGCACCCACTTAGTTCACGTCAGGACCTTCCTTACCGCTCTGCTCTGTGCCAGGATCCCTGAGGTCTCAGAGCTGGAAGCCCCAATAGCTTTTTTCCGAGCTGGATCTTTCCTGGTCCATCCTTGTTATCCTGGATTTCCAGGCAATTTTGCTACCCGCTTTCCACATACAAAGAACTCCCCAGTAAAATTTTTCCCACCAAACAAAAGTGATATCCAGGCCAGAGG
>CM019228.1:13800494-13802013 GCA_009741485.1 Malurus cyaneus samueli | reverse complement strand
CTCCCTGACAGGAGGGGACAGCCGGGGGGGTCGGGCTCTGCTCCAGGGAACAGGGACAGGAGGAGAGGGAACGGCCTCAGGCTGGGACAGGGCAGGGCCAGGGGTAATACTGGGGAAATTCCTCATGGAAAGGGTGTTCCAAGTCTGGATCCCCACTCTGGAAGGATTGAACAATCCTGTGGATGTGGCATTGGGGACATGGGGCACTGGTGGCCTCAGCAGTGCTGGGAGATGGTTGCACTTGATGCTCTCAGGGGGCTTTTCCAACCCAAAAACCATTCTGTGATTCTATAAATATAAAACGTGTAGATGTGGCACTTGGGGATGGGGTTTAATGGTGACCTCAGTGCTCATGGTTGGACTTGATGCCTTTGAATGCCTTTTCCAACTGCAATGATTCCATAATTCCATTATTTTCTCTGCATTTCCCCAGATCAAGGCCAGCCGAACCCTCTGCGAAAAACAAATCAGGAATTTGCTGAACCCTAAGAGCCTGGAGAGCACTAGAGGGATCTCTCTGACCATCCAGCAGCAGGAATTTTGTCTCCTGTGCCACAGAACTCCAGGAACATCCCATCCATCCCAAAATTCGCTGCAGGAACCTCAGCACCAAGGTCAGGACAGGCTTGGGATGGTTCTCATTGGGATTCAGTCCCACAGCTCCCAAAACTTTGTGTTTCCTCTCACTTTCCTGACCCCTCCAAGGGGAAGCTCGACAATTCCATTCCTCCCATTAGCAGGCATTTGGTAATTACCGGCCAGCATAAATTTTAATAATTATTATTATAATTCCTAATGCAATCATCCATCAATTCCTCATTATTGGGATAGCAATTACAGAAAGATTAATAACTCCGGCTAATACTTTTTAATTAATTTAATTTGTGGGAGGTGAGAGAGCAAAATGAAAACTCTGGACTACAAGAACTTCTCAGTGGGACTTTTTCTTTTTGGGGTTTTTGCACAATCACCGTGTTTCCCCCACATTGCTGGATTTGTCCCACATTTTGAAATGTCTCTAAGGTTTTTTTTGGATGCCACAGAGTGGCTGTGGAGTTTTTAGCCACTGGAGAGGAAGAGTTTTCCTCCAAGTCTCCCCAAACACCTCCCTTATGCTACACAGGTTCCACACCCCAAAACAGCGCATAGTGATAAGGGATAAGCACAGGGACAAGAAACAGTTTCCCCACATTTGTTTTCCAGGCCTCAACTTTCCCAGTTGACAGATCACTTGGAATGTAGCCCCTCCTCACCATTCTTCCTCTTTTAACCCTCTCCAGTGTCCATCCTGGCAGGAGGAGGGACATTCCTTCCTGAAAACCTTTAGTGGGATTGTGGCTTTCCAGTAAAATGGGATCAATGCCTGGGAAACACTGCAGGGAACGGGATGAGCTTTTATTCCCAGGATGAAACAAGTCTTCCCTGATTTCTGCTCTGTCTTTGCCAAAGACCGTGGAGAGACTCCCAAAAACCATGGAAAGACTCCCAAATCCCGGGCTTGTTTTGGTTGGGATGTTCT
>CM019228.1:13785494-13795494 GCA_009741485.1 Malurus cyaneus samueli | reverse complement strand
CCACGGAAGGTGTAACCAGTCCGGATTCTGTTCCCGTCTCCATGAGCTGTTAGACCAGCTGAGGCAGAGCTCTTTACTCTCAGCGTGACCGAGCCCTGATAAAACCCTTGGGGGGCCATCTCTGCTCATGGACCATCCAGGGCTCTGGGAATGACCCAGGGAATTCCATCATCCCATTGGGAGATGCCCCGCCCAGAGAGGAGGAACTGGACACTGGGAATGACCCATGGAATTCCATCATCCCATTGGGAGATGCCCCAATGCCCAGAGAGGAGGAACTGGACATCCCTACTGGCACAGAAACTGAGGCTCTGGAACACTGGGACACTGCTGCCACTGCATTCCCAGAGCAGAGGAGCTCCAGAACCACCCCTGGAGCTCCAGAGATGGACTGGACCTGTCAGGATCAGCGCTTGGACGAGAGCACATCCATCACTGCAACGGGGCTGCAGCCACCACCCTGCCCAACAGGCTGTCAGGGTGCATTCTGACTTTGCCAGTTTCAGGTGTTGTTTCTATACTGTTGCCTTTATTTTAATTTTTCCTATTCAATTGTAGTTCTGATTTAGAATCTCTCACAATGTATTTGTGTGAGGGTAATTTCCCCACTGGTTTGCTTTCAAACTAGTACGGGAGGCTGGGCTCGTTCTCCTGGAACAGAGATACAGGAGCACTTTTGTGTCTTGGTTTGAAACAATATTTTTCAGAGAGAAACATGGAATGAAAGTTTCTTCTGAAGTGAAAAGGTTTGGTAATTTTTCCCACCAATACAAAACAGATATTTGGGTCAAAGTGAAGAAAAAAATATTGTTTATTTAACAAAACAAGGTGCCCACAGGACACAGATAAAAAAGGAATAAATAACAGTTGGATATTTAAAACTCCAGGAATGAATGCCACTGCTTCCTCCACAGCTGCTCGGCATGTGGTGCGGAGAAGGATGGCATGGCTCTTTCCCAGGGAAAAGAAACTAAAGTCCACGTGTCTGCTCAGGTAAACAGTGGGAACCTGGCAGAACCTGTGGTAGCAGACCTCTCTTCACTGTAGATGAGGCTGGGGGCTCAGTGCACTCACTTTCCCTGGTTTGGCTCCTCCAGAGTCCGGGGTCCAGACGGAGCAGAGCCCGCAGTTCTTCCAGCCAGTCCCCTGCTGATCGGCACTTGCCTTTGGCTCTCAGAGTGAAGCTCTGCTGAGCTGCTCCAGAAGAAACCACAGGAGCCGCTGAAGGGCGGCCACCGCAGTCCGGGAAAGCTGTTTCCCAAGCTAACAACAAATCCGGAGCTAAGAAGCAACAACATAACTCCCCTGGCCCCAGGTCAGCCCGGCTTGAACTGCCCATGCTGCCTCCCCCGCTCCCCCTGCCCCTTCTTCTGGGTCTGCTTAAAGACACTGGCACATTTTGGGGCATAAAAGCAGACAAAATACAGAAATAATGTTATCATAAAATCAACCCAAGACACTCTGAAATGCCAGAATGGAGTAGGAATTGGAATTCCTGAGATTTTCCACTGAAAATGAGCAGCCATGAGCAGGAGGGTATGGGAGCAGACATGGACCAGACTCAGTGAAATGATGTGGTGCTTTTTCATTCAAAATTTCATTTCATTTGGTGTTCTTTTTCACTCAAAATACGGTTAAATTGCACAACTCTTGCCCTTGGAAGGATCAGGGAATTCCATCTGTGCCTGAAGAAACTCCTGGAGAAGGGACAGGAGGGGTTATTGAACACAAAGAGTCCCCAGAAACCCTCAAGGGGTTCTTTCTCTTTATTTCCTTTCTTCTTTTTTTTTTTTTTTTTTTAACTGCAAAAACCAACATAAAGCACTCAGACAGAGACCTGAGCTGTGACCACCCCGAGACGCTCTAAGAAGAGGGATAAAGTTGTGTTTTCCTTCCCATGTGGGGAACAGGGAATGGGAATGAAAAATGGGAACACCTTGGTGTTAGCAGAGTATTTTGAGTTCTCTGTCATGATTCCATCAGGTCCTGCTTGGGATTGTTGGGTGGATTGTGCAGGGCTGGGAGCTGGGTTTGATCATCCTGGAAGGTCCATCCCAGGGAAAAATTCCTTCCCAATATCCCATCCATCCCTGCCCTCTGGCAGTGGGAAGCCCTTCCCTGTGTCCTGTCCCTCCATCCCTTGTCCCCAGTCCCTCTCCAGCTCTCTTGGGTTGCTCCCAGCTCAGGATTCTCCATGGTTCTGGGATTTTACATGACTGTGATTTTCTACAATTCTGGGATTCCCCATGATTCCACATCTCTCTCCATGACGTGCTGACAGGAACAAGCTGGGATCCCCCATGGAGGCGCTGCCTCTGGAACATTGATCAGGAGTGACCCAAGAGCTGCCCGGTCCCTCTGCTTTGTGCCACCGCCACTTCTGGAGGGATCTGCATCAATCCCAATACATTCCATGGGGCCACAGCTCCTTCCATTCCAAAAGCCTTCAGGATTTCCCTCTGCCTCCTGCTCTCCTGATTCTCCAAGCAGAGGATTTTCAATTCCTGCAATTCAATTCCTTTCCCATTTTATTTTTCAGTTGTTTTTTCCCAGACTGCAGAGACCTATATATTTATAATATAATACATTGTAATTGATTATCCAATTTCAGAATCAAAATCCCACTGTGTCGTGCCCAAATTAAATCCCTTCATTGGCTGCTTGGAATTTCCCCCTCAAGAATAACCCAGGAAGAAAAAATATCAATGTTTGGGTTTCATGTTCCTTTTGGGACCACATTCCAAAATCTCTGAAAATCTTTGTGTTCAAACCCAATCCTTCCCCTCTTCTCTGGGTTTTCAGATCCCTGTGAATCCCACATGGAGCAGAGCTTTGTCCTTGGCAGGGAGAAGGATCAGACACTGCCTGGAGCTCCCAGGGGAGTTAATTCTCATTATTAATTTTGTGGAGAAGCTGTCCAGACACCACAAAGAAAGGGCAGGAGCACGTTCCCCCTCCATCAGCCACAATTTATGAACAGGAACGCCTTGGAAAGGGAGGAATGGGGCTGTTTTGTTGGGGTTTGGATTCTGCTCCGGGTTTATTTTAGCCTCTGACATGGGGAAAAGAGAGGACAAATAACCCAGCCATGCTTTGGCCATGTCTCTCCATGTGCTGTGCCATTAACAGGACATCAGGGCTGGCTTGAGAATAGGAGATTTGTTGTCCCAGATAATTTTTTTCATAGTGACAGCAGGGTTTGTAACCCATGACAAGGAGCTGGGCCAGTCCCGGTAAGGGATTCCATTCCAAAACCACTTCCATTTAATCCCAGATCCCCATCTTGGATATTTATCCACATTGGACCCTCACACATCCCTTCATCCCCTCTGCACCTCCCACCATCCCAATTATTTCCCTGAGTGAGGAAAATCAGCCTTTCCTGGCTTATTCCTCGTGAGTGTGGCTTGGTCCCTTGAGCCTGAGCTTCTGCATTCCTTGTTTGCTCTCAAAAGAGCTGGAAAAGGCTCTTCCCACACTGGGAAAATCTCTACAAACTGGCCAAGGAAAATACTTTCCAGGAGTTGTGGCAACTTTTGCACAGCTTTAAACTGCTTCAAACCGTGTAAAACCACTTGAAGTTTCTGGGAAGTGACGGTGCTGATGTTCCACCACCCTCTGCCATCCCATGAGGGCCTTCAGGAGCTTCTGATCCCACCCAGGCACAGGGTTGGGGTGTTGGGGTGACTGGATGATCCCTGTGAGTCCCTTCCAACTCAGGATATTCCGAGATTCTCCAAGTGCTGCCTCAGTGTGGGCTGTGGTTCATGGCTGTGTTGTCACCCCAGGGTGGAATCCAGGGTCTTTCCTCCAGGGATAGTGGGAAGGTTGTTTGGAAAGGACACCCTGGGAGTTTCCGCTCCTTGGGGACCCTCAGAGAGGACAGAAAATGGCCTCAGGCTGAGCCGGCTTGGACATCAGGAGGAATTTCTCCATGGAAAGGGTGCTCAGGCCTCGGCAGGGGTTGCCCAGAGAGGTTTGGAGTGCCCATCCCTGGAGTGTCCAAGGAAGGCCTGGAGGTGACACTGGGTGCTCTGGGCTGGGGACAAGGTGGGGACATTGGGCACAGCTTGGGCTCAGTGATCCTAGACGGCTTTTTCTGTCTCAGAGATCCTGGAATTCTGTGATTCTGGGATTCTGGGACAAGGTGGCCTCTTCATATGGACAAAAACTGATCCAGAGCAGATTCCTGCTTCCCTGCAACTTTGAATCTCCCCCATCCATCCCTGGGAAGGTTTCCATGGTTACCTCCTGGTTTGCCAACATCGGGTTATTTCCATCCTGGATCCCAAATCTGAGCTGGTTTTCCAGCTGGGCTCTGCTCCGGCGCTGGATTCGAGCCTCCGGAGGAGCTGGAGGTGCCAAGCTTAAACAGGAAGGTGTCCCCATTTTTGTGGTGGCTGTCACAGCTCTGGGAGTGATGCAGAGCTGAGCTTCAGCACGGGAACCACAAAATATCATGGATTTCATGGAATTGTGGTGTCCTGCAGCAGCTCAGGGTGACACTCTGGACATGGCCACAGAAGAAATTCCCCTGGTCACAGCAGGTCTGGGATCGCTCTCAGGAAGGACAGAATTACAAATATTTTAGAATTAATCTTGAATTTGAATAATTTCCAGCCAGATCCTGTGTGGCCCCACAAGCAATGTCCTAGGGAATGTGGCAGAGGACAGAGGATCCAGCTGGCTGGGTTTTGATGATGACGAGAAGCAGGAATTCTGCTGCTGCCTGGGCCACTGTGGGAAGGCTACAAGAACAGGGATTATCCTGACTGAAGAGGAGGAGCTTTGGGGTGACCTCATTGTGGCCTTCCAGGACCTGAAGGAGTTGGCAGGAAACACGGAGAGAGACTGGGGAAAAAGGCTGCAGGTACAGGACACAGGGAATGGCTTCCCAGTGCCAGAGGGCAGGGATGGATGGGATATTGGGAAGGAATTGTTCCCTGGGAGGGTGGGCAGGCCCTGGCACAGGGTGCCCAGAGAAGCTGTGGCTGCCCCTGGATCCCTGGCAGTGTCCAAGGCCAGGCTGGACATTGGGGCTGGGAGCAGCCTGGGACAGTGGGAGGTGTCCCTGCCATGGCAGGGGTCAAGATGAGAGGAGTTTTGAGGTCCCTTCCCACCCAAACCATTCCATGATTTTATGATTCCCCAGCCAATCCTAATAAAACATCCCCTAAGCCAAATCCTTTCCTGCCTGGAGTTTGGCTCCCAGTGCAGGACTTGGATCCATCCCTCCCTTCCTCCCTGTTCAGTTCCCATCCCTGAGCCACATTAGGACTGCTCTGAATCCCAGCAAAGCCATGAGACCTCGCTGTCAGCCCCAAACAGCTCAATCCCTTCTTTTCCCCTCAAACAGGGAGGCTGTGCTGCTGACAGCCACAAAAATGAGGCTTCTCCGAGTCAGCAGCTTTGCCTGATCTGTCGAAAATGTCACCCCTTGCTTGTAAATATCTCGAAAAACCACCAGGCTCTGCTCCCAAAGCCAATTACGGGGGGCTGAGTGACAGTAAAACCCCTGCTTGGCGCACCTGGCCACTTAAAAACGACAAAGAGAATGGTTTGGGACATCACAAACCTCCAAATGGCCACAAAACAACCCAAATTCTTCTGATTAGGCATAAAATTTTATCCCGGCACCGGGCCCCTTGTTGTGACCCAAATGGGATGTTTTTGTTCCAGCAGCAGATTCCGAATGCAAACACAGCACAAAAGGCATTTTGCAGTGGGGACATTAAAATTATGGAGATGTAGTTTGGTGACATTTCCACCTGGCAGTGACAGAATTCCCGGTTCCAGTGCAAAATGAGCAAAAATCAAAGTTTTTTTTTGGCACAGAGCAGATTTATGAGCACAGTTAGAGAGGATTCTGTCAGAATTACAGCTAAATCTGGGACTCAGGGTGTGTTAAAATTCTTTCAGTAAAATAAAAGAGTGAAATTTTGGAGGAGAGAGGGAGGAGATGGAGGAAATAAAGATTTGATGATCCCAGAGGTCTCCCTGGGTGTAAGGCTGGCAGGGTGGGGTTGTTGGGGTGGGGTCTATGCCAGACTCTTTGATCCTTGTGAAGCCAGCTCGGGATATTCCATGATTCCACAATTATTATTCTGCTGAGGGCATTAATCCTTACTTCACTCGGGTATTCCTGAGTGACTTTGGACCGCCAGGAGCTCAATATCAAAGGATCTTCCATGGGGGTGATATTGGGGTCAAAGGAGCAGGATGATCTGCAGAGAAGATCCCGAAAGAGGAGCGACCAGGCTGGATCCCCTATTCCTAAAGGAAAAGGCTTAAAGTGCAGGGATGGAGTTTTAAAGAGAAATACTGAAATCAGCAAAACTTTGCATGTTTGGAAGGAATTCCTCCCTCTGAGGGTGGGCAGGCCCTGGCACAGGGTGCCCAGAGAAGCTGTGGCTGCCCCTGGATCCCTGGCAGTGCCCAAGGCCAGGCTGGACATTGGGGCTGGGAGCAGCCTGGGACAGTGGGAGGTGTCCCTGCCATGGCAGGGGTGGCACTCTAAGGTCTTTCCCACCCAACCATTCTATGATTCCATGAAAAGAAGAAGACGCACTGTCCCCTTGCCCTGCTGGGGATGAACAACCCCAGGGGTGTACAGCCCCAAAGGCAAAAGCAGAGTCACGAACACCCTGACATGGCAGGAGCTGGGATCCCAACGCTCAGCACTCCCTCATCCCAGGGGCTGGGGGACTCTGGGATGGACATTCCACACTCATCCCTGCATTCCTGAACCCCTGCACCCTCTGAGGGCTTGCTAAGGACAAGGTTTGGGATGAGCTGGTCACCACAGGGCTCCTCAGATAAGGCTTTTTGAGAAGAAGAAAACTGGGAAGGAGATCAATGGTTTTGCCAGAGGGTCTCCACTATGACCAGCTCTGTCCGTGCTCTGTCTGTGCTCTGTCCCTGCTCTCCCCCTGCTCTCATTCCCACAGGAATATCAGCTTTCCCTAAGGAAAACACTTTCCAACTGATCTCCCAAATCCAAGCAGTTCCCTTTCCCCATTTGTGCAGCCCCAACCCTCTCCACCCACAGCTCCATCAGCGTTTTCCTGGGTGATCAAAAGGGAGATTTTTCCTACAACTCATAATCCCATGCCCGGTTAAAACCCCGTTAGGATTGTGTTTATGGCCTCACTGGGGGTGTGTTCCCATCCCAGCTGGGAAAGGGATTTGTCCCAGCTGAAGCAGAATGGGGCTCAGACACACAGATCTTACTGTGCCGTGGGAGCTGAGGGAGATTTAGGGAGATTCCCTGCTTTCGATGCTGTCACACAGCACTGGGAATGGCTTTTCCCCGTTTTTCCCGTTTTTCCCGGCTCGGTGAGGCTCTGACGAGCCATTAGGTGGTGCCCAACAGCAAGGAGGACACGGCACCGGGGCTGACAGAGAAACTGTGTGACACCGAGGGGACACCACCGGGACATCTCCGTGTCAGCCAAAGGCTCATACCGACATTTCCACCAGGAGGTGGCTCGGATCTCACGGGATTTTGCCTCTCATTAGTGCTTCATTTGCCATTTGATGTTGCTAATGAGTGTCTGAAACTGGGGGGTGGAATTCCCTTCCCCAGATCCATTTAATAAGACAAAAACGGCATTATGACATAATTCTGTAATATGTGACAATGAAATATTAAGGAGAATTTATGCCATGGAATCACTTTTTTTTTCTTTATTTATTTTTTTTACCTCTTAGATGTTCCAAATAAAAAAATAAAAATCCACAAGCAGGGATGATCCCACAGGATCCAGCCAATATTAATCCCTCTCCTCTTCCTGGAGCCAGGCTGTCTGAAAGATTTTCTCCTTTCTCCAGAGTTCTGCTTCTGTCCAATCCCCATTTTTCCCCGGATTTCTGTTAAATCTCAGTTATTAACCCACAGTGGCTGTGGTGAAGCTCAGCCCTCAGAACTGAGCGATGGGATCAGGTTCCTCCTCTGGCTGTGGTGGAGCAGGGCCTTCTCTGAGAGGGAAATGCCAAGTTTTCCACCACAAGGGTGTTTCCTTCCCTGGCATTCCCACAGATCCTCGAAGGAGAAGAGCTTCAGGCTCCACGCCAGGCTCCGTGTCTAGAAAAATGCAGCTTTTTGTTTTTTTCCTCTAAAATGCAATTAAATGGCACTAATTCTATTCTTTTCCTATTATTCCTGTGCTTCTTCTGCTTCATTATCCCAGCGAGGCAGGCAGCCCATTCCAGGGAATGAGAATGGGAAAGACCCAGCCAAGCAGGTTGAGATGCCACCTGTGGGCAAATTGAAATGTTCCCTGCAAGTGCCAACCCTCCCTTCATCGCTGCTATGCCAGAGCCCTCGCAGTTCCCAGGGATTTCTGCCGCGTTTATTTAAAATCCAACCCTGGAAAATCCTCAAGTGCTTCTGCTAAAAAAGAAAAAAATCAACCCAGCAACCCAAATACTTTTCTCCTCCTAAAACAATTCCTCACACTTGTAATTGAGTTGCTGCTGCGCGTGGCTGAGGGGTTTGCTGCCCCAGAGTTTCCTGCATGGCTGAATCCCTAAAAATGGTGGGGTAAGAGCCTGGAGAGGTTTGTTGATGACCTAACAGGAGCTATCTGATAGATAATGAATAATTTTGCAGCACTAGGAGAGGCGATGTCCTGTTAATCCCTGATTGTGCTCACACGGGATTTGGTTTGGTGGGATCTGCACCAAGGTCCTGCTCGGAGCAGGGGGAGTTTGAGGCCAGGCAAGGCTGCTCAGGGCTTTAATTCCCTCTGATCTCAGAGTCCTCAAGGCTGCCCAGCCTCACAGACACCTCCCCTGCACCATACTGATGTCTCAATGTGGGGATTTCCACAGTTTTGCCCTCTCTCTGCACTCCCAGGTTTGTATTCCCTGGATATTTTGAGTGCAATCAGGTCCTGCTTAAAAGCTTCTCCTTTAAAGGCTCCACAAAGAGCTGAAATAATCAGGCTCTGTATAAACGGCTCTTAATTCAATTACTTCTTATAATTGATTTAATTAAGAGCATAGGCTGGATGGGATTCCGCTCCCAGAAACTGGAGTTAGGACTCAACATTCCGGAAAACGTGGGCATCGCTTCTTTAGGAGAAGGATTTTGGACAAGGGTCAGGAGTGACAGGACAAGGGACCCCAAAACTCATCCAGTGCCACCCCTGCCATGGCAGGGACACCTCCCACTGTCCCAGGCTGCTCCAAACCACATCCAAACTGGCCTGGGACACTGCCAGGGATCCAGGGATTCACTTCTCTGCCATCCCCACCTTGTTCACTCAGGACCTTCCTTACCCTCTGCTCTGTGCCAGGAATCCCTGAGGTCTCAGAGCTGAAGCCCAGCTTCAGAGCTGGATCTTTCCTGGCCATCCTTTTCCTGGATTCAGGAAATTTGGCTCCCTGCCTTTCCACATCCAAGACTCCCAGTAAATTTTCCCACCAGAACAAAGTGATTCCAGGCTCAGAGGATCCCAACCCATGAGCCCTTCCTGTCTCTGCTCTCCCCTGGATGCTGGAGCTGCTATAAAACCCAGCTCATCCCGACAAAACAGAGGCACTTCGGGTTTAATTGCAGCTGTTAATTAATTTTATCACTGCGGAATCCGCAGCTTGGCAGGGAAAAGGGAAATCCTGTTTAACGGACGGCTCCCAGCTCCCAGCACCTGGAAAAGAAGGCAGCAGGGAGGGCACTCACACTCCTGCCAACCTTCCCAGCTCCTATTCTCCAAAATCCTCTCCAAGATGGGAAAAATTCCCTCCAAGGTGGGACAATGTCCCTTCCTCGGCCTCATCCTGCTCCTGTCTGGGTCTCTGTGATGGCAGCAGTGGGCAGGGAGTGCCCAGTCCTGGAGGTGAAGGGTTTGGGGCTTCTGAACAATGGGATTGAGGCTGAAACTTCCTGGAGAAGGAGCCTTGGGCGTCCTGCAGGAAAAGAGAAAAGGGAAAAGAGAAAAGGGAAAAGAGAAAAGGGAAAAGAGAAAAGGGAAAGGGAAAGGGAAAGGGAAAGGGAAAG
>CM019228.1:13735580-13785469 GCA_009741485.1 Malurus cyaneus samueli | reverse complement strand
TGCATTCGATCTCTTCCCTCATCAGGTCCTGCTTAAAAGCTTCTCCTTTAAAGGCTCCACAAAGAGCTGAAATAATCAGGCTCTGTATAAACGGCTCTTAATTCAATTACTTCTTATAATTGATTTAATTAAGAGCATAGGCTGGATGGGATTCCGCTCCCAGAAACTGGAGTTAGGACTCAACATTCCGGAAAACGTGGGCATCGCTTCTTTAGGAGAAGGATTTTGGACAAGGGTCAGGAGTGACAGGACAAGGGACCCCAAAACTCATCCAGTGCCACCCCTGCCATGGCAGGGACCTCCCACTGTCCAGGCTGCTCCAAACCACATCCAAACTGGCCTGGACCTGGGACCACTCTCCGCCATCCGGGACCTCCAGGGATTCAGCCCCCACCTCCACCTTGTTACCACTGCACGGACCTTCCTACCCTCTGCTCTGTGCCAGGAATCCCTGAGGTTCAGAGCTGAAGCCAGCTTCAGAGCTGGACTTTCCTGGCTCCTTTCCGATTAGGAAATTGCCCCTGCTTTCCACATCAAGACTCCCATAAATTTCCCACCAGACAAAGTGATTCCAGGCTAGAGGATCCCAACCCATAGCCCTTCCTGTCTCTGCTCTCCCTGGATGCTGAGCTGTATAAAACCCAGCTCATCCCGACAAAACAGAGGCACTTCGGGTTTAATTGCAGCTGTTAATTAATTTTATCACTGCGGAATCCGCAGCTTGGCAGGGAAAAGGGAAATCCTGTTTAACGGATGGCTCCCAGCTCCCAGCACCTGGAAAAGAAGGCAGCAGGGAGGGCACTCACACTCCTGCCAACCTTCCCAGCTCCTATTCTCCAAAATCCTCTCCAAGATGGGAAAAATTCCCTCCAAGGTGGGACAATGTCCCTTCCTCGGCCTCATCCTGCTCCTGTCTGGGTCTCTGTGATGGCAGCAGTGGGCAGGGAGTGCCCAGTCCTGGAGGTGAAGGGTTTGGGGCTTCTGAACAATGGGATTGAGGCTGAAACTTCCTGGAGAAGGAGCCTTGGGCGTCCTGCAGGAAAGAGAAAAGGGAAAGAGAAAAGGGAAGAAAAAAGGGAAAAGAGAAAAGGGAAAGGGAAAGGGAAAGGGAAGGGAAAGGGAAAGGAAAGGGAGGAAAGGAAAGGGAAAGGGAAAGGGAAAGGGAAAGGGAAAGGGAAAAGGGAAAAGGGAAAAAGGAAAGGGAAATGGAAAAGGAAAAGGGAAAAGGAAAGGGAAAAGGGAAAAAAGGGGAAAAGGAAGAAAAAGGAAGGAAAAGGGAAAGGAAAAGGAAAAGGGAAGGGAAGGGGAAGGAAAAGGGAAAGGAAAGGGGAAAGGGAAAGGAAAGGGAAGGGAAGGAAAGGGAAAGGGAAAGGGAAAGGGAAAAGGGAAAAGGGAAAAAGGAAAGGGAAATGGAAAGGGAAAGGAAAGGGAAAAGGGAAAAGGGAAAAGCAAAAAGGGGAAAGGAAAAAGGGAACAAGGGTTTGAATTCTGCTTCTCCGTGGGCTCTAAAACGGAGCAGCTGCAGGGAGGTTTCATCCTCTAGATGGGGCTTCCCCCTTCCCTAGAAGAGTTTGGGTTCCCAAATTGCCACCAGGCACAGGGGTGGTAGCGAGAGTTCTGCAGCTCCTGCAGGAACAATGTCCCCATCCCCTGCCTCTGCCATGGCATGGGGCACCGGTTTGGTCACTGTTATTCCCACATTCCCATTGTCCCCATGTTCCCATTGTCCCCACATTCCTGTTGTCCCCACATTCCTGTTGTCCCCACATTCCCGTTGTCCCCCTGTCCTCTCTCCTGACCAGCCCCTCCCTGGGCTGCTGTTCCCCTCCTCACTGGGATGGTTCAAGCTTTGCAGCCCTTCTCAGCTCCTCGTTAGCCCTGTCACCCTCTCCTGGCTCCAGCAGACCCCTCCTGGCAGCCTCCCCCATTCCCATTAATCCTCATTTCCTGGGAATGTCCATATTTATTGCCTTTTATCTTGTTTAATCTCAACTCTCCCACCCCTGCTCATTTTTGCTGCTTCCCTTCGAACTCCCACCCATTTATCTTCCTCTGCTGCTGCATCTGCTCCGGCACATCCTGATTATCTCCTGCCATTCCCTGTGCCAGCTCCATGCCCTGGGCTGGGATTTGGCTCCCTGGAACAGTTGGTTTTCCAAAATCATCATTACCAGAGTTATGGAGGAGGCAGGAAGGGATTCTCTCCATGGAGCTGGTGTCCTGTCTTCCCTACTTAGCCAGCAAACAAGGTGAACATTTAATGGATGTGGGGGTCAGAACAAATCCTGGATATTTTGTTCTGTGTTTCCATGCAGCTCCAGCTCGGCTGGGCCTCCTCCAGCAGCCCAAATTCCCTTTCCATACATCCAAAAGGTGAATAACCATGAGAGGTCCATCTCACTTGGGATTTTTGACAAAGACATTATGCAAATCCCGAGAGAGAAACTTGAAGATGAATCAGAGACAGAAAAGAAATTCCCAAATAGAATTCCCTGGTTCTACATCTCTGCCTGGACATCCTCCTGCCGTGGAACACCGGGGGCTCCACTGCAGCTCCTGGCTGGGGTCAGTCCTTGCTGTCGTTTTGAGATGGCATCTCCTGCCAGGTTTTGGGAATCCCAAATTTCTGCCAGTGCTGAGCCCTGTCCTGATCCATGGGGTCAGCTCCTGGCCGTGGGAACTGTGGATAAACATCTCTGCCCAGGGCCAGCCAGGATTTAGGTCTGAGCCAAGAAAAGCTGCTTTTTCCTCACGGTTTGTCACCTGTGTCTCACTCACCGAGGAGGTGGCTGGAAGTGGGGACGGGACTTTTCTGGGGGGGAAAATGAATCAAGAGGCACTTGGGACTCAGGGAAAAGAAATGAACGGCTTCCCAAGCTTTTCCTTCAGAAAGAAGGAGTAGAAACACATCTGCAGGGCCTGGTTTGGGCTCTGAAACTGCAGCATGGCAATTCAAGGGACATTCCCTGGCAGCTGGACACATGGACACACCAGGACCACAGGAGGTCAGTGGCCAGCCTGGCCTCTGGATGAGCATTTCCCTTCCCAGGTGGTTTGTTCAGGATCTTTGGCACTTCCCTGATCCCTGCCAGGGCACAGTGTGATGTTCCCAAAAGCCACCGAGGTGTTCATCATGGAATCGGTGATGGATTATCTGTAATGGTTGGGGGATGCAGATTGAGAGCAGGTAATGGCTCTGGAGGCAAAGGAAAAATAACCAAAAACATCTGTTCAGGGGCAAAAACCCCAAAACATCTGCTCAGGTGTGAAATAACCACAAAAATCTGCTCAGAGGCAAAGGAGGCACAGACATCTGCTCAGGGGGAACATAATGAAAAATATCTATTTGGAGGCAAAATAACCACAAACATCTGCTCAGGGGCAAAGTAACCACAACATCTGCTCAGAGGCAAAATAACCAAAAACCTCTGCTCAGAGGTGAAATAACCAGAACATCTGGTCAGAGGCAAAATAAACAAAAACCTCTCGCTCGGGGAAAAAGAACCTAAACCAATTGCTCTGAGGTGAAATAACCACAAATATGTGCTTGGAGGCAAAATAATCAAAACATCAGAGGCAAAGGAAACAAAACATCTGACCCCAGTCTGGTTCCTCTGAGTCCACTCTGGGTGGGAAGGGACCTTAAAGCTCATCCCATTCCTTCAGGGCAGGGACACCTCCCACTGTCCCAGGCTGCTCCCAGCCCCAATGTCCAGCCTGGCCTTGGACACTGCCAGGGATCCAGGGGCAGCCACAGCTTCTCTGGGCACCCTGTGCCAGGGCCTGCCCACCCTCCCAGGGAACAATTCCTTCCCAATATCCCATCCATCCCTGCCCTCTGACACTGGGAAGCCATTCCCTGTGTCCTGTCCCTCCATCCCTTGTCCCCAGTCCCTCTCCAGCTCTTTTTCAGTCTCATGTGGCAGTGGTGACAGCTTTGTCCAGGCTGTTCCTGGCTCATTCCCGGTGACCCTGGAGTGAGGGATGCTCTGTGCTGGGCAGCTCTTCTGGAAACCTCCGGCTCCATTTTGGAATTCTCCCATCCCAACCCTGCTCCTGCCGAGCCATGCTCCTCTAGGACACAGCAAGGAATGATTAATGACTCTCATAAATATGTTAATCTGCAGAAATGAAATTTTCCTAATTAAGAAACCTCTCCTGGGGTTTTTCCCTCTCCTTTCCCGAGCTGCTGGGAGTGTCCAGAGCAGCTCCATCCTCTCCGGAGTGAGGAGTGGCCGGACCAGGGATGTTCATCACATCCCATTCATCCCAGTTTAACCAAGGGGATCATTCCCAGCTCCTTCTCCTTGGCAGGAAGTGGGAAGGTTCTCCTTGGAATGGCCTTGCCTGTGCTGGATTTGAGCTAATGAAAGGATCAGGATAATCCCTGAGTAAACTCAGCCTTGGAGGCTGTTTGGATCTGTCACGCAGAGCCTTCCAGCAGTTCCAGCCTGGCTGGCCCTCCTCCAGCAACCCCAGTCCATCCCCTTCTCCATGTTCAGGACAGGAGTTGGATCCCTGTGCTCAGCTGGGACGTTCGGAGGGCCCTGCAGCCCCAAACCCACTCACTCCTCCATCCTCCAAAGCCAGGGCCTATTTTCCTGCCTTGCCATAAATTTCCATTCTGCCCCTCCATCTTCCTCCAATTCATCAATTCCCAAGTGACAGTGACAATGATCCATAGCCCCATTCCAGAGTCCGATTTCCAAAAGCATCCAAGCCCAAGAACTGAGGAAAGACCTGCAGGACTTTGAGTTGAGGATCAGAAAATTTAGGAGAAAATCCAAATGTCACATGAGTGTGGACTCCCTGCTCCTCCTCACACGGCGGAAATCTTCTGTAGTTCCCTCCTGTTCGTGGAGATTCCTGGAGGTTTGATCAACTCATAAAACCTGAGGGAAAATAGAAACTTCCTGGATATGAAGGCAGGTGGGAAAAAGGGGGAAGGGCAGATTTAAATGGATATTGGGAAGGAATTGTTCCCTGGGAGGGTGGGCAGGCCCTGGCACAGGGTGTCCAGAGAAGCTGTGGCTGCCCCTGGATCCCTGGCAGGTGTTCCTGCCAATAGCAGGAGGTGAAATGGGAAGGGCTCTGAGGTCCCTTCCCACCCAAACCATTCAGTGATTTTGGGAGATGCCCACAATTGGCTTGAAGGGCCTTTTCCTGGTGTCTCCTGCACTGTCCATCCCTTTCCTTCTCGAGGGCTGGGATTCAATTTATCCCTTGGGATGTACCCCAGGGACATTTTTTCTGCAGCCCGGGTGATCTCCCTGCACTTCTCATCCTGTGGGTGCCTTTCTCTGCAGGATGCTATGAGAAGCCTGGATCTCCTCAGGAATCCCTGTGCTGGTTGATCCCTGGGAGCTACAGCCATTCCGTGTCGCATTTCCATGGAATGTGACAATTTTTGCACATCCCATGGAATGTGGGATTCCTCGGATTCACGATTCCCCCCTTTTTCCCGTGAAGCTGCCAAACCTTCAACAGCAGCTAAAGCTCCCTGACAGTTCTGCCTTCCTTGGCCGGACAAAGGGAACATTTGAACATAGATCCAGGGATTTTCCTCTGTCTCCAAACCATAAATGTGATATTTGGATCCTTTCGTGAATTTCCTGATCCTCAACTCAAACTCCTGCAGGTCTTTCCTCAGTTCTTGGGCTTGGATGCTTTTGGAAATCGGACTCTGGAATGGGGCTATGGATCATTGTCACTGTCACTTGGGAATTGATGAATTGGAGGAGGAAGGAGGGGTGGAATGGAAATTTATGGCAAGGCAGGAAAAAACGGCTCTGTTGGATCAGTACTCCTGTTTTTTTTTTGAATCCTGGACCATTTTTCTTGCTTAGAAAGATAAAAACTTCACACAGAGAATCCCAGCTTTAAAAAGAAAAAGTTCCCTGCCTTTCCCTACTTTTCTTCCTCTCTTCTAAACATGTTTTCTATTGGAAAACCCAAATACAAAAAAAATAACCAGAATTTAAGACCAACAATATTCTGGGATGAAAAATCACTTTTGTGAAGTTTCAGGAAGTGGCAAAAGTGAGTGAAAACAGCATTTCTGACTGAAAAGATGCCAGAACTTAAACTCTCAAGAAAGGGAATCAAGAAGAAAAGGTTGGAAGTGAAAAGATGGAAATCCAGAAGAGAATCTCATGGAAATAAAAAATATTTTATGCATTAGGAATTTGTGAGTTACAATCAAGTAAGAAAACCCTGCTTCCTAAGGTGCCTTAACAAAAAGGCAGAATTCCAATTAAATCTTGGGATCAGAGCTCGGAGGTGCCTTTCTGATTTGCTTTCATTCCCAGCAGGAATCTTTGCCAATTTTTCGGGAAGGGGCTGCATTCCCAGTTCTCGGATTAATTCCTGCTTGTAAGGCTGGGGTTCAGCTCCATTTCCCATCCCGAGGAATCGCTCCTGACAAACAAGGAAACAGCCCATTAATTAGCTGTCTTTAATTGTCTTCAGCTCATTGCTGTAATTAATCGGTGAAGTGCGCCGGAGTGGGATTGTTCCATGTTTAAGAGCTGAAACGTCCCATTCCACGGAGTTCATGGAATGGCAAATTGGGGGTGGGATTTGTAAATAACCCTAATAAAATATATATAATAAAATAAACCTAATAAAATAATCCTAATAAAATTGGGGGTGGGATGGGGATGCAATAACACCAGTGGAATTACACCCAGCATTCCACAGGAATCGTGGGATCATTAATTGCTGGGTTTAATGCCTCATTCCAAACCACCTCTTCCCAACTCAGTCCCGGTCCTTTTCCAGCCTGGACCATCTTCCCTGTGACCAGAGGAGTGGGATCTGGATCACAGTGCCAAAGGGCAGGGATGGATGGGATATTGGGAAGGAATTGTTCCCTGGGAGGGTGGGCAGGCCCTGGCACAGGGTGCCCAGAGAAGCTGTGGCTGCCCCTGGATCCCTGGCAGTGTCCAAGGCCAGGCTGGACATTGGGGCTGGGAGCAGCCTGGGACAGTGGGAGGTGTCCCTGCCATGGGAGGGGTGGATGAGAGGAGTTTTGAGGTCCCTTTCCACCCAAACCATTCAGTGATTCTGTGATTTCAATGCAGCTGAGAAGGACCAGAATCCCACTGAGAGTTTTCCGATCAGTGGGGTTGCAGATTTGGAGTTTGCACCTGTGTTTCCTGTTCCTATCCAAATATTGAGGCAAAAAGATTCTCGGAATGTCTGAGGCAGCAAATCCACCTGCAGAAGGTTCAAGGTGGGTCTTCCTTTTCTAGCAAGAGAATCTTCTTTTATTACACATATTTTGGGAGCTGATCATGGCAGGGCTTCAGGGGATGCTCCACTGGTAAATCTGGAGGAAAACCTGAGCCAGAATTCACCCAGAATTTAAATTCACCCGGGAATTTAAAATCCCACAGCCACAAGAACAAGGTCCAGCAGAAAACCCCACCCCATGGATAAAATTACAGGACCACCATGAAATGCAGGTTCCCCACGGCCCAGGCTGCGGGAGGGTGGAGCAAGGCAGAAGAAATTCTGTAATCCTGATCCTTGGAGGCACAGCTGAGGTTCCCAGAGGCCCCCTGTCATTAATTCCATTATCCCGTGATCCTGAGAGCTACAGAACACGGAGCTGCATCCTGGGGAGGGAAAGGGGCTGGAGCAGCAGCTCTGGATCTGCTGTCCCTGCTTCTTCCATCGGCACAGAGCGTGGCTGGATAAAGAGCCGGAATGTGCAGGCTGAGGATAATTGCCGGGGGAGAGTGGGATAATGGCGGTAATTGGGATCGGGGGAGCCATAAAGCCCGGCTCAATCACCCCCTGCCGGATTGGGAACGAGCCCAGGCTGCAAACAGAATTGATGGGAAACAGAGATTGCAGACAAGGAACGAGCATCTGTCGGCTCGGGGAGTGCGGGGCCGAGCATTGGGGCTTGTGCAGGGAAGGGATTTGTCCAAGGGATTTACTGAGGGATGCACGGGCTGGGGGGACAGGGGGGGACAGTGCGACACAGGGGGAGCGTGTGGGACACAGGGGACACAGGGGAACACAGGAGGGACAATGGGACACAGGAGGGACAGGTGGGACACAGGATGGACAGGTGGGACACAGGATGGACAGGAGGGACACAGGGCAGACGGGTGGGACACACGGGGACAGGTGAGATGCTCACCTGGGCAGTGGCGTGGATTTTCTGTTAGCAATCATGGAAAACATGATAAAGGCATTTTGAGGTTTCAGCATTCTGCCATTTTCTGACCAGTGGTGCTGCCTGCACTGGGAAGATCTCCTGTTATTGCACAGATTTTGGGAGCAGATCCTGGCAGGGCTCCAGAGGAAGCTCCATCGGTAAATCTGGAAGAAAACTTGATCCAGAATTCACCCAGAGCCTGAAATTTAAAATCCTACAGCCACAAAGGCGACCTCAGCCTCCTCCAGGAGTAAACTGAGGTTTTTTCCTGCCTACTCTGCTTTTTGACATCCCGGAAAAAGGATAATTCTCCCAAAGAAACCCTGAGAAGTGTTAGTGTGTGTTTAAACTCCTTTGGGAAGGATTTAAATGGAGCTGGATCCTTTTCAGCCTCGGATTTTGGCAGGAGTTCGGATTTAAGGAAGTTACATAGGTAAAATTGAGTCGCTTCGTCCCTCAAATTCTTCATGCTGGCAAATCAGATCTGCTTAGAGAAATGAATTATTTATTGAGACAAATGAACAGGCGAGAGATAACAGAGGCGAGATCTTAATGAGAATTAATTACTGCACAGGGTAAAATGGAAAGAGCTGCTGGTAAATCGGAAAAACCACAAAACAGAACAGAACAGCAAGGTACCGATGTCAGAGTCAAAGAAATGGGATTGATCAGGGGCTGAAGGCGATTGACCACTGGAATGGTGATGGTGGCCAGATTCCTTCCCTGAAATCCTGGGAATACCCATGGATTTGGTGGCCCTGCTCATGGGAGAAACTCCACACGTTGCCAGGAAAGTGCGCAGGAGATTTCTGCTTTGTGGGAGTTTGGCTTTTAGTGCCATAAAATGAGAGGCTGTCAGTATGAAATTCAGATTTTCTGGCCAGATCTCAATTCCACAGGGAGCTCTGGTCCCAGCTAAGAGGGATGAGGAGCTGAGGATCGAATCCAGAGGCCACAGAGCTGCTCCAGGGCTGGAGCCCCTCTGCTCTGGAGCCAGGCTGGGAGAGCTGGGGGTGCTCACCTGGAGAGGAGAAGGCTCCAGGGAGAGCTCAGAGCCCCTTTTGGGGCCTAAAGGAGCTTCAGGAGAGCTGGAGAGGGACTGGGGACAAGGTGCGGGCAATGGGCTTCCCAGTGCCAGAGGGCAGGGAGGATGGGATATTGGGAAGGAATTGTTCCCTGGAGGGTGGGCAGGTCCTGGCACAGGGTGCCCAGAGAAGCTGTGGCTGCCCCTGGATCCCTGGCAGTGTCCAAGGCCAGGCTGGACATCGGGGCTGGGAGCAGACTGGGACAGTGGGAGGTGGAATAAATGTCCTTTAAAGGCCTCTCCCAGCCCAAACCAATCCATGATCCCATGATTTTCATTCTTCAGGTCCGGTTTTAGGTGTCCTCACGTATTCCCAAGCCCACAGTCCCATAGCACAGTAGAAGGAGGGACCTGGGGCATGAATTCCATGGGGCGGGGAATCCAAGTGAATTCCATCCCAGTGAATCCAAGGTCCCAGTGCAGCCACAGGGCGTTGTTGTCCCTCCTGCCCTGGGCTGGGTGTCCCTGACACCCCTGGAACACAAGGCAGGGATGGGGAAACAGCACCGAGCAGCCAAATAAATATTCCCCTCCTCAAAAACTCCACTTGTTCCTCATCTGCCCAGAGCGAATGGAAGGATTGGGGTGATGGAGAGGAGGCAATGGAGTTAATCAGCACCGAGGCTCTGGCAGGAGGCCAAATCACCTCCGGAGCTGAATGAGAAACCATCGAGGAGCGGGCAGAGCAGCAAATGATCCTCAAGATGGCCTGGCACCAGCCCTGGGATTATCCTGCAGGGAGCAGCTCTTCCCGGGCTAATTGGGCTCATTCAGGCTCCAACGCTGAGGACACACCAGGGGCTCTCTTAATTTGTCAGGTTTAAGGAGTATTTACAGAGCAAAACCCAGAAAGCTCGGGCTTTGCACAGAAACAGAGCTCGAGCTGGGGTTGAGCAGGATTTTGCCTCCATCCCAGAGCTCAGCTGTGGGATTGGGTCCACACAGTTTATTAAAAATCAGATATTAAATGGGTATTGAAAGGAACGCTCTGAACTCAGAGGAGACCAGCCCTGAATGTTTTAACACACCAAAACCCAACCAGAATTCAGCACAGAACCAGCAAATTGCCTGCAGCCCTGAGCAGGGGGAGATGGTCCAGGCAGGACCCCAAATCCCAGGGTGGCCCTCACTGGACCCTTCTTGAGGTGGTCTTTGCTGGTGTGACCTCGATGTCACTGCAGCTGGCCGGGGTGGGACAGGGAGAGCCCAGCCAGGAGCAAGGTGGGACTGGGACAAGGTTGATTTCTTCAACTCAGCAGGGTCTGGAGCTCCTAAAACCCCAGAGCAGGGTCTGCCTAGACCAGGATTTGGGTTCATTAATTAACAAAGTCCCTCTCAAATGAGTCATTTCTGAGGGAGGAAGGGAAGTCACAAATGCTACTGAAATTTGGCGTGATTATTAAAATAATTTAAAAATTCGAATTAAAAGAATTAATTAAAAAAATTAAATTTAAAAATAAAATTTACATTTAATCATTACAATAATTGAAAAATTAGGAAGCTTTCTGGAACCTCAAAAAATGGTGAGATAATCAGCATGGAGGGGGCCTCAGGAGGTTTAGAGTCCAACTTCTTCTTTCATGCATGGTCAGGAATGACATGAGACACGAGATATGGGTTATGAGTTATGAAATATGAGATATGAATTATGAGATAGGAATTATTATATATGAGATATCATCTATGATATATTAAAAATGATATATGCATTATTATGGTATATGAGTTATGAGAGGAGATTATTCTGAGCTTTTTCAAGGTTTGTCTCAAAAACCTGGAAGTAAGGAGCCTCCATGGGAGACGTCTTCCCATCCTTGGCTGCCTAATGATAAAAAAAAGTGGATTTGAGTTTTTAATTTCTGAGTGTTCCTATGGAAAATAACAGGAGAGGGGGAAAAGAGGATCAAGTGGGTAAAGAAAAAGTGCAATAACCTCGTGTTGAACAGTGGTCAGGTGGAAGGAGCAGAGCTCATTTCACCTTTTTTATGTCTCCATTCTTCTGAGCTGGCCTTCCCAAGTTCCTCATTTCCCCCAGGATCTGGCACAATTGGGATATTATTCCATTTATCCTGAAGGAAATGGGATCTCTCAGACCAATGTTCCTCAAGATTTCTCTCTCTGGTCACTGAGGGCTCCAGCCAAACCCGCATCCACTGGGGTTGTAAAGCTGGACCTGGTGACTCCAGCCCTGCTGCTTCCTCCACACCATCCCTCGGGAATTCTTCCTTCCTTTCCATGCTCCCACCAGCTCAGATTTTCATCTGTGGAAAGGTGGAAAAAAAAGCCAAGTCAAAATTTGGCATCGTCATCATCAATGCCAAATCCGAGGCACTGAGCATGAGGAGGCAGAAGAGCTCAGGGGAATGGATTTTCCAGTTATTTGGGGTTAAATGAGGGATTGTGTCCCCTCAGGAGGGGCTGGGCCATTCTCTGGATGCTTCCTACCCCTCATTCTCATGTTTTCCCCTGGTTTGCCCCTGGTGCAGCCACTCAGCTCCTGGGGTCCCTGTGAGCTCCACACAAGCTTGGAGAGCCTCACATTTCCTGGGACACGTGGGATGGGGGCGGCACTCAATCCCAGGGGCAGGAGGGGTCTGGCCTGCTCCAGGTGCCACTTCCAACATCCTTGTGACCCATCCCAGGCATGGCCTGGGGCTGATCCACGCTGGGCTGGGGGGCAGGGAAGGACAATCTGTCACCTCATCCCTGGGGACCATGGTGGCTTTAAAGGGTTAATTAATTTAACCCGGCCTCCTTTTCAGCTGCTGCTTTTGTGCAGCCTCACTCATTGCTCAGTCAGGCATTCCCCATTCCCCATTGCCCATTCCCTATATCCCATTCCCATTTCCCATTCCCCATTCCCCATTCCTAATTCCCAGTTCCCAATTCCCAATTTTCCATTCCCAATTCCCCATCCCTATTCCCATTCTCATTCTGCATTCCCCATTCCCAATTTCCCATTCCCAATTTCCCATATCCCATAACCCATTTCCCATCCCCATTCCCCATTCCCCGTTCCCCATTCCCCATTCTAATTCACCATTCCCCATTCCCATTCCCTCCATCTGGAGCTGTCCCCCCAGCAGGGCCCTTCCCAGCTGACACAAAGCAGCGGCCAAGGCCCCAACTGGAGATCAGGAACAAACACCAGGAATGAGCCAGCTCCAAATGTCACTCCTCTGGTTCAGCTCCCGCCTGGAAAGATCCATCCCAGCAGCTTTGGGAATGGTTTGCAAACAAGGCCGCCCCTTCTGCATCGAGCACAGAAAGGATCAAAACAGGAACAAGCCAAAACACAGGAATGGTTTGATAGAATCCTCTTCATTTCCCAGCTCCTCTGATGGAGCGGAGGAAAAATTAGCATTGTTAATTTGCTGCAAGCCAGGGCACCTCAAGAAATGCAACACAATTAATTAGTCAAAAAAAAAAACCCCACCACATTTGAAGTGTTTATTGCAGGATCAAGCTCCTGGTTTTATGAGCAGATGGGGAAATAAAGTGCTGGGAATGACACGGAGAAAACAGCTGCACTGGGAGCGGGGCCTGATCCATAATTCAGCAGCCTAATCAGGGAACATCTTCGGCGGCTCCGCGCTGCAATGGCAGAACGTGAGCAGGCAAACGATGAGGCTGCTCGGCTCTCCAGGAGCTGCTGCCAATTAGCTCGCTGCCTTCGTTAGCAGCATGCACAGCTAATGAGGGCCCGCCATGAAAGGAAAGGGCCCGGCCAAAGTAGGGCAGCCTCGGATGGTTGTGTTAGTGACAAACATGAGGAAGTTTCAGTGGGGTTTGGTGGGAATTCAGAACAGGATAATGACTGCTCACACTCCCTCTCTGATCATTCCCTGCATGGAGAGGGGGGAGTGCTTTGGTGGAGCTTACTGCTCTCAAGGAAAAGGGAATCCTGGCTTGGATCCACCCCTGAATCCAACAGGAAAACTTGTTCTGGAGAAGAGCCCACAGCAGGATTAGTGTCCTGCACCGGGAATAAGGAGTTTGCCCTGGAACAGTCTTTACTCTCCATCCAGCTCTTGGATCAGATGACATCTGCTGGAATTGGTTCTGGAATTGCCTTTCAGGGTGGCTGTAGCCAGGGCTGGATCAACTCCAGACTGGTCCCATCCAGGCTGTGCCTTCAGCTTGGCACTCTGAGTGCCCTGGTCTGGTGGTGGCACTCAGGAAATGTCACCTCTGCTGAAGGGGACATTGCTGAGGGTCTCAGATCCCTGCAGGGACAGACCCTGCTGGGACCAACCCAGATGGTGGCAGCAGCTGGACACGACATGGAGCATGACATGAAATTTAGAGATGCTGCAGGGAGTTCGCTGCTCTCAAAGAAAAGGGAATCCTGTCTTGGATTTAGCCCTGAATCCACCAGGAAAACGTGTTCTGGGGAAGATCCCACAGAGGGATCATTGTCCTGCACCAGGAATAAGGAATTTGCCCTGGAATAGTCTTTGCTCTCGAGCAAACTCTTGGCTTGGAAGGCACCTGATATGGTGGGTGCCCTGGGCAGGAAAATGCTTTTTATTGCAATTCAAACCCTTTTCTCTGAGCTGGGATCCCTTGGGATAATCCTGGAATCCCGTAATTCCAGTCTAACCTGAAGATCATTTCTATGGAAGCCTTGTCCCAGCTGGCTCCATCTCTCTGCACTGGCTCCATTTTTCTGAGCACTGACTGGTTCTGGGTCACAGGACGGTGACATCATGGCCCTGGCCACCTCCAGACGTCCCTGTGCAGCTCTGTGCAGCTGGATGAGTCCGGGACCAAGGTAAGTTCCCTGGATTTGGAGCTCCTGGGCTGGCAGCAATGCCAGCTGAGGTTTTTCATTGTCCGGGATTCTCCAGCTGAAACCATGGAGTGCAGCTGGGAGAGTCACCACTGATCTGAACCACACCACTGAGCACCTCTGATCTTCCCAAAATGGTAGGGAGAGTTGAGGTCCATAAAAATCCATCTGGATCCATCAGGTCACCAGTTTTGGCAGGAATATGTTTTCTTTGGGGTGGGATCAAACCCTCTGAGCTGAGAGGAGCCTGGGTTTGTGTTTCCCTGCTGAGAACTTTCATAAAACCAGCCCCAATTCCAAGATTCTTCAGCTGAGGTTCCAGTTGCACTGATTTCTCCAGCTGAGGCTCCGATCCACTTGGAAAAGCAGAACATTTCCCAGTGTTCAGTTTTACTTCCTCCTTTCAGAACAATAATTTTGTACTTTCAAACTCCAAAAACCACAAATTTCTCTGAAGCATCTTCTTGGCCCTTCCTTTTCATGCTAAACCCAGAAATGTTTTCAAGTCCTTGCAGGAGGATTTTAAAAACAATTTATTTGATGGAAAAGTCCAACTTCTTTCCCAGTCTGGCTCCAATATCCCATCGGGCTCATCAGGCTGTGCTGACATTGGTGGAGAGAGGAGTCAAAGCCCCAGATCAGAAACACTTCCTGAGGAACAAATGGATGAGTCCTCCTGGATGGGCACTCGGAAAGCCCCAAACCTGGGGTTGGATCCCTCTGATCTCTCAGAGCATTCCCAGCTGGGCTTTCCCTCAAATCCCGCTCCTGTGACCCATCTGATCTTCCCTGGCTTTCACCTTCTCCAATCTTTGGGGCTCGGGATGTGTTGCCCGGAGTGGGAGCTGCTCCCTTGGGGCAGACTCGGATACAAAACCTCTCCCACCTCCTCCTGCAGAGGGAAAATGAGCCCTTCCCAATTCTTCACTCCCTGAAAAGCCCTCCCGGAGCACGCAGCTCTGATTAAAAGGAAGAAAAGCAATTTTCCGTGTCTCCATTCAGGAGCTGAGCCTTTCAATAATTCCTGAGCTAATCTGGCATTCATGATCCCTGATTCCAGTCATTCATTCCGGAGCTGGTTAACGAGATGCTCCTTAGCAGAACATCTTTCCTTCCTTCCCTTCTTCCCCAGGGCAGGATCATTCCAGGAAAAAATCCAATATTCTGAAGGAGATCGGTTAATTGGCAGGAGCACTCTGCAATCTGTGGGCTTCCTCACCCCTAGGAGAGTCTTTCCCAAAAGATCCTTTGGAATGGAGTGGCTGGGAAGCAGGTGGAGTTCCTCCATGGATTTCCAGTTGCTCCCAGTGAGGAGTTCCTTATGGGAGTTCCTATTTTGTACCCATGACAGTTTTGTCCCCTCTCTCATCCACTTCCCAATTTCCCTGCATCTCCAATTCACAGTTTGGAGCAACTCCTTGGTTTTTTCCTCAGGTGATAAATATTTTTGGATGTATCTGATGTTGTGTGTCCTCTCAACCCTCTTCCATAAAAATCATTTCCACACTGGCTCGGCAGAGTGGGTTATCCCAAAATCCCAGGACAGCATCTGACCTCTCTTTGAGGTCCATAATTCTTTAATTTCCCAGCTCAGCAGGGACTCTGTGCTTCCCACAGGAAAATCCTCTGGGATCTGTGTCAGGACTGAAGTACAAGATGGAGAATTGGTGAAGGATCAGTCACATCTTTCCTTTATGGAGGAAATTCCATATTTAGGGAAAAAATCCCCCCCAAACCAGAGACATCACAGGCCACCAAAATTTTAGAGGAGGCTGAAATTCCTGGTTTCCCTGTGAATGAGATAGACTCAGCACTTCCATAACTGAATTGGAATTTCTGCAGTTTGGAGGTCACCAGTTCATGTCTTTCCAGAACAATAAGAAAGATTTTCCTTAAAAAAACCCCAAAAAATTCCCAACACAACCATTTCAAAATTCAAAGTGGATTTTTTAAACTCTGATCCTTCAGATTATGAGGAAAATCAGGCAAAAAGGTCTTCAAAGCCATAAATACCGAGAGGTCATGGATAAATCTTCCAAATATTCAACCAGTCCCAGGATTCTGGGGGATTCCTCTGCTGGTTTAGGGGTTGGGTTTAACTGGTCCCCATCTCACATTCCTGACTTCCTGTTATTTCATCAGTTATCACCTAAAAACAGGGGTTTGGATGCTCAAGAGAAGTCTTTGAACATCAAAATACAAAGCTTTGAGCCCAAAGTGAGGAGTTTGTACCCCAAAATGAGGGGCTGGATCTTAACAAGCAGCATTTCAAGCCTAAAAGCAAAACTTTGGTCTCTAAAAATGAGAATTTGTGCCCTAAAACCCAGAGTTTGTAACATAAAGATGAGAGTTTGGATGCTGAAGGTGTTGCTTGGATCCTAAAAATGATAAGCAGTGTCCTAAAAATGCCCCTCTGGAGACTTTGGACACTAAAAATGCTGATTTAGACTTAAAAAAGGAGAATTTTTAATGGAGTGGAGACTTTGGACCATGAAAAAGGAGGATTTGGGTCTTAAACTGTGGGATTTGGGCCTAAAAATGAGGTTTTGGCTCTCAAGACAAAGGTTTGAACCTTTGAAATGAAGCTTTGGGCCTTCAAATGAGCATTTGGAACATAAAATTAGGGTTGGGAATTTAAAATGTGTCTTTGGGCCCTGAAAAAAGAGGATGTGGGGCCCTGTAATTGCTTTTGGACCCTCAAACTGGGAATTTTGGCTGCTGGAAGTGAGGGAATGCAAATAAAATTGGAGTTGTCAGCCCTTCCATGAGATTTGAGCCTGAAACTGGAATCCTAAAAATTATTCTTTAGCCCTGAAAAGTGGAAAATTTGCACTGTTAAAGTTGGGACATTAAAAATGAGGGTTTAGATGAAGGGAATTTTTGTTCAAAGCCTCCAAACAGGACTCTGGGAAGAAAAATGGGACTTGCTGCCCACTGTGGTGTGGAATTTAGGGCACGTTTAGGATTTTTCTGCTTGTTCTGAGAGTTTTCTGGGCTTTTCCAGGGAATATTAGCAAGTGAGGGTGGTGGTGCTTTGGAAGGGTAAGTGTCCATGAGCATGGAATGTCATGGCACCAGAGCCTCCAACGGTTTGGAATTTCCAGGATTTCCATGGTTTATTTGGATATGGAGCTTGTGCTGATTCCAATACCTTCAGCTGATTTGGATAATAATTATGGAATCTTGGAATGGTTTGGGTTCAAAGGGATCTAAAGCCCATCCTGGCATGGACAGGGACACCTTCCACTGTCCCAGGCTGCTCCCAGCCCCAATGTCCAGCCTGGCCTTGGACACTGCCAGGGATCCAGGGGCAGCCTCAGCTTCTCTGGGAAGCCTGAATTGTGGGAATCCTGGAGATTCCTTCTGCAGTGAACTGGAGTTCCCCAGCTAGATTCCTCTCCGCGGATCCCTGATGTTCCCATGGGACAGCACCGGGTTTTCTGTGAGGTTTTCCCAGCTGGAATCTCAGAAATGAAGGACAAAGATCCCGACCACAGGTTGGAAAAGACCTTCCTTAGGAAAACCTCCCAATCCAACCATCACCAACAACCCCATGGCCGCCCCTAAACCTCATTCCCAGGTGCCACACCCAGACTCTTTCCAAAACCAGGGAATTCCACGCTCCCTGGGCAGCTCATTCCAAGGCCTGACTGCTCGAGCAGGGAAATGTTTGGATTCAAATCTCGGGGCTGAGCCCTCCTGGTGCATCTTGAGGCCATTTCCTCATCCATTCCCTTCCCTCCTTCAATCTGCCAAGGTCATCCCAAGGTTTGTGGGGTGCTGTCCCTCGAAGACTCCAGGGGATGCTGGATGAGCCAGATGGTGGCCAGGACAGTGTTTGGTGGCCCAGGATGGCTTTTGGTGGCCCAGGATGAGGTTTGGTTGCCATAATGGAGTTTGGTGGCCATGACAGAGTTTGGTGGCCCAGGAGGAGGTTTGGTGGCCCAGGATGGGGTTTGGTGGCCAGAACCTCCCTGACATTTCCAGAAACCTTTCCCTGTCTCCCCAAAAAGCCTTTCCATGGTGCCAATGACCTGCCCAGCTCCACAGGAATTGTTTCTCTGGAACAGCAGGAATTTTTCAGGATTTGCAGATGCTCAGAGTCTGGGAGAGGGGGATTCTCCCACCCACAAACACACAAAAAACAGGGCCAAAAGGGAGGGAAGAGATAAAATCCTGCTGAGCCACCTGGTCCGTGCAATGATTCCCGATAATGAGGAGTTGGGAATGGGATCGTTAGTGCCAGCTGAATTAAGGACACAGCATGGGGATGTTCCATGATGTAAACACGTTAATTAACGGAGTGTGTTAATGAATGGAACAGGTCCTGACAGCCCGGGCGTGCAGGGGGTGGGGCCTCCTCCCTCCTCACAAGCAACAGCCAACAGGAAATGTTGTTCCAATTAATTAAATAATTAATAATTAAGTAATTAATCGAAATCAGGAGCAGCGTGCCAAGATCTGGGAAGAGCCCCATCCTTGCCTGGCTTTCCCCATCCTTGGGAATTACACACAGGCAGAGGTTTAAGATATAAAAAGAAGGCTCATTTCACGGAATCATGGAATATTTGAGGGTGGAAAAGGAGATTCCCAGCCCTCCTGTTCTCAGCAGGGCTGTGTCCAGCTGGGAATATTGCTGATAATTCCCATTAATCCAAACCAATTGTGCTTTTCCCAGTTGTTTCAAGTCTGCTGGAAGCACCCAAGCAGATCCAAATGGATCCAAAGCAATCAGGGATTCCCAGGAATGTTCTCCCAGGGAGCAGCATCACACTTGAAATTCAATTATGTTGTTCCAGTTGATTGTTTTATTAAAGCCCATGGAAAACACTGGAAATAATTATTCCCATTTGGAGAGACAAGCTGGAAATAATGACTCTGATTGGCAGAATCCCTTCAGCTTGCACAAAAAATGTGTTATTGCAGCAGGATTGTGGAATCTGAACCCCAAAATTAACAAGAGTGACCCCAAAAAGGGTGAAGTTAGAGGTACCAGTCCTTGGATATGACCCCATAAGGGCACAGGGATGTTGGGCTGAGGGACTGCACATCCCATAATCCTTCCCTTGGGATTTTCCTGCTACTATTACACACACACACAGAAAAGCGAACCCACTCCTGGCCTGAATCTCAATTCAGGGAATGATCTTTGCTACCAAAACCATGGGAACAGACCCCGGTGGCACCTTTCCTTGTGCTGCTGCTGATTTATCTTCCCTTCACACACAGAAAAACCCCACATTCCGCCTTCTCCACAGGGCTGGGAGCAGGGAGGATGGGAGGGAGCTCACCCTGCCTGCCCCAAACAGGTTCCGTGTCCTGCTGGATCAGATTCCAGACAGGAGATTCCAAATAAATTGAATTCAAAAATTGGAATGCGTGGATGGATCTCCCGTGTTTGACAAGAGCTGTCAAAGTAATGCAGGGATGCAGAATATTCCCCTGTCCTCGTTTGAAAGACAGGTATTTGCTAATGAAGGCAGGGACCCCCCTTGGAGTGATGGCTATGGCCCCCTTCCCTCCGAATTATTACAGCTTTGAAAGAAAATCATGGGCTTTCAGGCAGGAATATGGGTAAAAGGAATAACAGTTTTTACTAATATATATATATATATAACAAGATGGAAAGAAAAAAAAAAGGTAGCAATAACAATGCAACAACAGCGCAGTCCAAACCTAGTGTCAGCCTTATGGAAACAGTCTCCTCCTTGGCAAGATTACAGTTTGGTTGGCAGCGGCGCCGCTGGCCCCCGGCTGAGCAGGGAGGGCACGATGGCTCCTCACAGATGCAGGGGACGTGGTGGTGCAAATCCCGGCTGGCTCAGATCTCCCGCGGCTGGGATAATCATACAAGATGGCAGAGGTGGATGAAGAAAAGTTTCTCTGCAAAACTCACAGCGGAAAACGCCGTGCTCTTCTGGACAGGAAGAAATCCAGGAAGCAAAAGAGACGAGCAGGAATCCCGCGGACGCGAGACGGGAATGGAGCAGAGTTCACCCTCCTGAAGCTGGAGTCCTAGCAAAAAACCCCCGCCGAGCAAAAGCACGGGACGCCAGCAGGAAAAAAACCCCTCTCTCTCCCAAAACCTCGAAAGAGAAAAACCCACGCCCCAATCCCCACCCCACCACACAAAAGCTGTCTCGGGCCATTAGGGTGTGCCCAATAGGTGTCATTGTCTCTTCATCGTCCGGTCGGCCATTAACAAAACATCTCGGCCATTAAGGTATCCCAGCAACAAATGGGGGAAGGAAAAAAAATTCCAAAGTGAACAAAAAGAGAGGAATTTAAACCCACAACATCCCCCTGGGATGTTCCTGCTGGCTGGGAGCACCACCAACACCTCTCCCTGAGCACATTCCCATTATTCCTGATCCATGCTCAACCCCATTTCTTCAGCCCAGGAATCTGCCCCGTGACACCCATGTGTCCCTTTGTTTCAGAGACACGAAACCCCCCAAATCCCAGAGTCACCTGCCAGGCTCGACTTTTCCAGGCTCTGGGATTTGTTCTGGTGATTGTCCAGTTCAGCTTTTTCTGGGGGAGGGGTTTTCATGAATTTGTTCAAAAATACACTCAGGAAGCAGCCTAAGATTTTGTTTATTGGAATTCAGGGAATAAAAAGGGAGATGATGAAAATAATTCTTGCATTTGCTTGGAGTACTCTCTCAACCCTTGTGTGATGAGGTCACAGAATCCAGTAATTATGGAATGGTTTGGGATGGGAGGGAATTTGAAGCCCATCCAGTGCCACCCCCTGCCATGGGCAGTGACACCTTCCACCATCCCAGGATCTCCAAGCCCCGTCCAGCCTGAATATGCTGGGTTTGTTGGTTTTCTACCTTAAAATTCTCATTGAATACCATTTTGTCTCATTTCCCTTGCAGAGTGACACAGCCACTGATGGGGGGCAGATCTTCCCAACTCCTGGACTGGTTCTTTTGGAGAGTTACCAAGTCTTGGAATGTAACTGCAGTCAGGCCAGTCCCAGTGGGATGGGAGTGCCCTGGCCCCATATCCTGGGATGCAAAGTACCCACTGCTGGTGCAAAAATCCCTTCCTACAGTGACCCCAAACATTCAGCTCTGCTTACATCCCACATCCTAAATTCTGTGTTATTCTGAGGAGCAACTTCCACAAAATAGGAGAAAAGTCCTTTTTCCTTCCCTCCCAGTTGCCTTTTCCCAAGGATCCACTCAAGAAGCAGTGAGAACTTCTCTGGGAAGAGGAAATAAATCCCCGAACTCTTGTGGGCTGGTTGAGGATTTTTGATTTCAAATCAAAGGTTGTTGGAGTCAACAGTTGCTGTTGTGTTCCTGTTTACACCTCCTGCTGTCTCCCCATCCCTGCCTCTCAAGAATGTTCAGGAAGGAATTTTTTTGGATAATACAATTCCCCTGCCTCACCACGGAATGAGGGAGATATTTGAGTCCTGTCTTGTGCTACAAGGGGGATCAGTGAAACCGCTCTGCCTTCCCTGACAGCAGAACTGAGTGAGAGCAGCTCCCGCTGGGCGGGAATTAAAACTCCACAACAACAACAATCCCGGGCTCCGGGCAGGATTCCAAATGGAAAAGGCAAAGCGACCTGACAGATCAATGTCTCCATGAGCTGCGCTGACAACTCCAGTACGGGGAGAGTGAGGTTTATTCAGGGGCAGAATAAACTGCTCTGAAATCTTCTGCTCTGATCTGCATTTCAAAGCGATTCTGTGAAATGTCCAGCTCGTTAAGAGGGAACAAACAAAGAATCTCAGGAAGAGAAACCACTTTGTGTCCTTCAACCCAAAGGTTAAATGTGTTGAAATCCACTTCTGTTTAATTCCAAGTGGCTGGGGTGATTCAGCTCCCTGCTGAATTTCTCCCCCTGCAGGGGCATTTTGGGACAATATCCTGATTGTTCCACACGAGGAAAAACACTTCATCTGGGGAGTGGGATGATCCTGCGTCTCTGAGTGATGTGGGAGCAGAGGAGACACCTTTCCTTCGTTTTCCTATGAGTGGAGCACGAGTGGAGCAGAATCCCCCTGAAACATGGAAAAAATTCCACATGGAACATGGAAAAAATTCCTTATGGATCATGGAACAGATTCCCCATGGATCATGGAACAGATTCCCCATGGAACGGGGAACAGATTCCCTCAAAACACAGAACAGATTCCTCATGGATCATGAACAGATTCCCCCATGAAACAACAGACTCCCCAAATCATGGATTTCCCATAAAATAGGGAACAGATTCCCCATAGAACACAGGGACATTGTCCCTGGTTGGAGGTGGGGGCACCAGTCCAGACCAGGCTGAATGTAAGGGGCTGTTGAGTGTAAAATGATGCAATAACTCTGCAGGTTCATTTTCCTCAAAATGACCCAAACCAGAATAAAACTTCTTTGTTTTTAATCACCGAAGTGGAATTGTTTCATTTTTCTTTTTCGCAAGGAAACTTGAAAACATCTGCTTGAGTTTGGATCAAATTGATTTTTGTTTTTTTTTCACTTTTTAACTCGGTAGTTGAACTGAAAAATCAATTATTCACCCAGTCTTCCTCCCAGCACATGTCCAGGAGCAGAAATTGTGGGGTTTATTCCATAGCAGGTGCTCGGCAATTGGAGAAAATTAATGTTGGGATAACAGGATTTCCCTGACTCTTCCTATCTCATCTACAAAATCCAACCAGATTGCAGGGAAAAATCCCAAAGGGTTTCATTTTTGTGGTGTCCACTGAACCAGTTTGGCTGGATGTAAAAAATGGGGGATTGGTTGTGATCCTGATGGCTCCTGATGTGGTTTTTGGGTTTCCAGCCTCTGTTTTAGGATGAACATACGTTTCCTTGGGCTGGATACCGAGGCCCCCTGGAGAACTCAGATCATTTCTGCCTCACCATCTCCTCTCTCCAAAGGAAGGAGATTGTCACCAAATGGGAAACTCTAACAACCGTAATTCTGTGTCATAATGAGACAAACAACTTCATCCAGGGCGTGTTTCCAAATTAACAGCTCTGCTGGCTAGAATTTTTCTTTCAGGCATCCCAAATTCTGCTGTCCCTCATGTCCCAGTGGTGGTGGGAATGTTCAGCTCGCAGCTGTCACGGTGTTAAAGGTTTGGCTGCTCAGGAGGTGACAGGATCTGCTCTCAGAGCTCTGCCTCCATCGCCTCGTGGCTGGAGAACATAATTGTGGAGAATTCCAGAAAAAAAGAAGGATTCTCACTGATTTCTTGCCTTGTGAGAAGATCAAATGAGTGCAGAGTCCAGGGGAGTCTCCCTTGTCAACTTTGGAGTTTTTCTGCTTCCTCGGGGTGGTTTGTCAGTGATCCTGAGATTGAGATTTGATCGTGAGATTCCACAGGAGCCCCTGATCCTTCAGTGCTTGAGTCCCCACCCCACAGGATTCTTCCCTAAAGGATGCAGGACATGGGAAAGGCAGGAATGATGTCCCAGTGCCCTTCACCCTCCTCACACCATGCTGGGCTGGAGGAGGGCAGAGACAAAACTCAGCTCTCTGAATCTTGGCCAAAATCCATCTGTGGTGCTTAATCCATGGATGGATCCTGTGGGAGGGGAGGGTTGGGGTCACTCCTCTTTGGCCAGGAGGTCTGAGCTGCTCCACCACGGGCTGGAGGGTCTTGCTGACCTCAGGATGAATTTCCCATGGACTCTTCTTTAAGGAGGAGAGCGAGCCCTGAGCAGGGGGGCTGAGCTGGGTGGGGAAGGGCTCTCCTCCATCTTCACCCTCCTCCTCCATCTCATCATCTTCATCATCCTTCTCTATCTCAACACACTCATCCTCCTTCTCCATCTCATTCATCATCTTCATCGTTCATCCTCCAAAGTGTGGTCCTGAAATCAGCCAGATGTAATCTTTCTGAGGCAGTTTAGAGCATTAGAAATCAGGAATTTTTTATTGCAGCACTGGGCAATGGGAGGATCCTTCCTCTGAGCAAGGGTTGGGTGAAGAGAATTTTTATCACACACTGATTGCTTATTAATGAACTATCCCTGATGATTTTATTTCACACAATCACACATCTTACCAAAGTCCTTCTGTGGTTTTTGGGGTCTGTTTTCAACATCTGAGGTCCTTTTGGGTGGCTGTTCCTAACACCCATTTGTGAGGAACCCCAATATCCTTGTTTTCCATAACTTCTGCTTTGTCAGCCTTGCAGAGCTGAGCTGGCTCCTGGCTGTGCTCTGCCCAAGCGCCATCCTTTATTCACTTCTGTGGGGCTGGGCTGTCCCTCTGTCCTCACCAGAGTAAAATCCTGATTTTTCTCTCCTTCTGTCCTTATTGGAATAAAATCCTGATTTTTCTGTTCCTCTTTCTTCATCAGAATAAAATCCTCTTCTGTCCCTCTGTCCTTACCAGAACCTGCCCTGCTGCCCACTCACAGCAGAGCCTCCCATGAGAGCAAAACATTCCCAGGGCTCCGTGCTCTTTTCCAGGGTCATTAAATCCTGAATGGGTTGGATGGGAAGGGACCTTCAAACTCCTCCGTAAACCACCAGCTGAGGTGCAAGGTGCTCAGTTTGGGCTCCAGTTCCCATTCCAGATGGGATATAACCGCTTTCCCGATGTTTTGGCTGTGTGAGGAGCTGAGAGCCTATCCATCCCCTGTCAGGGAGCTCTGGAGATAAAAAATAAAATCCAAACTGCAATTCCTGCCTCCTCCTGTGACCTCCTTCAACCCCGGCCCTGCCTGACTCTTCCCTGGCTTCCAGCGAAATGGAAAGTCTGGCTCATGAAATGGCTGGAAAGGAAACCTGACAGTGAAATAATCAACCCATCCTGAGGGGAGAGCAGAGACAGCCCTGTGGAGCTCACCAGGATGCTCTGGTGAGGAATTCAACCAGTCCATCTTCCCAAGGGACACTCTGAACTCCTGGCTCAGGGAAAGATGGACAGCTCCTTTTCCTGTTTTCTCCTCTCAGGGGCTCACTGTGGTCACACAGGGCCAAGGGGAGCTCTCACCTCCTCTTGCATCTGGTTGAGGATTCAGTTGATGCCTCAAGGCCCCAGACTGGACCCTGAATGCATTCCAGGGGTGGTCAATCTGTCCTGGCTCTGCAGGGAGCCCCAGTGTCCCTGGCTGCAGCTCCTCCGGCACATCTGGAGACAGCCTTGGGAGCAGGAACCCAGGCAAGGGCCGGGAGGGTGGGAATGGGGTGGCAGCACCTTTGGTACCTGTGACAGCTGGGATTGCTCGGCTGGAGAGGAGGAGGCCTTGCTGGTGTCCATCAATACCTGGCAGGATGTGGAGGAGTCGGATCCAGGCTCTTCCCGGCGCCAGGAACAGGGACAATGCCCAAAACCACAAAATTCAGGAGATTACACACACACTCAAAAAGAGGAATTTTGTTTTAAGGTTGGTCGAGCACTGAGAGGTTGCCCAGGAACGCTGTGAACTCTCCACCCTTGGAAATCTCCAACCCCTGGTCCTGGACAATCTGCTCCTTGAATGGAGTCCTTGGTGATTTCCAGAGGTCGCTCCAACTTCAGCAATCTCCAAAAACGAGGAACAACCACAGCTGGAAACACAGAAATTACGGTGCGTGTTGTGACACTTGGAAAAACACCGTTTACCTAAGCCCGACATTTATTTTTCTTTCCCGTAGATGTTTCTGCTGCTCTCATAAATAATTCAGGCTTTATGAGCCGGAGTATATTATTTAAAATGGGACAAATTAATCACCTTTAGTGCATTCTGGGGCTCCTGTGTTATTTTTAATGAATTTGTAAAACACTCCTCAGGTGCACAAGCCGGATTCACCTCCATTTGTGGGCCAGCCTGGACAGGATCAATATTTCATGGATTTCTGCTGTTTATTTGTACTTAACTCTTCAAGGAAAGCTTTTATTTCCCGGGGATATGGGGACAACACAGGTCTCCGGTGTGACAAGTGGTGAAATAAATATTTAAAGAAATGTTTTAAGCTTAAATTTCAGGTGTTTTCGAAACCACGGCTCCTGGGCTGTTATCACACATAACCTGCACTGACTTTTTCTGCACAAAATCATCCAAAAAATAAACTTAAAGCCTCTCAAACGCCTCCTTTTTATCCCAAAATGTGATGGAATGAAACTTCTTGGCTTTTTTCCACTTCACCAGCGCCTGTCTTTTTGAAAAGGAGCCGTATTTGTGGCCAAATAATGTCACCTGTTCCTTTCTTTTTTTAGTTCCCTCTTCAATGTTTGCAATATCTCACAGGCAGAGCATGAGACGAGTCTGTTTTAATTAGCTCTGGCATGAAAAACCCTTTTTTTTTTTTTGGGAAATAAATAAATAAATATGTTCACATTAGAATATTAAGAAGAGAGTCTGGACACCCCCAGCATCATTTCTGTGTAATTACATGAAAAATTCCACGTGGAAAGTGCTGCTGGATGTGCAGAAGTGACCTTTAATGACACCAAATCGTTTAATGAGCCTGTTAGGGGCACATTAGCGAGGGAAATAGGCTCCTGGGGAGACACCTGGATTTCTGTGGGTTTAAGGCTGGCAAATTGAAAGATTTCTGCCATGCTGGAAGAACTTCCACGAGTTAAGAGGGTTTGGGATTGGCTGATCACAGAAACATGGAATGGTTCAAGTTGGAAAAACCCTCTGAGCTCATCAGATCCAGTTATTAACTCTGAGTTATTAACCCTGAGTGCCACATCCACGGGGTTTTGGACATTTCCAGGGATGGGGACTCCACCATACCTTGTGCAGTTGTTCCAGTGCCTGACCACCCTTCCCATGAAAAACATTTCCCCAATATCTCCCCTGCCCTGTTCCATCCTGAGGCCGTTCCCTCTCCTCCTGTCCCTGTTCCCTGGAGCAGAGCCCGACCCCCCCGGCTGTCCCCTCCTGTCAGGGAGTTGTGCAGAGCCACCCCCAAAATGTCCTTCTAGTCCTGAAGAACCCAAAACCAACCCCAAGATTTGGGGTGAGTCCCAGGAGAGAGGCACTTCCCTGCTCCTGCTGCCACCCCAAGGTGCTCTCAGCCTTTTTGATGATTCCAAAGATAAAATTTGGATCCATCCACAGCATTCCCTATTTCATGGCTGCTTCACACAAGGCACGTTCATTTTATTCTCCTGTTTGGAGTCAAATCTCCCAAAATAAATATTAGCACAGAGATGACAAATGATGACAAATAGACCAATGCTCCGAGTGTTTGATTTTTTTTTTTTTTACATCCTGCAATAATCCCTCCACCACCTTTCTTATCTCAAAAATAATCAAGCAGCTGATAACGACGCTGCAATGCAAATCAACAGATTTTGTTATTTTCTCAGCATGAAGCATCAACAGCAAAGAAAACCTTGTCCAGTCTTTATTAATAATTTTCCTCCAGATGAAGAAGAACTGATACGTTGTTGGGGAATATCCATCCTGCTTTTATCCCACAGGGATTTGCTATTTTACCACTAAGTGAGGCCCGGAAAAAAAAAAGGGTTTCATTCGCTGTTGAAATCCCCAAAATCCATATTAATGATTGCTGAGGCTGCAGGGATTTTTCTGCGGCATATCCCTTCTGCTTCCCCACATTCTTATTTTCCTCACGCCAGCCTTTCAAGGGTTCTTCTCTTTCCGGCTCCGTGATAATGATGTGAAAATAATCGTTATCAAAATAATGATATACAAAAATATTTGGGAATTAGAGGCTATAAAATTCTAATGCGTTTGCACTTGTCCCATTTGCATAGTGACTTATATCTGATGAACCCCCCCAAGCAAGCGAGGACCTAATTCCATATAAACTCCTGCAAGACTCATGGAAATTGCTGTTATATTTAGGAATCTATGGCAGAGCTTCCCAGTTGGGAAACAGAAAAATCCTTTCATTTTAGGGCCGTGTTTTGCCTCGCTGCAGTTCCTGGAGTGGTCACAATCCATGTGGGACAGGGAAATTGCCCCGTGACGGAGTCCAGGTCACCAGGGATCTGCCTTGGCCAGCCAGGACTCAACTGTCCGATATTTATGGATTAAAAATCCCCTTTTATTGAGAGAAGATTATGGATTAAAAACCCCCCTTTACTGAGAGAAGATCGATCATGTAGAGTTATCTCAGGTTATCTGAACACTCATTCCAAGCAGCATGTTGGAGATCTCAGGGGAAACAGGAATCATTCCTGGCCCTCTGGCAGCTCTCAAGGTGCTGTGGAGATGAATCTGAGCAGATTTTGAGGTCATGGAATGTCCTGAGCAGGAAGGGATCCACAGGGATCACTGTTCCAGCTCCAGGAACCCCCCAACAATCCCCCCTGTGCATCCCTGGCAGCGCTGTCCAAACGCTCCTGGAGCTCTGGGACCATTCCCTGGGGAGCCTGGGCAGTGCCAGCACCCTNAACAATCCCCCCTGTGCATCCCTGGCAGCGCTGTCCAAACGCTCCTGGAGCTCTGGGACCATTCCCTGGGGAGCCTGGGCAGTGCCAGCACCCTCTGGGGACAGGAGAACCTTTCCCTGCTCTCCAGCCTGAGCCTGCCCTGGCCCAGCTCCAGCCGTTCCCTGGGTGCTGTCCCTGTCCTGGGGAGCAGAGATTGGAGCTGCAGCCCCCGAGGAGTCTCCCCTCAGCCTCCTCTGCTCCAGCTGAACATTCCCAGTGTTCCCAGCTGGTCCTCATTCAGCTCCTCCAGACCCTTCCTCATCTTGGTATGATTTCATGAACTATGCTGAACATGATCCCAAAATTTTGGGAAATGAAGTAATTTTCAAGGAAGACAGCCCCAGTCCAGCTCTGAGCCCTCCCTGCCAGCCAGGGATGGAGATTTCTGGAGAGCTTGGCCAGGTCCCATCAGAGAAAAGACCTTGTAGGGTGTCCCAAAGCCCTGTCCCACCCTTTATCCTTGCTAAATCCTGGGAATAAAATGTCCTTTTCCCAGGTGAGCTGTGGTGGTCTAATCCCACTTGGAATCCCACTTGGAGCCCAGCACAACCCCTCTTCCACTGCCCTGGGATGGGGGTGAGAATCGGGGACATAAAAGTGGGAAGAGTCACAGATCAAGGAAAAGACAGTTTGATGGGACAGAAAAGGAAGGAAATAATGATGATGATAATGATGATGATAATGGTAAAAAAAAATCAAAAATATAAAAGAATTTCTGCTCAGTTGCTCAACGCTTGGTGACAGATTTTTTAGCGTACCAGGAACACCAACAGCACAGAAAGAGCACCTCCTGTCCCCCCTAACTCCAAGATGAGTTCCTGTTAAAAGACAAGGCTCCTCCGGGCTGAATTCCCCGCTCCAAACCAGCTTTAATCAACCGTGGGGCCGCTGCCTCCGCGGGCTCTGCCTGATTGATGCGGCCTCCCCGGAACTGGTGGAGCAAATGAAATCAGGGTCATCTTCTGCAAGAAGCAATAAAAAATCACCTCGAGGAAGGAATCCGAGCCAGCAGGGATCTGCCTTTGAAATCAGGGACATGGAGCTGGCGTGACTCGGGCTGGCACTTCGTGGTTCCTGTGATGAGGAACGGCCAGTGCGGAGCAGGCAGAGCTTGGAAAAGAGGATTTCGGGCTGAATTTCTTTCTGGTCACTGTTGGAGTGATCCTAAGGTGACTTGAGCACTGCAGGGTGGGGGTAAAAGGGTGTCACTCCAGGAGAACATCCTGCAACCCTCCTGGAACCCCAAATCCTTCTGGTTCCTGGCTCATAGGGAGCACCAAAACTCCTGGGGGTGCCTGTGCTCCCCTGCAGCCCCAGGAGATGTGAAAGCAGAGCCTGAACATGTTTATTGGAGCAGAGATCCTGCAGCAGCTCTGAGCTGGCTCTCACCTTGCTCCTGTGGGAATAACATGGATAAAAACATGGAATGGGGATTCCCAGGCATGGGGGGCACTTGTCAAGAATTTTGTCTTACTGGCTGTGGCGGCCTGTGGCCAAAGGCTGGAAATGATTATTTTGAAGGCTTTTTCCAAGCTCAGTGATCCCATGGTTCCATGGATGCCCCAGGAGATGATCCTGAGCCAAAGTTGGAGGAGCTGGTGCCGCATCCCCAAACCTCCAATTCCACTGGGAATCAGTCCAGCACCCAGCTCAGGACCCCTCTGTCCCATCCAGGATAAGAGGGAAGGATGCTGCCTCTTCCTGCTGGGATCAGCTGGTGCAGGAATCACGGGAATGATCTTATTTGAAGGATTTCAGGTGAACTTTGCCTGATTCCCACTGAAAACACGATCCCAAAAGCTGCTTTGTCCCAAATCCTGCTGGAGTGAGCTCCTGTGGCTTTGTGGGGTGTTGTGACTGCTCGGATATTTTTGGGATAGCAGGACATGGCTCTGCATATCCATTTCCTTTTCTCTAAAGGATTTGTTCTTCCCCTCTGGAATGCGTGCACAGCATCCCCTTTTGAATGGCACCGCCCCCCATCCCTGCTCCCCAGATCCTTTGGATCCTTGCCCTGTGTGCTCCTCCGGATGGTCCTCCCCCATCCCCATTGACCAGTTTCCTCAGGTCTTTTCCCTGGATGTTCTCCTGATGTTCCCCACCCATCCCTGCTGCCCAGATTCCTTGGGAATGCAGGTCCTTCCTCTGGATTTTCCTCCGATGCCTCCTCTGGAATCCAGGAGCTCTGGCTGCTGGGCCAGTGTGGGGACAGAGATGTTCCACAGATGGCCTTGAAATCCCAGCAGGTACAGAAGGAAGGTTCAGGGTCTGAGAGGGGCTGGGAATTTTTCTCCCCATGAAAAAACTGCAGCAGCTTCTCTGAGAGCCCTGGCTCATGTTCCTGACAGCCTTTCCCTGGAACAGATCCACGTTTCCATCATGGCCCTGTTGATGCTGGGTCATGTTCCAGGCTGTAAATTCAGCTCCTCCCTGGCCACTCCTGAGCTGCTGCTCATTCTGTGCTCACAGGGATCAGGGGAGGAGAAAAAATGAATCCTGAGTTTTTTCCCTGTGTAAAATCGCTCTAAATGCATTCCAGGGCAGGAAAGGTCTGGCAGGAACAGGACTCTGTCCACATGTTCCTGCAGAAGGAGGGAAAGGGAGAAAAATATTCTCTGATCTCATTAGGTACTGGATGGATTCCAAAAGGGCACCCTGGGACTCACTCAGGATGGCCCAGCTTTTCAGGCACCTTCCTTTGGTGCAGATCCAGAAAAATCTGTGGGATGGTCCTTTCCCCTTCCCACCTTTCTCTCAGGAATAAAGGATTTGTTTCTGTGCCCCTAATTCCCAATCTGATTGGCCCTTTGGTTCCTCCCCACTCAGGGGTGCCTGGCCCAGGTTTTCCTCTCCCCAGAACTCCCCAGACCCCTGGGAACACACGGTGCTGTCTCGGGAGCATCCTGGGAGGGAACAGGCTGAGCTGTGGCTGGACAAGGTGCCTGGGTGGTTTTCCCTGGCCCGACTGGGGTGTCACTGAGCCAGTCCCACTGACCGGGATGAACACGGCATTCTAGGGATGTCATTCCCAGTATCCCAGGGATGTCATTCCCAGTATCCCAGGGGTGTCATTCCCAGTATCCCAGGGATGTAATTTCCAGTATCCCAGGGACATAATTCCCAATATCCCAGGGATAAACAGCTTCAGGCACAGACTGAGAGGTGTCTGTGTCTCCTTCCATCACTTTTTGGGATTATATTTACCCTGGGATCCCTGGTGCTGCTCAGATCCACAGGCAGCTCTTCTCTGGGGGTTAATTCCTCCCGTTTTTCTTGCCCCTGTCTGCTCCCATTCCCATGGGCTCCCTTTGCTGCTGAGAGCTGCAGAGGGACACCTGGAGCCGGGTGAATCCCACTCCCAATAACTGCAGGATGCAGGGGACATTTCCCACTGACAAATAACCAGACAGACGCTCGGCTTTTCACCATTTTCCCAGAGTTATGGCTTCATATTTCCAGCAGACAGCCCAGGTCACACCTGCTTCCCATTGGAGGGCGTTGTTTACGGCCGTAATGGATTAAATTTCTGCTCCAAAGCTGTTGGAGAAGAGCTCTGTCCTGGCAGCAGGCAGGAATTATTGTGGAGCCTTTGGCTGGATTCAGTCCTCCTCGGAGCGGGACTGTTTGTCACTCTCCAAAGCCGTGCTGTGGGGAGCAAATTAAGGAATTATTCCTTAATGATGTCCCCAGGCAGGTTCCTGAGGGTGACAACTGTGATGCTGCTCATTCACCCCAACCCCTTTCCTTCCTTCTGAGCACCTTCCCCTTTCTTCCTGAGGCAGCACAATTCCCCCAAAAACCCCTTGGGAGGGCCCTCCCCCTGTCTTCTTCAGATTTGGGGCTGACGGGACCACCCAGGTGTCCTCTCAGATATGGGTCTTGGGGCTCCTTTGGTGACATTTGGGGTTCCCTGAACTGCTCTGACTCTTTCCCTGAATTCTCGGGACTTTGAGATGCGTTAGACAAACCAGAGAACTGGAAAACTTTCCCTGAGTGTGGGCTGGTTTTGAACCAGGCTTGACCAGAGCTGTTGGTTTGTCCTTGAGCTTGTGGGGCTGCGGTGGGAGCACTGCCCTATTTGGGGAGGTTTCCTGCCATATGACCATTTTCTCCTCCAGCTCTTCCACCTGGGATCTTGTTAACACCACATCCCTGACAAACAGAGCCAGACCAGGGGCTGATTCACCCAGGGATCTTTACTTCAGGATCTGATGTAAGTATCTTCACTTCCACCCTCCAGTTTTTAGAGACTTTGGAGTATTCTGCTTGGATAAATCACCCCAAAAGACCACCAGGGTGTCCCCAAACCCTGTGTGCCCCATGTGGGAATCAGCAGAGCACATTCCCCTGTGCAGTGAATGCAGGGCCAGGCTTGCAGCAGGAACAACTTCTGCTCTCTGCAATGCCATTGCAGGAAAATCCAAGGTCAGTTTTTGTGAAATTTATTTTTTTTGTTCATTTAGTTTTTGAAAATTTAACTGACTCAGGGTTCCCAGCATGCCTGAGGTGTGTGACAGCACAGCCAGGCTGGGAATGAGCCCGTGGAACCTTTCTGGGGCTGGATCCCATGATCCAGCAGAACCAGGCACAAATATTGTATCCCAGGAAAAACCTCAGCTTCCACTTGCTTCCCTCTCCCTCTTTGTCAGACTCGGAGCTGCCAGGCTGATAAATCACTGCTGCATTAATTTAATATTATGGGGAGAGCCATAAACACCTGACTCCCACTCTGGAGTCCATGGATCTCCCTGATGAATGGGGACTTTCTGCTCCAAAAAACTTCCTGCTAAACCCCACGCCTTGGGAATGCAAACGAGCACTAATGCAGCAGGCAGGGCACGGTCACGGGGCTTCCATCAAAATCCCCATCTGGAGGAGGGAACTGGGCACAGATCCTGCAATCACAAGCTCTGGGTGTATTTGGGACCACAGCTGGTGCAATTCATGGGGCAAACCCTGAGCCGTGGTTACCAGCTGGGCAGACAACAGACATGTGGAAAACAATTTAAACCACTGTGCAAGTTTGAAAGCAAACCAGTGGGGGAATTACCCTCACACAAATATGTTGTGAGAGATTCTAAGTCAGAACTACAATTGAATAGAAAAAATTAAAATAAAGGCAACAGTATAGAAACAACACCTGAAACTGACAAAGTCAGAATCCACCCTGACAGCCTGTTGGGCAGGGTGGTGGCTGCAGCCCCATTGCAGTGATGGATGTGCTCTCGTCCAAGCGCTGATCCTGACAGGTCCAGTCCATCTCTGGAGCTCCAGGGGTGGTTCTGGAGCTCCTCTGCTCTGGGAATGCAGTGGGAGCAGTGTCCCAGTGTCCCAGAGCCTCAGTTTCTGTGCCAGTAGGGATGTCCAGTTCCTCCTCTCTGGGTGGGGCATCTCCCAATGGGATGATGGAATTCCATGGGTCATTCCCAGTGTCCAGTTCCTCCTCTCTGGGCATTGGGGCATCTCCCAATGGGATGATGGAATTCCATGGGTCATTCCCAGAGCCCTGGATGGTCCATGAGCAGAGATGGCCCCCCAAGGGTGTTATCAGGGCTGGGTCACACTGAGGATAAAGAGCTCTGCCCCACCTGGTTTAAAAGCTCATGGAGATGGTAATAAAAAATTTATAGATTTATTTATACTAACAAAATAACCAAAATACTTTTTGGTTACATCTTCCATGTGACCTAAGAAAACCACATCATCCTGATTTGCATCAGTCTCTGTTTCCTCAATGGTTTCAGGAGCAGAAGTCTTCTTGACTCTGGAGTAGTGGATCTACATACGTTTTCCAGCAATTTTGACCTCAGTGAGGATGGTCAGCAGGCATGGGATGGTCCCTTCCACTCAGCTTGCAAGGGGTCACTGTCCCACCATTTGATGTTGACCCCATCTCCAGGCTGGGATGGATGAACAGGTTTGTCCAATCCTATGGGCCTGGACAACGTGAAGAATCTCTGGAACTTCTGCAAGGTGGAGCTCAAAGCCATTAAACATTTCTGTAAATCAATTTTACCTCTCATACGAGTTTCCCCCAGGATATGTGGAGCATGGCATGGGCTGCCATATAGCATTTCATGGGCACTTAGGTTATCCCTCTGCCTCGGTTGTGTGTGGACTCTCAGTAGGGCTGTAAACAAGGCTGGGAGGGTCAGAGCCACTCAGGCTGTTCCTCTGGGAGCGGAAGGGTCCCTCCATGGGATGATCCTGAGATGGGGGACCCAAGGGGGTGGTGAGCCAGAGGATTTCATTTGAGAGCTGGGCTTTGCTCCCACATCTCTCTTGGTATTCCAGACAGGACCCCATTGGCTCCTTGGCCCCAGGACAGGTCAGTGTGATGTCCACTGGACACTGCTGTTCCATGTGGATGTTCCTTGGCTCCATCTCTGTGTTTTATTCTTTATAATTAGTGCAAGATGGGCACAGAGACCTTTTCCAGTCTTTTCCTGCAAATGCACAAACCCGAGGAAGGAGGGGAGACAGCAGCCTGGAGAAGGGCTGGGAAAATGACGAATTATTTTCTTAATTCCCTGAATTAATGAGGAAATCAGGAGTTCACCTGATAAGCACCCAGGGAATCATCAGTGGGAGTGATGAGGGTAATCCCTCAAAGGACAATGCAGAGGTACAAAAGACACCTGAGGGATTGCATGGGAACAGATAAGCAGGGCAGGAAATATCCAAAAATCCAAATATATCCTCCAAAAATAATGGCAGAGTTCATGTGCTTGGAGTGTGGAGAAAGGGAACAAATTAAAAAGAGGGTTAATGAGCCATGATGGGAGATTCCAGCCACTGGGAATGCAGAATTCAGGATGTGAGGGACCCATTCCAGATCTCTGATAAAGAATTATAGCTCAGGGTCTGCTGGGAAGCTGAACCACTCCTGGTGTACTGGTGCTACTGGGAAGGGCCTGGAGCTGGAATGGATTCCAGAGTGAGGACAACTACCGGTGTGGATGTGTTGGAATGAAACCAAACTGCACCCAAGGCTCAGGAGAGGGGCAAGAGCTGAGGGCAAGAGCTCAGGGCCCCTTTTCCCAGCCCGGGGAAGCTCCTCTGCAGGTTTCTGTCCAGTCTGGAGCTCCAGCAGCTCCAGGGAGATGCTGCATGGGAGACACACCAAGGTGTCCCAGGGCTTGGAGCTACAGTCTCACCACGGGGAACTGAGGAAATTCAGGAAAATGCAATTCTTGTCCAGGGAAGCTGTGGCTGCCCCTGGATCCCTGGCAGTGTCCAAGGCCAGGCTGGACATTGGGGCTTGGAACACCCGGGGACAGTGGGAGGTGTCCCTGTCCATGGCAGGGGAGGGCACTGGATGGGATTTAAGGTCCCTCCCAACCCAAGCTGGGATTCTGTGGAGGAAGAGGATGCCCAGAAATGACTGGACAGTCTGGTCTGGTGACACCTGCAGGGACAGCCCCACCTCAGGGACATCCGACCTTACAGTTCCCTCGTTCAGAGCTCTCTGGGGTCACCTTCACCCTCCAGTGGAGCTCTCCTGGATCCAGCAAACAAAAGAAGTTGATTTATTTCTTTATGCAAATTCAGTGCTCTGAATAGCAGGGATTTTCTCTCTCGTTTTTTGGATAAATTGCTGAAATCCAAGGTTTGCTGGCTGAAACCCCAGGCAGGGGCTCAAGGCAGGGCACAAAGTTGGCATCCCACCCCACCTGAATGGTATCCAAGGAACATTCCTGAGCAGGAGATGGAGAGGGAAAAGGCTGGGAGGTGAGACACCTGCAATGGGGAAGATGCCATTCCCAGGTTCCTGATGATTCCCAGATCCTGGGGGGAAGCCAGTTGTGCCTCACAAACCGGTTTGGCTGTGCTCAGTTGGAATTTGTGGTGGGTGCAGATCCTGCTGAGCTGCTCCTGTGGTGATACAGGCATGGAATCTCAGAATTCCCACACTTGGAGCAGGAAGAGAAGGGACTTTCCCTCATCCTGATGGAAAATATGCCAGTTTAAAATTTTTTATGTAACTTTTTCTGCCTTTGCCCCGGGGAAAGGGTGCTGAAGTTTCTTTCAGACATGGCTCCACCAAGTGAGGCCTGAGGAGCTTCACAGCTCAACAGAGGGGAGAAGCACAAAAGATAAGGGACATCAGTGACCTTCAACGGCCATCAGTGACCATCAGTGACCATCAGTGACCATCAATGGCCATCAGTGACCATCAATGACCATCAGTGACCATCAACTGCCAAACTCCCCCGCTGTGCTCGGGTCACCTGCTCTGGGCACAGAGAGATGAGGAGCAGGACCTGATCAGCATCAGAGGGGAACAAATCCAGATCCAACAGGAACCCAAATGCTGAGAACTGCCCAACGTTGGACCAATGGACATTGAACCAATAAAGTTCTATGGGGCTTGACTGCATGACATTTAGGAAAAATTTTGTAAAATAGATGTGTAATAAAATGATTTTCTCTACACCGGGCTATGTGTGGAAAAAATTTCTGGGCACACCTGGCCAGAAAATAAAGTAACGCCTTGACTTTCTAACATTAAAAATGTTATTAGAGAGTTTTTGTTTTTCCCACAGTTTTGGTGGCAATCCCCTGCCAGGAGCCAAGAGAATCCCACTGTGGTCAGCTCAGAGCTTTGCACCAAATCACCCAGTGAGAGACACCTTAAAATCCCCCATTCTCTTTCCTCGTTGGGGATTTTCCCTCCTTTTGAGGGAATTTTACCTCCCAGCACATCCATGGTCCCCACTCCATCCCGGTTCCCAGTGCCATACCCCAGTGACAGGGTCCTTTGTCATTCCCCGGTTCCTTTCCTACAATTCCAGGTGGCACCACCTTTCCCTTCATCCTCTCTCAACCTCCAGGAGTGATGATTATGATTTCCTCCCAAATCCTGGTTTAGTTTTTCAGAGGTTCTGATTTCCTCCCAAAATCCCGGTTTTCAGATGATGCTCCCACTCCTTGCACTCAACTCCTGCACCTCCTTCCTGAGTGGAGCCACATCCAGACCCCAGGGAAAACTTTGAATGTGTTGCACGGAACAGGGACCTCTAGAACCCTGCCTGTCCTTCCCCACCACCAAGGGACACCTTGGAATGTTTTCCAGCCATTCTGGGCATTCCCTGCCCTCTCCTGAGAGCAGCTGAGTTTTCCTGTTCACTGGAATCCTGATCCGTGCCATCCATCACTGCTCACCTGAGCATGAGGCCTGGTTTGGCTGCCACAAAAGGGCATTAAATTGATTTTACATGATTTGCACTTGACAAATCAAACCTGGCTGTAATTCCCTGCCTCGTTATCTCCCAGGTGTTCACAAGCACTTTGCCGGATAATTCATTCCCGTTCTTTTCCCAGGTATTTCAGGCAGCTGCCTGGGCAATAGTTCCCCATTTTATCCTTTTTTAAAATCTAGTCTTAGCATTTATTTTGTCCAGACTTCCCAGATTTTCTCCACACATGTTTAAAGACAAAAGCCGAGGGCTCTGAGATTGATTCAGCCTCCTTGAAGCACCACACAGAGAATGCTGGCAGTTCCGGGTGATTTGGGATCCCCTAATGGCCCTCAGAGATCCCAGACCCATCCTTCTCCCACTGCAGAGTAAATTCTGTCCCCTTTTGTCACCCGAGTTGTTTGTTTCCCGTGTCATTGTCACCAGCTTAATGAAGGCTGAAACAACAGCAGGGGAAATTCCTGTGCCTGAGACACTGTGGGTTGAGACTACAAGAAAATCCTTTTACCTTTTTCTCACTGTTTTTTTCGTTACAGGAATTTTCCTCATTAATTTTCGTCATTAATTTTTCTCTCTCTCTCACCACTTGGCTCCTCGTGTCTTGTAAAATCACAATGCGTTCAAGGAGAAGAAACTGTGGCCCCATCCATTCTAAATTTTTCCTGTGTGCCCCATCTCCATCATTCCTTTATCTCAGCTCCAAGCTGGGAATGTGGCTGTACCCACTTCCCATGGGATACAAAGTGAGCAAATCCCTTTCTCCCATTGTCCTGAGCCTTCTGCTGCTGGGACAGCAAATTCCCTCAGCATTGCTCGGGTGGGTTTCTGCCACACCACATTTGGGTGGAGCCTTGTGGTGGTCCAGAGGAAGCGCTTGGGACTGGAACCCGGAGATTGATCCCAGCACAGCTCAAGTGGTGCCAATCGAGGGGAAATCCCGAAGGGAGCAGAGGGACAGCTCAGAGCTCTGCTCCCTGGGACAGGGAATGGCTGGAGCTGGGCCAGGGCAGGCTCAGGGTGGAGAGCACGGAAAGGTTCTCCTGTCCCCAGAGGGTGCTGGCACTGCCCAGGCTCCCCAGGGAATGGTCCCAGCCCCGAGGCTGCCAGAGCTCCAGGAGCGTTTTGTTAGAAAAATGAATCCACAAGCACCAGAGGTTTATGTCCAAAAAGGAGACAGAGGAGTCCCACAACTTTATTCATGATGAAAGGGAGAGGTCATGGGCATTTCCCATGGGGTCTCTCAAATTCATAGAGGACACAGCCTCTTTTTATCCCAGTTTCCCGGCTGCAGTTCCCTCTCTCTTTCCCCATTGACTGAGGTGCTTGAGAGGTACAGGCTCCCTGAAACGCCTGATGAAACCTCCCCCTTCTATCATACATTGCCCCCTTTCAATATACATCTCTGTATCTCTGCTCTTGTAGTCTATTAACATAGACAGGGGTAAGCCAATCAAAGGGATTCCTATGGAAATCCTTCCTATTGTTTCCTTCTATCTCCCAGTATCAGGCTTATCTTACCCCCAGAATCAGTCTCTTTGTAAAGACACTACCTTCTCATTCCTTTCAGTTTGGACAGCGCTACCAGGGATGCACAGGGGGGATTGTTGGGGTGTCTTGGAGCTGGATCCGTGATCTCTGGGTGTCCCTTCCAGCTCAGGATATTCCAGGATTGTGATTTGACCACTGCTCCAGGTAACAGCTGTGGGCTGGGACACACAGCTCATTCCAAAATAAACCAGAAGGATCCTCCACGGGCTCGACTCGAGTCTCAAAAAGCCATTAACAAATGCAGCATTTCCACGTTGAGGTGATGACAGGACACCTGGGACATCTGGGGAGCACACGAGGACTGTCCAGCTCCAGCTGGCTTCCTGAATTTCAGGGTTTATCGGGATATGGAGTTTCCCCATCCATGTGGAGCCCTCGGGCACAGCCCTGCCCAGGTTTCTATGCTTTGACACTTCCATTAATCCCCAGCCCTGTCAATTATTCATTGTCCCTGTGTCACAGGCTGGGCTGGAGCAGCCTGTGCTCTCTGCCAGGCTGTCATGGCTGTGCCTCTCCCTGGAGCTCATCCCACTTCGGGGGTGATGGCGGGAGGGATGAAGGCTCCTTGTCACGCTCATGCCGGCCCTGCAGAGCTCCAAAGGATCAGCACGAAAGTGCCGTTCACTCTGAGTTCAAAATCATCGCCTGTGTGAGGAAAATTAATCCACAAACACCAGAGGCTTGTGTCCAAAAAGAAGACAGAGGAGTCTCATAACTTTTTTTCATGAATAAAGGGGGAGGCCATGGGTGTTTCCCATGGGGTCTCAAACTGATAGAGGACGCAGCCTCTTTTATCCCAATTTCCCAGCCCCATTTCCCTCTCTCTTTCCCCATTGGCTGAGGGACTGGGGAGCTACAGGCTCTCCAAAATGCCCAATGCAATTCCCCTTTAAAATCCATGCCCCCCTTTAATGCACATCTCTGTGTCTCTGCTCTTGTAGTTCATTAACCCAGTCTGGGGTCAGTCAATCAGTGGAATTCCCATGGAAAATCCTTCCCATTGTTTCTTCTCTCTCCCAGTATCGTCTTGTCTTACCCACAGAGTCACAATTTGTAAAGACAGTCCCTTCTCATTCCTTTCACCTGTTTTTCTTCCTGGCAGGACAAAGGATGGAATTGCAGGAAACAGGAGCAATGGATCCTGGGCTATTAAATAAAGGCGCTTTGATGGCACTAATTAATTACATAATTGGTTACATTAATTAATTCAGAGCTGAAAATTTGGCTTTCTGGCCATGCCATCCCAGCTGGTGTTCTGGCTTTGTCACCTGTCCCCCTGCAGGACAAACGCGTCCCCAGGGCTGTGCTCAGCCGGGCTGTGACAGCAGGGTCACTGTGTCACAACAGCCCTTCCGAGTGCCCTGGAGGCCACAGCGACCTGGGGACAGCCCAGCTTTGGTGGTTCTTTTGCCTGATCTGGGCTTATCTAGAGCAGAAGCTGGACAGAATTGAGAGAATCCAAAGCAGTTCTGTTCATTCAGGGCCTTCAGGGCCATCCAGGGCAGTCCCAGCCCAGCCAGGGGCTGCACCCACAATGGACAATGGCTCACGGCTTTTTACAGGCTCTCCAAATGCCAATGCAATTTCCCCTTTAAAATCCTATGCCCCTTTAATGCACATCTCTGTGTCTCTGCTCTTGTTTCATTAACCCAGTCTGGGGTCAGTCAATCAGTGGGATTCCCATGGAAAATCCTTCCATTGTTTCTTCTCTCTCCCAGTATCGTCTTGTCTTACCCACAGAGTCACAATTTGTAAAGACAGTCCTTCTCATTCCTTTCACCTGTTTTTCTTCCTGGCAGGACAAAGGATGGAATTGCAGGAAACAGGAGCAATGGATCCTGGGCTATTAAATAAAGGCGCTTTGATGGCACTAATTAATTACATAATTGGTTACATTAATTAATTCAGAGCTGAAAATTTGGCTTTCTGGCCATGCCATCCCAGCTGGTGTTCTGGCTTTGTCACCTGTCCCCCTGCAGGACAAACCGTCCCCAGGGCTGTGCTCAGCCGGGCTGTGACAGCAGGTCACTGTGTCACAACAGCACTTCCGAGTGCCCTGGAGGCCACAGCGACCTGGGGACAGCCCAGCTTTGGTGGTTCTTTTGCCTGATCTGGGCTTATCTAGAGCAGAGGCTGGACAGAATTGAGAGAATCCAAAGCAGTTCTGTTCATGAGGCCTTCAGGGCCATCCAGGGCATCCCAGCCCAGCCAGGGGCTGCACCCCAATGGACAATGGCTCAGGCTTTTTCACCCTTTCTCACTTTGTCCATTTGCACATCGGGATTTGCTGAATCCTCCAATTGCAGCTGCAGCAATGCAGTCATTGACTCCCAAGTTGGTCCCCCCAATTCTCAGTTGTTTCCATTTTGGGGCCTGGCCAGGGAGGTCCTTGAGTTTGGGGCTGCAGAGGAATTGTTTGTGTAAAAATGGGAGAGCAGGAGCTCAGCACTGTCTGTGTGGGTTACCCTAAATTCCAGGGTTACAGAGACAGGGAAATAGAGAGCTGAAATCCTGAGGGATAGGGGGGGTGAACACGGGCTGCTCTCCCTTTGGTCCCTTTATCGTCCACGGCTGAGCTCCCCCTCACCCCATTCCCCCGTGATCATCTCACCTCGAGATTAATGATCATGATGAGTGATGATGAGAATGAGATGATGAGGTGATAATGGATGATGATGAGATGATGATGATATGATGATGATGATATGATGATGATGATGTGATGGTGTGTGGTCATTAAGGAGGAGAGGCTCCAGGCACCTGTACTTCACTGGCCAGAGGAGAACATGAAACTGAGACATTGGGGGCTCCCTGGCAGAGCCAGCGACTTTTCCTGGTCCCTAATTAATCCAGGGAGTCATTAATGAGGGTGGCCACGTTTGCCACTGCTGCTTTTAGGGGTGCACTGGAAATCCAGGAGTGGATTGGGCAATGACTAAAGGCACAGTTGATAGCTCTTATCACGTCAGACCACCTGACAGCGCTGTTGGCCAGTAGGATGCAAGCCCTTTGCAGTGATGGAGTGCCTCCTAGGTGATCCAGCGCTGATAATCCTGGACAGGGTTCCAGCTACACTCAACGAGCCTATCCAAGGGGTGGTTCGGGAAGGCCTCCCTCTGCTACTGGGAATGCAGTGGCATCAGTTGTCCCCAAGAGTACATCTTAGGTTTCTGTGCCAGAGGGATGGCGAATTCTCCAGTTCCTCCTCTCTGGGGGCATTCCCAATGGGATGATGGAATTCCATGGTCATTCCCAGTGTTCGAGTTCCTCCTCTCTGGGCGGGGCCTCTCAATGGGATGATGGGATTCCAGGGGTCATTCCCAGAGCCTGGATGGCTCATGAGCAGAGATGGCCCCCGGAGGTGTTATCAGGGCTGGGTCACCTGAGGATAAAGAGCTCTGCCCCACCTGGTTTAAAAGCCATGGAGATGGTAATAAAAAATTTATAGATTTATTTATACTAACAAAATAACCAAAATACTTTTTGGTTACATCTTCCATGTGACCTAAGAAAACCACATCATCCTGATTTGCATCAGTCTCTGTTTCCTCATGGTTTCAGGAGCAGAAGTCTTCTTGACTCTGGAGTAGTGGTCTACATACTTTTCCAGCAATTTTGACCTCAGTGAGGATGGTCAGCAGGCATGGGATGGTCCCTTCCACTCAGCTTGCAAGGGGTCACTGTCCCACCATTTGATGTTGGACCCCATCTCCAGGCTGGGAGGATGAACAGGTTTGTCCAATCCTATGGGCCTGGACAACGTGAAGAATCTCTGGAATTCTGCAAGGTGGAGCTCAAAGCCATTAAACATTTCTGTAAATCAATTTTACCTCTCATACGAGTTTCCCCCAGGATATGTGGAGCATGGCATGGGCTGCCATATAGCATTTCATGGGCACTTAGGTTTCCCTCTGCCTGGTTGTGTGGACTCTCAGTAGGGCTGTAAACAAGGCTGGGAGGTCAGAGCCACTCAGGCTGTTCCTCTGGGAGCGGAAGGGTCCCTCCATGGGATGATCCTGAGATGGGGGACCCAAGGGGGTGGTGAGCCAGAGGATTTAATTTGAGAGCTGGGCTTTGCTCCCACATCTCTCTTGGTATTCCAGACAGCACCCCATTGGCTCCTTGGCCCCAGGACAGGTCAGTGTGATGTCCACTGGACACTGCTGTTCCATGTGGATGTTCCTTGGCTACCTGTGTTTTATTCTTTATAATTAGTGCAAGATGGGCACAGAGACCTTAGTTTTTTCCTGCAAATGCACAAACCCGAGGAAGGAGGGGAGACAGCAGCCTGGAGAAGGGCGGGAAAATGACGAATTTTCTTAATTCCCTGATAAATGAGGAAATCAGGAGTTCACCTGATAAGCACCCAGGAATCATCAGTGGAAGGATGAGGGTAATCCCAAAGGACAATGCAGAGGTACAAAAGACACCTGAGGGATTGCATGGGAACAGATAAGCAGAAGAAATATCCAAAAATCCAAATATACTCCAAAAATAATGGCAGAGTTCATGTGCTTGGAGTGTGGAGAAAGGGAACAAATTAAAAAGAGGGTTAATGAGCCATGATGGGAGATTCCAGCCACTGGGAATGCAGAATTCAGGATGTGAGGGACCCATTCCAGATCTCTGATAAAGAATTATAGCTCAGGGTCTGCTGGGAAGCTGAACCACTCCTGGTGTACTGGTGCTACTGGGAAGGGCCTGGAGCTGGAATGGATTCCAGAGTGAGGACAACTACTGGTGTGGATGTGTTGGAATGAAACCAAACTGCACCCAAGGCTCTAGAGAGGGGTAAGAGCTGAGGGCAAGAGCTCAGGGCCCTTTTCCCAGCCCGGGGAAGCTCCTCTGCAGGTTTCTGTCCAGTCTGGAGCTCCAGCAGCTCCAGGGAGATGCTGCAGGGAGACACACCAAGGTGTCCCAGGGCTTGGAGCACAGTCTCACCACGGGGAACTGAGGAAATCAGGAAAATGCAATTCAGGGAAGCTGTGGCTGCCCCTGGATCCCTGGCAGTGTCCAAGGCCAGGCTGGACATTGGGGCTTGAGCACCTGGGACTGGGGATGTCCCTGCCATGGCAGGAGGGGAACTGGATGGTTTAAGGCCCTCCAACCCAAGCTGGGATTCTGTGGAGGAAGAGGATGCCCAGAAATGACTGGACAGTCTGGTCTGGTGACACCTGCAGGGACAGCCCCACCTCAGGGACATCCGACCTTACAGTTCCCTCGTTCAGAGCTCTCTGGGGTCACCTTCACCCTCCAGTGGAGCTCTCCTGGATCCAGCAAACAAAAAAGTTGATTTATTTCTTTATGCAAAAGTGCTCTGAATAGCAGGGATTTTCTCTCTCGTTTTTTGATAAATTGCTGAAATCCAAGGTTTGCTGGCTGAAACCCAGGCAGGGCTAAGGCAGGGCACAAAGAACATCCCACCCCAAAGGCATTCCTGAGCAGGAGATGGAGAGGGAAAAGGCTGGGAGGTGAGACACCTGCAATGGGGAAGATGCCATTCCCAGGTTCCTGATGATTCCCAGATCCTGGGGGGAAGCCAGTGTGCCTCACAAACCGGTTTGGCTGTGCTCAGTTGGAATTTGTGGTGGGTGCAGATCCTGCTGAGCTGCTCCTGTGGTGATACAGGCATGGAATCTCAGAATTCCCACACTTGGAGCAGGAAGAGAAGGGACTTTCCCTCATCCTGATGGAAAATATGCCAGTTTAAAATTTTTTATGTAACTTTTTCTGCCTTTGCCCCGGGGAAAGGGTGCTAAAGTTTCTTTCAGACATGGCTCCACCAGGTGAGGCCTGAGGAGCTTCACAGCTCAACAGAGGGGAGAAGCACAAAAGATAAGGGACATCAGTGACCTTCAACGGCCATCAGTGACCATAGTGACATCAGTGACCATCATGACCATCAGTGACCATCAGTGACATCATGACCATCAGTGACCATCAGTGACCATCAGACCACAGTGACCATCAGTGACCATCAGCTCCAAACCTCCCCCCGCTGTGCTCGGGTCACCTGCTCTGGGCACAGAGAGATGAGGAGCAGGACCTGATCAGCATCAGAGAGGAACAAATCCAGATCAACAGGAACCCAAATCTGAGAACGCCAACTTGGACCAATGAACATTGAACCAATAAAGTTCTATGGGGCTTGACTGCATGACATTTAGGAAAAATTTTGTAAAATAGATGTGTAATAAAATGATTTTCTCTACACCCGGGCTATGTGTGGATGAAATAATTTCTGTTGCACACCCTGGCCAGAAAATAAAGTAACGCCTTGACTTTCTAACATTAAAATGTTATTGAGAGTTTTTGTTTTTCCACAGTTTTGGTGCAATCCCCTGCCAGGAGCCAAGAGAATCCCACTGTGGTCAGCTCAGAGCTTTGCACCAAATCACCCAGTGAGAGACACCTTAAAATCCCCCATTCTCTTTCCTCGTTGGGGATTTTCCCTCCTTTTGAGGGAATTTTACCTCCCAGCACATCCATGGTCCCCACTCCATCCCGGTTCCCAGTGCCATACCCCAGTGACAGGGTCCTTTGTCATTCCCCGGTTCCTTTCCTACAATTCCAGGTGGCACCACCTTTCCCTTCATCCTCTCTCAACCTCCAGGAGTGATGATTATGATTTCCTCCCCAAATCCTGGTTTAGTTTTTCAGACGGTTCTGATTTCCTCCCAAAATCCCGGTTTTCAGATGATCGCTCCCACTCCTGCACCTCCAAACTCCTGCACCTCCTTCCTGAGTGGAGCCACATCCAGACCCCAGGGAAAACTTTGAATGTGTTGCACGGAACAGGGACCTCTAGAACCCTGCCTGTCCTTCCCCACCACCAAGGGACACCTTGGAATGTTTTCCTGCCATTCTGGGCATTCCCTGCCCTCTCCTGAGAGCAGCTGAGTTTTCCTGTTCACTGGAATCCTGATCCGTGCCATCCATCACTGCTCACCTGAGCATGAGGCCTGGTTTGGCTGCCACAAAAGGGCATTAAATTGATTTTACATGATTTGCACTTGACAAATCAAACCTGGCTGTAATTCCCTGCCTCGTTATCTCCCAGGTGTTCACAAGCACTTTGCCGGATAATTCATTCCCGTTCTTTTCCCAGGTATTTCAGGCAGCTGCCTGGGCAATAGTTCCCCATTTTATCCTTTTTTAAAATCTAGTCTTAGCATTTATTTTGTCCAGACTTCCCAGATTTTCTCCACACATGTTTAAAGACAAAAGCCGAGGGCTCTGAGATTGATTCAGCTCCTTGAAGCACCACACAGAGAATGCTGGCAGTTCCGGGTGATTTGGGATCCCCTAATGGCCCTCAGAGATCCCAGACCCATCCTTCTCCCACTGCAGAGAAATTCTGTCCCCTTTGTCACCGAGTTGTTTGTTCCCTGTGTCATTGTCACCAGCTTAATGAAGGCTGAAACAACAGCAGGGGAAATTCCTGTGCCTGAGCACTGTGGGTTGAGACTACAGAAAATCCTTTTACCTTTTTCTCACTGTTTTTTTCGTTACAGGAATTTTCCTCATTAATTTTCGTCATTAATTTTTCTCTCTCTCTCACCACTTGGCTCCTCTGTCTTGTAAAATCACAATGCGTTCAAGGAGAAGAAACTGTGGCCCCATCCTTCTAAATTTTTCCTGTGTGCCCCATCTCCATCATTCCTTTATCTCAGCTCCAAGCTGGGAATGTGGCTGTACCCACTTCCCATGGGATACAAAGTGAGCAAATCCCTTTCTCCCATTGTCCTGAGCCTTCTGCTGCTGGGACAGCAAATTCCCTCAGCATTGCTCGGGTGGGTTTCTGCCACACCACATTTGGGTGGAGCCTTGTGGTGGTCCAGAGGAAGCGCTTGGGACTGGAACCCGGAGATTGATCCCAGCACAGCTCAAGTGGTGCCAATCGAGGGGAAATCCCGAAGGGAGCAGAGGGACAGCTCAGAGCTCTGCTCCCTGGGACAGGAGAGGCTGGAGCTGGGCCAGGGCAGGCTCAGGGTGGAGAGCACGGAAAGGTTCTCCTGTCCCCAGGGTGCTGGCACTGCCAGGCTCCCCAGGGATGGTCCAGCCCCGAGGCTGCCAGAGCTCCAGGAGCGTTTTGTTAGAAAAATGAATCCACAAGCACCAGAGGTTTATGTCCAAAAGAGACAGAGGAGTCCCCAACTTTATTCATGAGTAAAGGGAGGTCATGGGCATTTCCCATGGGGTCTCTCAAATTCATAGAGGACACAGCCTCTTTTTATCCCAGTTTCCCGGCTGCAGTTCCCTCTCTCTTTCCCCATTGACTGAGGTGCTTGAGAGTACAGGCTCCCTGAAACGCCTGATGAAACCTCCCCTTCTATCATACATTGCCCCTTTCAATATACATCTCTGTTCTCTGTCTTGTAGTCTATTAACATAGACAGGGGTAAGCCAATCAAAGGGATTCCTATGGAAATCCTTCCTATTGTTTCCTTCTATCTCCCAGTATCAGGCTTATCTTACCCCCAGAATCAGTCTCTTTGTAAAGACACTACCTTCTCATTCCTTTCAGTTTGGACAGCGCTACCAGGGATGCACAGGGGGATTGTTGGGGTGTCTTGGAGCTGGATCCGTGATCTCTGGGTGTCCCTTCCAGCTCAGGATATTCCAGGATTGTGATTTGACCACTGCTCCAGGTAACAGCTGTGGGCTGGGACACACAGCTCATTCCAAAATAAACCAGAAGGATCCTCCACGGGCTCGACTCGAGTCTCAAAAAGCCATTAACAAATGCAGCATTTCCACGTTGAGGTGATGACAGGACACCTGGGACATCTGGGGAGCACACGAGGACTGTCCAGCTCCAGCTGGCTTCCTGAATTTCAGGGTTTATCGGGATATGGAGTTTCCCCATCCATGTGGAGCCCTCGGGCACAGCCCTGCCCAGGTTTCTATGCTTTGACACTTCCATTAATCCCCAGCCCTGTCAATTATTCATTGTCCCTGTGTCACAGGCTGGGCTGGAGCAGCCTGTGCTCTCTGCCAGGCTGTCATGGCTGTGCCTCTCCCTGGAGCTCATCCCACTTCGGGGGTGATGGCGGGAGGGATGAAGGCTCCTTGTCACGCTCATGCCGGCCCTGCAGAGCTCCAAAGGATCAGCACGAAAGTGCCGTTCACTCTGAGTTCAAAATCATCGCCTGTGTGAGGAAAATTAATCCACAAACACCAGAGGTTTGTCCAAAAAGAGACAGAGGAGTCTTAACTTTTTTTCATGAATAAAGGGGAGGCCATGGGTGTTTCCCATGGGGTCTCAAACTGATAGAGGACGCAGCTCTTTTATCCCAATTTCCCAGCCCCATTTCCCTCTCTCTTTCCCATTGGCTGAGGGACTGGGAGCTACAGGCTCTCCAAAATGCCCAATGCAACCCCTTTAAAATCCATGCCCCCTTTAATGCACATCTCTGTGTCTCTGCTCTTGTAGTTCATTAACCCAGTCTGGGGTCAGTCAATCGTGGAATTCCCATGGAAATCCTTCCCATTGTTCTTTCTCTCCCAGTATCGTCTTGTCTTACCCACAGAGTCACAATTTGTAAAGACACCCTTCTCATTCCTTTCACCTGTTTTTCTTCCTGGCAGGACAAAGGATGGAATTGCAGGAAACAGGAGCAATGGATCCTGGGCTATTAAATAAAGGCGCTTTGATGGCACTAATTAATTACATAATTGGTTACATTAATTAATTCAGAGCTGAAAATTTGGCTTTCTGGCCATGCCATCCCAGCTGGTGTTCTGGCTTTGTCACCTGTCCCCCTGCAGGACAAACGCGTCCCCAGGGCTGTGCTCAGCCGGGCTGTGACAGCAGGGTCACTGTGTCACAACAGCCTTCCGAGTGCCCTGGAGGCCACAGCGACCTGGGGACAGCCCAGCTTTGGTGGTTCTTTTGCCTGATCTGGGCTTATCTAGAGCAGAGGCTGGACAGAATTGAGAGAATCCAAAGCAGTTCTGTTCATTCAGGGCCTTCAGGGCCATAGGGCAGTCCCAGCCCAGCCAGGGGCTGCACCCACAATGGACAATGGCTCACGGCTTTTTTACCCTTTCTCACTTTTGTCCATTTGCACATCGGGATTTGCTGAATCCTCCAATTGCAGCTGCAGCCAATGCAGTCATTGACTCCAATTGGCTCCCCCAATTCTCTGTTGTTTCCATCTCTTGGGGCCTGGCCAGGGAGGTGTCCTTGAGTTTGGGGCTGCAGAGGAATTGTTTTGTGTAAAAATGGAGAGCAGGAGCTCAGCACTGTCTGTGGAGTCTGGAGTTACCACTAAGAATCAGGGTACAGAGACAGGGAAATAGAGAAGCTGAAATCCTGAGGGATCAGGGGGGGTGAACACGGGCTGCTCATCCCTTTGGTCCCTTTATCGTCCACGGCTGAGCTCCCCCTCACCCCATTCCCCCGTGATCATCTCACCTCGAGATTAATGATCATGATGAGATGATGATGATGAGGAGATAATGGTGATGATGAGATGATGATGATGATGATGATGATGATGATGATGATGATGATGGTGTGTGGTCATTAAGGAGGAGATGGCTCCAGGCACCTGTACTTCACTGGCCAGAGGAGAACATGAAACTGAGACATTGGGGGCTCCCTGGCAGAGCCAGCGACTTTTCCTGGTCCCTAATTAATCCAGGGAGTCATTAATGAGGGTGGCCACGTTTGCCACTGCTGCTTTTAGGGGTGCACTGGAAATCCAGGAGTGGATTGGATCA
>CM019228.1:13724463-13735555 GCA_009741485.1 Malurus cyaneus samueli | reverse complement strand
ATCATGAACTCCAGGGGAGGAGCAGAGCAGGCTCTGTGTGAGCCCCACCTGCTCCGTAGGCCTTGGGCATTAACTGGACATTAACTGGGCATTTACTGGGCATTACTGGGCATTAACTGGGCATTAACTGGACATTAACTGGGCAGTAACTGGGCACTTACTGGGCAGTAACTGGGCAGTAACTGGGCATTAACTGGCTGTGACGATCACATCCCCCAGTCCATAGCAGAGCAGCACTCCCTGCCCAGTTACTGCCCTTGGATGAAGGGACCCTCAGGATGGATTTCACTGCCATGAAACCCCTGGCTCTGGACCATGGGTGGGTCCCAGAATCCTGGAATATCCCAGTGGGCAGGAACCCACTGGGATCACCCAGAGCAGCACCCAGCCCTGCCCAGGCACACCAACAATCCCATCCTGGGCCTGAGGGTGCTGCTCACTCCTCATTGTTGGAATGAAGATGAAAGAACTCCCAAATTTGCTGCATCCCAGTGTACTCTAAAACAACAATGTTTAATTTCAGTTATTCGTGGCACAAATATTTGTTTAAAAGCCTTTGGGATGCTGGAATAGGAAGCTGCAAACACGGCTGGAGCTGGAAATGGGCTTTGGTGAGAGGGGAGGGCCTGGCTCGGGGCTGGTTTGGCTGGTGGGGGCTGGAGGGTGCAGATCTCTATCATCTCCTGCATCTCCCAAAAGTAACCCCCAGGATCTCTGGGAAGGCTGGGGAAGAGCTGACAGGGTCTGAAAAGTGTCACTGCCATCTGTGTACTTGTCCTGGGGTGACAATCCATGTCCAAACTGTGGAGAGCCCTGCTGGTGTCTCCTGCACTCTTTGGTGTGGAGTGGGACCCATCCCTGCTGTGTCCATAACCCACATCCCCCTCTGCAGAGAATGGGGGATATTCCAGGAATATCCCTCGGGAAACCACAATTCTGAAAGGAATGAGGAGAGAGTGTCTTTACAAACCAACGGAGTGTGCTGATGGATAAAGCTGGGTACTGGGAGACAGAGGAAACAATGGGAAGGAATTCCATCGGAATTCCACTGACTGACCCAAGGCTGTGCTAAGAGAGCAGAGACACAAGGAAAAGAAGTGTGGGATGTACATGAGAAGGGGGTTTGTGTTAAGGGATTTGGGAATCTGTAGCTCTCCAGTCCCTCAGCCAATGGGGAAAGAGAGAGGGAACTGCAGCCGGGAAATTGGGATAAAAGAGGCTGTGCCCTCCAGCAATTTGAGAGACCCCATGGAAATGTCCCATGGCCTCTCCTGATATTCAGGGATAAAGTTACAGGACTCCTCTGTCTCCTTTTGGGACACAAACCTCTGGTGTCTGTGGATGAATTTTCCTGACAAAAGCATGGAGAGCCCTGCTGGTGTCTCCTGTACTCCTTGGTGTGGAATGGGACCCATCCCTGCTGTGTCCGTGCCCCACACACCCCTCTGCAGGGGCTGTGGGGGGATATTCCCATAAACATCTGTTGGGAGCCCATGATCCTCCTGTGTGTGGATGAAATTATTTCTGTGGCACATCCTGGCCACAAAATAAATCAGTGTCTTGACCCTCTAACATTAAAAATTTTGTTGGAGAGTTTTTGTTTTTCCTGCAGTTTCAGTGACACAGGAAAGGCTTCCAAGGGGTTTCTGATTGTCCAGGACCCCCCTGGGCCAGCTGTGCCCTCACAGAGAGTGGATGGGATCCTTCTGCTCCAGGGGTATGAGCTTGGTTTGTGGACAGCTCTGTCTTCCCAGGATGGATTCCCAGAAATTGCTGGGCTTGAATCAGAAACTTTTCCTTCCCTGCTCTGGATTTTGAGCACAGAGAACAATTTTTGCCCCTTTTAGCTGATCCCCACTCTCCTGGGAATGCCAGATCCATGATTTCTCCAGCAGAGCATCCCTGCCCTGCTCTGGCACTGCCAGCAGCCTCCCCAGTGAGCAGAGCTGCCCTGGGTGTCCTGCAGAATGAAAGAGCCCTTGGTGGGAATGGCTCCTCCTGGATTGTGCTCAGATCCTGCCCTGGGAGGCCCCTCTGGAGTGCAGGAAAAAGCCAAATACAGACAAAGAGGGACTTTGGAACAACTTAGCCAGAGTTATTAATCATGGAATTCAGCAAATGGCTTGGAATAATTAATACAAATATTTAAAATCCAGTGAATGTCATTTTTAACTTAATGGAAAAACACAGATGGGTTTTATTGCTATTGGGAGTGTTCAGCCTGGAAGGAGAAGCTCCAGGGAAGCTGAGAGCCCCCTGCAAAGGCCTAAAAGGGGCTGCAAGAGCTGGAGAGGACTGGGGACAAGGGATGGAGGGACAGGACACAGGGAATGGCTTCCCACTGCAGAGGGCAGGGATGGATGGGATAGGGAAGGATTGTTCCCTGGAGGGTGGCAGGCCCTGGCACAGGGTGCCCAAGAAGCTGTGGCTGCCCCTGGATCCCTGGCAGTGTCCAAGGCCAGGCTGGGCATTGGGCTGGAGCAGCCTGGGACAGTGGGAGGTGTCCCTGCACATGGCAGGGGTGGCACTGGATGGGATTTTAGGATTCCATGATCCTATTTCCATTTCCAAAATTTCTGATGCAGAATCTTGGCACAGAGGGAATGGAACCCTCCAGGAAAGGTCTGTCCTGGTGTTTCCCACGAGGAGAAGCAGCTCCTGCCCGACCTTCTGTCCTCTCCTCCCTGTCTCTGCCACTGCCTGGGCACAGAGCTCACAAAGAGCCTCCACCAATCCCACCAGTCCTAGAACCCATCCCAAAATTCCTGCTGTCCAGCAGAAACCTCTCCTGCCATGTAGGAACATCTCCAAGTGATTCCCACTCATGGAATGAGATGTGGATGTACCTGAGAGCTCAGGAACTCTGGGGGGTGGGGGGTTCCCCAAACCCAGCAGGGCTCCAAGGGCAGATCTGGCTATTAATAACAATAACAACAACAACAACAATAACAATACAATAATAAAAATAATAATAATAGCAACAACACAATAATATTAATAATAATCAACAATATTAATGATATTTTGCCATTATTATATTAATAATAATTCCTGGCCAATAATCAGGCTTATTGGGAAAGGATTTTTAGGGAAGAGAAAGCTCAGGGTGCTTTGTGTGCCCCTTAAAACTGAGCTTAAACCAGTTAAGGCCAGAGCAGCCGGCTCACAGCAGCCCTGCTGTGTAAAAGTGATTGATGGATTTCTCTGCTCCTTAATGTTCCATGCACTGCCACATTTTGATTTTACACCCAAATAAAAATCCATTGGGCAGGAATGAAGTGCGAGACCTCGGGAATGGATGGGAACGATTCCAGCAGCCAGGGTGGGAATCCTTGGGCTTGGTTATTCTGGGGGGAATCAATCCTTCACTCCACAGAATAAATAAAATCTTGTAGGGAATGCCGAAGTCCATTGCTGAAGACATTGCTTTGGGTATGTCAAAATAAATTCGAGTGGGGTCACGGCAGTGCTGAGCAGGGAGGTTTCACAGGTTTCTCCCTGGGGAGAAATAGGGAAACTGGGAAAATTGGCTAAAAAAAGCTGAGTTTGGGGTTGTGCGTCTCAAAAGGGGTGAGTGGGAGTCTGGGAAGGCTGGGATGGGAATGCTTCAGGAGGTGTAACAGGGACAGGGATTGGGTTAGGACCACTTAAACCTGAGTCCAGCCCTGGGGCTGTGCCCTATAAACACATCCAGCACATTCCCTAGAGTTCAGGGTGGTTACTGAGGAGTGAAGCAGGATGGCTGAGCCTGCCGTGGGTGCTCCAGCTCCTGGTGGGGCTCAGGGCACCTCACCCCAAACCAGAAGTGCAGCTCGATTCTCCCAATGGAACAGCCCAGGAAAGAAATCCCTGCCCAGAGTTTGTAGGATGCCCATAAATTCCCTGCTTTCCCCAGGGAATAAAGGAATCACTTCCCTCTGGAAGGTCCCGGCTTACAGTGCTGGACTTGAATCTCACGTTTTGGGGCAGCTGCTGAAATCTTAAACCAGCCTGAGCTAGTCAGAGAGTGAGGAAAGAGAGCAAACCCAATCCAAAAGGTTTTTTTAGGAATTCAAGAATCCCAGAATTCCCAATCCAAGGGTTTTTTTGAGGAGTTCAGGGCCCAGAATTCCCAATCCAAAGGGTTTTTTGAGGAGTTCTAAGAGCCCAGAATTTCCAGTCCAAAGGATTTTTTTTGAGGAATTCAAAGAGGAGGAATAATGCCCTTGGAAAGGTTTCCTAGCTGTCCCAGCTCTGTTTCTATTGTGGATCCAAACTCCAAGGTGGGTTTGGGATCTGTTTCTAAAGCTTTCAAAATCAAGAAATAACCTCTCAACATGTCTGGATTTTTTGGATGGAGGGAAAGCTGCAGTTTGCCATTTTTCCCTCAACTTGTCAGATTTTTCATATGAAGGGAAAGCTGCAATTTTTCCCGTTGTGTTTTAATCCCTTTCCAAGAGAAATCCAATGGATGCAGCGCTTGGGGTTGGAATTTTAGTGTCAGACAAGGGCTGATTAATTCAGGCTGGAACAGGGCCAGGCTGGGCTCCTCTCCAAGGGATGGAAGCTGTAAAATCCCCCTGGGATTTCTGTCATGAGATCATAACCCAATCCGATCCCTATAAAAAAATCCCAAATAATTCCATAATTCCACTATTTGGTTTCCTCCACTAGAACTGCCTGTGAATTTGAGAACAATGTTTTAGGAAGAAGGGCTTGAGATGAGGGCACATGGCTGGGATGAAGCAGGATGGATCCATGGGCAATTCAGGATTTTTCCATCATGGAAAACACTGTAAGAACATGGATTTTTATCCCCAAAATTATCTGCAATCCTCATTTCCCCCTCCTTGGTGTACCCACAGCAGTGGGGGGGAGGGGCAGAGTGAGGCTCTTTTCCCATTTCCGGGGAGAGCTGTGGTCCTGGATTGTGGGAATGTGCAGCTCCTGGGGGCTGGGGCTGGCGAAGTGGGCGGACTTCGCTTACCTTTAGCTCAGGCAGCCATGGACAAATCCCAAAATCCAGACCCCAAAGTGCAAATTCCAGACCCCAAAATAATCACCTGAAATAGGGATTGGGGGGGAAAACCCCTAATAAGACCAGATACTTGAGAGATCCCCCAGCACCATCCCAGCTGATCCTGATCCGAGCACAGAGCGGCTTGGGAGGATCCAGCCTTGGGGATTTCCAAGCCCCACTGGATAAAGCCCAGCCCGAGTATAGTGGATAAAGCCCAAGTGGGTAAAGCCAAGCCCAAAGTGGATAAAGCCCAGAGTGGATAAAGCCCAGAGTGGATAAAGCCCAGAGTGGATAAAGCCCAGAGTGGATAAAGGCCAGCCCAAAGTGGATAAAGCCCAGGGTGAATAAAGCCCAGCCCAAAATGGATAAAGCTCAGCTCAAAGTGTCCTGATCTGGTGGCTCTCTGGGCTTTGGGCACCAGGCAGGATTTGGGGCCTGCTGGGATCCCTTCCATTCCCATTCCCTCTGAGCGGATCAAGAATTGCCCCATTTCCAGCCCCATTCCCAGAGCTTTGCCTCTCTTCCCTGAGCATTCCTGCTGTGCAAGGGCACAGGGAAGGCAGTGAACACTTCCCTTGGCACCTCCCCTTGGGAATTTTCCCTGCCCTGGGAGTTACAGAGGAATTTTTCTCGTTTTTGGTGCCCACAGGATTTTCCAGCCCTCCTTGCATTCCTGGCTGATTGTTTCCCTTTTCCTGCCCTTCCCTTGTTTTTTACACCTGGGAACATTCCTGTTATTTCTGTGGGATTTTTTTTTTGCCAAGCTGACCCAGTTTCTATCCTCTTTTCATGGAGCAGCTTCCCTGCACTGCGATGCTTCGACCACACACACTCAATAAAATGCCCTTGTTCCCTTCACTCAATAAAGTTCCTGGAATTATTTTCTCCTCATGTTGTTTTTTCTCCAAAACCTCCCTTATCCAGCTCAGTTCAAGACCTCTGTCCCAATCCCTGGCCCTCATCCCTGGACCATTTCTCACCTCTGAGTTCCCTCTCCCAAATTCCCTCATTTTGCTGCTGTTTTTTATGGAGAGCAGCACCCACCCTGTAGGATTGACTCCGATTTCCGTGAATAAAACGCGGAGTTTTTTCCAGAGGCGGAAGCAAGGACAGCAAATTCCTGCCGCCAGCATCTGAAATGCAAATAAGGGCTAATGAAATGCAAATATTTGGCCAATTTGGGCAGGAGAAAAGCAAACGGCCCCTCCCAAAATGTCCCAGCAAACAGAAAGTGCTGGGAATAGCACGAAAAGGCTGAGCCTGAGACAGGGCAAACATTGGCTGAAAGTGCTTGAGCAAAGCCCAGGGTCAGGTTTAATGCTGGGTCAGGTTTAAGCCTGGGTCAGGTTTAGCCCTGAGCCAGGTTTAACCATGGGTGAGGTTTAACCATGGGTCAGGTTTAACCATGGGTGAGGTTTAACCAGGTTTAGTTGTGGGTCAGATTTAATCCTGGGTGAGGTTTAGTCCTGGGTCAGGTTTAGCCCTGGGTCAGGTTTAACCCTGGGTCAGGTTTAACCCTGGGTGAGGTTTAACCCTCGGTCAGGTTTAGTCCTGGGTCAGGTTTAGCCCTCGGTCAGATGTAACCCTGGGTGCAGATTTAGCCCTGGGTGAGGTTTAACTCTAGGTCAGGTTTAGCCCTGGGTCAGGTTTAACCCTGGTTGGGTCTAACCCTGGGTTTAGGTTTAACCCTGGGTCAGGTTTAACCCTTCCACTCCTGTTTTAGGTCCATTTTCCCTCCCCAGTTTCACCCATCCTGATCCTCCCCAGGAAAATCCTGCTGGTCTCTCTTCCTTCTGCACTGTCCTGGAAGAAATTCCCCTTGTAATCCTTAAAGGGAAATCCTTGGAAAAGCTTTGGGGGGCAGAAGGACGAGATTATCCCAAACTTCAAGTTGGGCAGAATTTCCTGAGCGCCCTGGAACTGGGCTGGCATTTTCCCAGGGAATGTTTCCCAGTTCGTTTGGTGATATGAAAGCTCCTGCTTTTTCCAGATTCCGGGACACAGAACAGCAGCGTTTTTCTGTCTCACACCTTCCATGCACTCATTAATGAGATTTGGATTCCTTTTGAAGATGAAAGAACCCGGATATGCAGAGTCTCCCTGTGTCAATTTTCCTAGGAATTTTTGGAATGTGTGTTCAGCCTGGAGAAGAGATGATTCCGTGGAGAGCTCAGAGCTCCTTGCAGGGCCTAAAGGAGCTCCAGGAGAGCTGGAGAGGGGCTGGGGACAAGGGATGGAGGGACAGGACACAGGGAATGGCTTCCCAGTGCCAGAGGGCAGGGATGGATGGGATATTGGGAAGGAATTGTTCCCTGGGAGGGTGGGCAGTCCCTGGCACAGGGTGCCCAGAGAAGCTGTGGCTGCCCCTGGATCCCTGGCAGTGTCCAAGGCCAGGCTGGACATTGGGGCTGGGAGCAGCCTGGGACAGTGGGAGGTGTCCCTGCCCATTGCAGGGGTGGCACTGGATGGGATTTAAGGTCCTTTCCATTTAGGCCCTGCAAGGAGCTCTGAGCTCTCCAGGAATCATCTCTTCTGCAGGCTGAACACACATTCCAAAATTCCTAGGAAAATTGACACAGGGAGACTCTGCATATCCGGGTTCTTTCATCTTCAAAAGGAATCCAAATCTCATTAATGAGTGCATGGAAGGTGTGAGACAGAAAAAGCTGCTGTTCTGTGTCCCGGAATCTGGAAAAAGCAGAGCTTTCATATCACCAAACGAACTGGGAAACATTCCCTGGGAAAATGCCAGCCCAGTTCCAGGGCGCTCAGGAAATTCTGCCCAACTTGAAGTTTGGGATATCTCGTCCTTCTGCCCCCCAAAGCTTTTCCAAGGATTTCCCTTTAAGGATTACAAGGGGAATTTCTCCAGGACAGTGCAGAAGGAAGAGAGACCAGGCAGGATTTTCCTGGGGAGGATCAGGATGGGTGAAACTGGGGAGGGAAAATGGACCTAAAACAGGAGTGGAAGGGTTAAACCTGACCCAGGGTTAAACCTAAACCCAGGGTTAGACCAACCAGGGTTAAACCTGACCCAGGGCTAAACCTGACCGGGTTAAATACCTCACCCAGGGCTAAATCTGCACCCAGGGTTACATCTGACCGAGGGCTAAACCTGACCCAGGACTAAACCTGACCGAGGGTTAAACCTCACCCAGGGTTAAACCTGACCAGGTTAAACCTGACCCAGGGCTAACCTGACCCAGGACTAAACCTCACCCAGGATTAAATCTGACCCACGACTAAACCTGTGTTAAACCTCACCCATGGTTAACCTGACCCATGGTTAAACCTCACCCATGGTTAACCTGGCTCAGGCTAAACCTGACCCAGGCTTAAACACCTGACCGCAGTTAAAACCCTGAGGCTTTGCTCAAGCACTTTCAGCCAATGTGCCCGTCTCAGGCTCAGCCTTTTCGTGCCTATCCCAGCACTTTCTGTTTGCTGGGACATTTTGGGAGGGGCCGTTTGCTTTTCTCCTGCCCAAATTGGCCAAATATTTGCATTTCATTAGCCCTTATTTGCATTTCAGATGCTGGCGGCAGGAATTTGCTGTCCTTCTTCCGCCTCTGGAAAAAACTCCGCGTTTTATCACGGAAATCGGAGTCAATCCACAGGGTGGGTGCTGCTCCCAAAAAAACAGCAGCAAATGAGGAATTTGGGAAGAGGAACTCAGAGGTGAGAAATGGTCCAGGGATGAGGCCAGGGATTGGGACAGAGGTCTTGAACTGAGCTGGATAAGGGAGGTTTTGGAGAAAAAACAACATGAGGAGAAAATAATTCCAGGAACTTTATGAGTGAAGGGAACAAGGGCATTTTATTGAGTTGTGTGTGTCGAAGCATCGCAGTGCAGGGAAGCTGCTCCATGAAAAAAGGATAGAAACTGGGTCAGCTTGGCAAAAAAAAAATCCCACAGAAATAACAGGAATGTTCCCAGGTGTAAAAACAAGGGAAGGGCAGGAAAAGGGAAACAATCAGCCAGGAATGCAAGGAGGGCTGGAAAATCCTGTGGGCACCAAAAACGAGAAAAATTCCTCTGAACTCCAGGGCAGGGAAAATCCCAAGGGAGGCCAAGGGAAGTGTTCACTGCCTTCCCTGTCCCTTGCACAGCAGGAATGCTCAGGGAAGAGAGGCAAAGCTCTGGGAAGGGGCTGGAAATGGGAATGGATCCCCAGAGGGAATGGGAATGGAAGGGATCCCAGCAGGCCCCAAATCCTGCCTGGTGCCCAAAGCCCAGAGAGCCACCAGTCAGGCACTTGAGCTAAGCTTTATCCATTTTGGGCTGGGCTTTATTCACCCTGGGCTTTATCCACTTTGGGCTGGCCTTTATCCACTCCTGGCTTATCCCCACTTGGGCTGGCTTTATCCACCTCTGGGCTTTATCCACTTTGGGCTTGGCTTATTCCACTCTGGCTGGGCTTTATCCAGTTGGGGCTTGGAAATCCCCAGGCTGGATCCTCCCAAGCCGCTCTGTGCTCGGATCAGGATCAGCTGGGATGGTGCTGGGGGATCTCTCAATATCTGGTCTTATTAGGGGTTTTCCCCCCAATCCCTATTTCAGGTGATATTTTGGGGTCTGGAATTTGCATTGGGGTCTGGATTTGGGATTTTGTTGCTGCTGAGTCCCACTGCCAGCCCCAGCCCCCAGGAGCTGCACATTCCCACAATCCAGGACCACAGCTCTCCCCGGAAATGGGAAGAGCCTCACTCTGCCCCTCCCCCCACTGCTGTGGGTAACACAAGGAGGGGAAGAGGAATGCACGATAATTTTGGGGATAAAAAATCCATGTCTTACAGTGTTTCCATGATGGAAAAACCTGAATTGCCCATGGATCCATCCTGCTTCATCCCAGCCATGTGCCTCATCTCATCCAAGCCCTTCCTTCTCTAAAACATTGTTCTCAAATCACAGGCAGTCAAGTGAGGAAACCAAATAGTGGAATTATGGAATTATTTGGGATTTTTTATAGGGATCGGATTGGGTTTATGATCTCATGACAGAAATCCCAGGGGGATTTTACGTTCCATCTCACTTGGAAGAGGAGCCCAGCCTGGCCCTTTCCAGCCTGTAATAATCAAGCCCTTTCGACACTAAAATCAACCTCCAAGCGCTGCATCCATTGGATTTCTCTTGGAAAGGGATTAAAACACAACGGGAAAAATTGCAAGCTTTCCCTTCATATGAAAACCTGACAAGTTGAGGGAAAAAATGGCAAACTGCAGCTTTCCCTCCATCCAAAAAATCCCAGACAAGTTGAGAGGTTATTCCTTGATTTTGAAAAGCTTTAAAAACAGATCCCAAACCCACCTGGAGTTTGGATCCACAATAGAAACAAGCTGGGACGTAGGAAACCTTCCAGGCATTATCCTCCTCTTCTGAATTCCTCAAAAAATCCTTGACGGAAATCTGGGCTCTTAGAATCCTAAAAACCCTTTGGATGGGATTCTGGGCCCTGAACTCCTCAAAAAAACCCTTGGATTGGAATTCTGGGATTCTTGAATTCCTAAAAAAACCTTTTGGATTGGGTTTGCTTTCTTTCCTCACTCTCTGACTAGCTCAGGCTGGTTTAAGATTTCAGCAGCTGCCCCAAAATGAGATTTCAAGTCCAGCACTGTAAGCAGGGACCTTCCAGAGAGGAAGTGATTCCTTTATTCTCTGGGAAAGCAGGGAATTATGGCATCCTACAAACTCTGGGAGGGATTTCTTTCCTGGGCTGTTCCATTGGGAGAATCGGCTGGCACGTTCTGTTGGGGTGAGGTGCCCTGAGCCCACCAGGAGCTGGAGCACCCAGCAGGTCCAGCCATCCTGCTTCACTCCTCAGTATACCACCCTGAACTCTAGGGAATGTGCTGGATGTGATAGATGGCACAGCCCCAGGGCTGGACTCAGGTTTAAGTGGTCCTAACCCACCCTGCCCCTGTTCAACCTCCTGAAGCATTTCCCACCCAGCCTTCCCGACTCCCACTCACCCCTTTTGAGACGCACAACCCCCAAACTCAGCTTTTTTTAGCCAATTTTCCCATTTTCCCTATTCTCTGTCTTTAGCTAAGGGGTTTTAAAGTATACCTGTGGAATCATAGCTCCTCACCCTG
>CM019228.1:13665764-13724438 GCA_009741485.1 Malurus cyaneus samueli | reverse complement strand
CCAATCCCAATCCCACTTCTCCCAATCCCACCTCTCCCAATCCCAAAGTGCCCAGAGATTCCCTGTGGAGCAAGGGCTGTCTGCCCATGGATTTATCCAGGGCAATGTGGGCCATGATCCCAAATAAACCTGCCAAGGACAGAGCAATTTACAGGGCAGCCAAGCCTGAAATTCCCATTTTTGTTTGCTAGGAAATGGTGTATTCCCTTTTTTGTGGAATATTTCAATCCCTAATGAGGCACAGAGCTGCCGGTTATTATCACCAGCGTAACACATCCTAAATCAGTGTCAGAATCCAGGGATCTTAACGATGAGGAAATCATGGAGTTGTCAGGCAGGAAAGTAGGGAATGACTTGTGAAAATAATGGAATTGTTAGGAGGCAGAAATGTAGGGAATGACTGGAGAAAATAATGGAATTGTTCAGCAGGAAACTAGAGAATAACTGAGAAAATCATGGAATTGTTAGGCAGAAAATAGGGAAACTTCAAGAAAATCATGGAGTTTTAGGAGGCAGGAAAGTAGTTCCCAGGGACAATTCCTTCCAAATCCATCTAACCCTGCCCTCTGGCAGTGGGAAGCCATTTCCTGTGTGCTCGTACACAGGTAAAATTCCAGGGTCTTTTTCCAGGACAGCTGTGGTTCATATGAAGTGACTTTGCAGCCTGGGGCATGAAGGAGCATTGGGAATCAGCTCCCAGCAGGAGCTCTGGGCCAGCCTCTCCTGATTGCAATGACCCACCCAGATCCACCCTCCCAGCAGGAAGAAAGGGCTCTTAAAACGAGAACAGGACAAGCCAAGCTGCCAAGTTAATGAGGGAAACGAAAGGGCTTCAGGGAAGGATGAAAAGAATATTCATGGAATCATGGACTCATGGGGATGTTTGGTGGGAAAGGACCTTAAAGCCCATCCAGTTCCACCCACATCCATGATAGAACTATCCCAGGGTGCTCCAAGCCCAGTCCAACCTGACCTTAGTCATTTCCAAGGATGGGACAGCCACAGGGAAATGTGCTGAGCTTGAGCAATGACACCAAAAACATTTGTGGGTTTCCCACTGAGCATCCCACCATGACACCTCCCTCTCCCAAAAAAAGGGGTGTTTTAATCCATGCTCTGTGGTTTTGAAAGGAAAATAACCCAGGTAAAATTCTGTGAAATGTAAAAAATTTGATTCTGTTATTCCAGGAGACATTTCCAGCCATACATTTCATCCCACTCCATTACTGCGCTGTCAAGGAGCCGTATAAATGAATAGGATTCAAATGAAGGCCCTATAAAGTGAGATAAAAGCCGGATGCAGCTCACATGGGGAAATGTGGGATTTCGAGACAGTTTGAGACAGCTGAGAATCAAATGTGTTCCCAAAAAAATATCCCTCCGGGAGAAAAGAGGGAGAAAAGTGAAAATTGTTGCTTCACTGCCACCACAGAAAGCTGGGGGTTATTTTAGGGAAGAGCCAGCACAAGCTGCTCCATGGGAATCTGCAGGGTGGAAGAAATCACTTCTCTGCTGTGGGCTGTGCTTGTTCTGTCCTTTGTGTGGTACATCCTTCAAATCCCTGCACAGGTGGGAATCATGGAATGGGCTGGGGAGGAGCTCCAGGAGAGCTGGAGAGGGACTGGGGACAAGGAATGGAGGGACAGGACACAGGGAATGGCTTCCCAGTGCCAGAGGGCAGGGATGGATGGGATATTGGGAAGGAATTGTTCCCTGGGAGGGTGGGGAGGCCCTGGCACAGGGTGCCCAGAGAAGCTGTGGCTGCCCCTGGATCCCTGGCAGTGCCCAAGGCCAGGCTGGACATTGGGGCTGGGAGCAGCCTGGGACAGTGGGAGGTGTCCCTGCCATGGCAGGGGTGGCACTGGGTGGGATTTAAGGTCCTTTCCACCCCAGCCCATTCCATGATTCCCACCTGTGCAGGGATTTGAAGGATGTACCACACAAAGGACAGAACAAGCACAGTCCACAGCAGAGAAGGGATTTCTTCCCTCTGCAGATTCCCATGGAGCAGCTTGTGCTGGCTCTTCCCTAAAATAACCCCCAGCTTTCTGTGGGTGGCAGTGAAGCAACAATTTTCACTTTTCTCCCTCTTTTCTCCCCGGGGAGGATATTTTTTTGGGAACACATTTGATTCTCAGCTGTCTCAAACTGTCTCGAAATCCCACATTTCCCCATGTGAGCTGCATCCGGCTTTTATCTCACTTTATAGGGCCTTCATTTGAATCCTATTCATTTATACGGCTCCTTGACAGCGCAGTAATGGAGTGGGATGAAATGTATGGCTGGAAATGTCTCCTGGAATAACAGAATCAAATTTTTTACATTTCACAGAATTTTACCTGGGTTTATTTTCCTTTCAAAACCACAGAGCATGGATTAAAACACCCCTTTTTTTGGGAGAGGGAGGTGTCAATGGTGGGATGCTCAGTGGGAAAACCCACAAATGTTTTTGGTGTCATTGCTCAAGCTCAGCACATTTCCCTGTGGCTGTCCCATCCTTGGAAATGACTAAGGTCAGGTTGGACTGGGCTTGGAGCACCCTGGGATAGTTCTACCATGGATGTGGGTGGAACTGGATGGGCTTTAAGGTCCTTTCCACCCAAACCATCCCATGAGTCCATGATTCCATGAACATTCTTTTCATCCTTCCCTGAAGCCCTTTCGTTTCCCTCATTAACTTGGCAGGCTTGGCTTGTCCTGTTCTCGTTTTAAGGACCCCTTTCTTCCTGCTGGGAGGGTGGATCTGGGTGGGTCATTGCAATCAGGAGAGGCTGGCCCAGAGCTCCTGCTGGGAGCTGATTCCCAATGCTCCTTCATGCCCCAGGGCTGCAAAGTCACTTCATATGAACCACAGCTGTCCTGGAAAAAGACCCTGGAATTTTTACCTGTGTACGAGCACACAGGAAATGGCTTCCCACTGCCAGAGGGCAGGGTTAGATGGATTTTGGAAAGGAATTGTCCCCTGGGAACTACTTTCCTGCCTCCTAAAAACTCCATGATTTTCTTGAAGTATTCCCTATTTTCCTGCCTAACAATTCCATGATTTTCTCAAGTTATTCTCTAGTTTCCTGCTGAACAATTCCATTATTTTCTCCAGTCATTCCCTACATTTCTGCCTCCTAACAACTCCATTATTTTCACAAGTCATTCCCTACTTTCCTGCCTGACAACTCCATGATTTCCTCATCGTTAAGATCCCTGGATTCTGACACTGATTTAGGATGTGTTACGCTGGTGATAATAACCGGCAGCTCTGTGCCTCATTAGGGATTGAAATATTCCACAAAAAAAGGGAATACACCATTTCCTAGCAAAGCAAAAATGGGAATTTCAGGCTTGGCTGCCCTGTAAATTGCTCTGTCCTTGGCAGGTTTATTTGGGATCATGGCCCACATTGCCCTGGATAAATCCATGGGCAGACAGCCCTTGCTCCACAGGGAATCTCTGGGCACTTTGGGATTGGGAGAGGTGGGATTGGGATTGGGGATGGGGCCTGAGGGATAATGACACTGCCACGACTCTTCTATCATTGATCCCATCTGAACCGATCCCTGCCCACCTGAATTATCCCAGGGGCCATTCCTGAGTAGCCTGTGGGGTTTTCTAAAGGGTATCTTTGCTTCCTGAAAAATTGTGTTTCCTTCTCGCACATCCAGCCTCATGTCAGAATATAGAGATCCTGGGAGGAAAGTCCCCAGTTCTCTGCGAAAAAAGATCCTGGTGGGTGATTCCCAAGGGATGGTTTTGCCCCTGAGATCACAAATTGTGACACTCTCACATATTCTGTGATTCCCATGGCTCATCCAAAGGAAGCTCATGGGTGTAGGGGCGTGTCTTGGGTTGATGTTGTGCCATTCCTGTATTCCTATATTCCTCCAGCTTGTATGCCCAAAAGGTGTCTGTGCCTTTAACTCTGACCCAGAAGATGGGCAGTGCTATGGGCAGTTTAAAAGCCGGGGCTGCTGCACAGCTGTTGTTTTTTTGGTAGCTCAGCTCGGCACTGCGGGAGGTCTGCTCACTGGGTGCAGAGAGTTACGCTGTTGCTGCTTACCAAGCTCTGGTTTGTTAGCTTGGCAAACAGCTCTCCCTGGACTGCCACCCACTCCTCCACTCGTGTGATTCCTCTTCTGGAGCAATTCAGCAGCCGGCAGGACCAAGCGGCACCGCTTCGTCTCATCCCGGACTCCAGCAGAAGCCAAGACAGAGACAGAAAAACACACTGGACCCTCTGTTACATCCACAGTGAGGACTGCCACCAGGTTGCCACTGTTGCCGGAGCGGTCACGTGGACTTTTGCTTTTGTTTCTTTTTTCCCTGGGGAAAGGAGCCGCCATCTTTTTTTCCACCACTGGCGAGCAGCTGTGGGGGGAGGCAGCAGCGTGCATTCCTGGACTTTTAAATATCTAATGGTTACTTTTTATCTGTGTCCTGTGGGCACTGTGCTTTGTTAATAAACTACTTTTCTTTTCTCTTCACTCTTGTCGGAACATCTATTTCATATTGGTGGGAAAAAATGATCAAATTTTTCACTTCAGAGGAAATATTTACTCTGTAACAATTTTTCTCTGAAACATTGTCTCAAACCAAAACAGGGGGTTTGGGTCCTGTGATGAAACCCCATAATCCAGAGCAACCCCTCAGTGCTGCTCCCAGGTCCCACTGCCAGCCCCAACCCCCAGGAGCTGCACATTCCCACAATCCAGGACCACAGCTCTCCCGGAAATGGGAAAAGAGCCTCACTCTGCCCCTCACCCCCACTGCTGTGGGTACACCAAGGAGGGGGAAATGAGGATTGCAGATTATTCTGGGGATAAAAATCCATGTTCTTACAATGTTTTCCATGGTGGATAAATCCTGAATTGCCCACGGATCCATCCTGCTTCATCCCAGCCATGTGGCCTTGTCTCAAGGCCTTGTTCCGAAAAAAATTGTTCCCAAATTCATGAGTGGCTCTAATGGATGAGGAAATCAAATAATGGAATTCCAGGATGGTTTAAGTTGGGGGGGGAAAGGGACCTGAAAGCTCTTCCAGTGACATCCCTGACATGGCAGGGACACCTCCCACTGTCCCAGGCTGCTCCAAGCCCCAATGTCCAGCCTGGCCTTGGACACTGCCAGGGATCCAGGGGCAGCCACAGCTTCTCTGGGCACCCTGTGCCAGGGCCTGCCTACCCTCCCAGGGAAAAAAAATCCCAGAAAATCTGGGGAAAGCTTCTCCTTGTGGGAGGAGCCCATCAGGCCCAGGGATCATTCATTGCTGACATTAATTAGCCTGCGGACATGAGCGATATTCTCCCATTAGGGAGAATTTTACCAGGAAAATGTGACTTCTGACATATTTCTGGAGTGAATCAATCACTTTAATTAAAGCAGCCAGTATCTCTGGAAAAAATCCCAAAGGCATTTTTAAGATTAAATCCTTTTGTCTATCATGGATCCCAAAAAGCTTTCTTTGTTCCCCATTTTGCAGCTTGAAACTCCTCTTTACCTTTGCTCCCTGGCCTCCTTCCCACCCTCCATCTCATTGCTGGGTTATCAGTGTTTGTATCAATCATTTCCAAGGTTTTGTTCCAATCTCGTGCATCTTTCTATACCTTTTGTTCTGGGAGAGCCAACAGGAGCTCATGGGATGCATCCATCTGCTCCCAGCTCTTTTCCATGGCTCTTATCGCCATGGCAACCTGGGAAATCGCTGCCTCTCTGAGCGAAGGGCTGGGTGGAAGCTCCATGAGCATCACTGGAAGGTTTGGCAGACATGGAATCACAGAGTCACTGTGGGTGGAAAAGAATTCCAAGATCATCAATCCAGCCTTTTACCCAATATCCCCATATCCACTCAACCAGACGGTTCAACTCAACCATCTGCTCCTTTCCCAAACAATTCCAGGGATGGGGACTCCACCCCAGCCAGGGCTCAATCACTTTTTCCATGAGGAATTTTTCTCTGATATCCAACCTGATCCTCCCCCAGGCCGTTTCCCTGAGAAATTGGGAAATTTCATGTTGCTCCAACAACAAATCTGTGGGACCAAGGCTCTCCTTCAGGAGAGGGACAAGAGAAGAAATGTTTTCCTGGGATTTGCCACAGGATACCTGGAAGCAGAAAAAGATCTCATCGGAGCAAGGCTGTAGTGGGAGCTTGCTCCTGGAGAGAACCTGAAAAAGAAGGGAAGAGGACAGAGCACGAGGAACATCCTGAGGATTTCATTCGAGTTTCCCATGAGGAGACTTTTATTTTGGGGATTGAAGAGGAGGAGATGGTAAAAAAAAATGGAATAAAAAGGAAACCCATGGGCTGATCTGCCCAGCAGGGATGAGTCACTTCGGGCAGAGCTTGCCTGCAGAATCCCCGCAGCTTTCAGAGGTTTCTCCATGGGGTTTGTGGAGGATCTGGGATTCCCACGGTTCAATGGGATCAAGGCATAAACCAAGTGAGCTTCAGGCTGTCACCGTGACATTCCTGGAAGGTGGAATCACTGTCCCAGAGGAAGAGCAGGGAGAGCTGTGCAGAAGGAATTTCTGGAGCCACAGGGAAAGAAACCCCACAGGAAAAGATCCCCATAGGGAAAGTATCCTCACAGGGAAAAGATCTCCAGGGATAGGACCCCCATAAAGAAAGGATCCCCACAGGAAAGGATGCCCTCAGGAAAGGATCCCTACAGGGAAAGGATCCCCACAGAGGAAGGATTCCCATAGGATAAGGATTCCCATAGGGACAGGATTTCCATTGGGAAAGGATTCCCACAGGAAAGGATCTCCGGCCTCCTTTGGGGACGCCAAATTGAGGAGAAGTGTCCCCTTTCCAGGGAGGAGATCCCCAAAATGTTTCCAAGGAGGTGATCCTGGTCCATGACTGATCCTTATGTGTTCCCAACTCCATTGGGCAGGGATTCCTGCCTTTGCTAATGGCAGGAATGTTTTGGTTCCTTATTTTCCCAGTTTTTTTGCCCATTGCAGATTGCTGAGGGTGAATGATTTGGTCTGGCCTCCAGCTCCATTTTGGGGATAAAAATCCATGTCCCTAAGTGTTTTCCATGATTTATAAATCCCAAATTGCCCATGGATCCATCTTGCTGCATCCCAGCCATGTGTACTCATCTCAGGCCCTTGTTCCTAAAAAAATGCTCCTAAATTCATGAGCAGCTCTAACGCAGGAGACCAAATTAGGGTGATGCTGTTATGATTTTTGCCCTTTCCCTTTTCTGTATCTGTACCCTTCCCAGTGCTTTTCCCTGCCCTTTTCCCCAGCTCAGAGACTAAACCCATCCCAGAGCTCTGAGCCCTGGGGGCACAAGGTCCCATCCCATCCTGGTTCTTCCTGGGATCCAAGGTCCTCCAGCCCCATTTCCATAACCAAGGACAGCTGGGACCGAGGGTGGGGGCTCCAGAGAAGGGGCCTGGCCTGGGGGAATTGCATCACCACTTTCCTTTTACAATTTTCCTTCTAACTGATGCTTTTTATCAATTATGTTAATTTCCTAAAATCTATCGGACTATACTCACCCCTGTGGGGCTCTTGTGCGAATTCTTCCATGGCTGCCCCTGGGGCTCCAATAAAGCCCTGCTTTTATATCCCCTCCTGTGCTAAAATCATCTGCAGTTTCATTTCTAGGCTGAAAAACGCAACAATGGAATCATGGAATGGTTTGGCTGGGAAAGGACCTCAAAGCTCATCCCATTCCACCCCCAGCCACAGGCAGGGCCACCTCCCATTATCCCAGTCCAGACTGGCCCCCAGTCCAAGCCAGGCAATCTGGGTCAGGGCACCTGGAGCTGTTCTTTTCCCCATCCACGTCTCCCTCTGAGCCTCAATGGATGCTCCACTGGAGTCAACCCTTCAGCACAGCACAATTAATGCCAATTAAAACGATTTCCTCCATTTGATCTCACAAATCCCAGCTCAAAGGCACTGATGTTTTCCTCCACTGGGATAATGGAGAACAGGACATGCTGGGACACTCCACATCAGAGCTTCCCGTTGTCCCTTTTCCCTTTGCCCGTAGATTGTAGTGCTGGAAAAAAGGACCCTTTTATCTGCCCGAGCATTGATGAACACATCTCTCAATAGTTCTCCACTGAAAGGACAGAAGCAGGAATTAATTTTAAATTGAGAAGTGTTGAAAATACACCTAGAGATGAAGATCAGATGATGAAAATGCAGGAACAGGATGGAAAATGCCAAGGTTTTGAGGCCGTTCCATGGGAATGGGGGTGTTCAAAGGAGAACAGCAAGGAAACAGCTTGGGAAGCTTTAAATGTAAAGGTGAGAGTTTGTGGGCAGATGGAAAAGGGAGGGATCAGGCCAGCCTGGGGATCAGGGGAGAGGCAGAAACAGCTGGGAGATGGAAGGGATCTGGCCAGTATCCAGCTGGAAAACTCTGCTCAGGACTGGGGCAGAGATATGGGCAAAGAGGATTCCTGAAGGAGCAGAATTGATCAAGAAATGGAAAAGCTTTCCAGGGGTCATTTCCACAGCCTGGCCTTGCTGGGATGGTGTCCCAAGGATGGTCCCACATCCAGGGGCTGCAGCAGTGTCCAGGGAGAGAATTCCCTCTGAGCTGCTCCCAGCCCTCCATGAGCCACATTCCCCACCCTGGGCAGGGATTGGGGGCACTTTGGGACAAGCCCCCAAACCCAAGCCTTGCAAGCAGATGGAGTCACGGACACCAGGAGCATGAGGCCCCAGCTCCATCTGTTCCCTATCTGCCTCCAGAGTGGGAATGAGGAACAGGAATGATTTCCTGGGAAATGGAGTAAGGCTCCTGCAAGGGAATCTCAGCCCAGAAGGAGGAATTGAATCATGTGCTGTCAAAGATCGAATTTTTGGCAAAGATTGAGTTTTGGGAAGGATTGAATCCATCATTGATTTTTGTAATAGGAGCTTCTCCCTGGAAAAGCCTGGATCTCCCAGCTCCCAAGGGCTGTCAGCAAACCCGTGCTGGTCCCAGTCCCATCCCACCCCTGGGATGGCAGTGCCAGCTGCCCTCCTGCCTCAGGAACTTTGGGTGGAACATCTCCCACTTCACCAAAAAACTTCTGCTTTACGGGTCCAGATCTCATTTTGTGTTTAATTCCCATCTCCATGATTCCACCAAGTGAAATGGAAATGAATTTTCTTTTCATTCCCCACACTAGGGGGAAACAAAAAGGATCAAGCAGACTATGCTGTTTTGATAAAAGAAAATGTTGAATTACAATTTTAGGGGGGTTAAACTTTTTTTGAGAGAATTGCAAAGAAAATAAATGATGCAAAAAGGAGGATTTTGGGAAAATAAACCCAAATATTCCCTTCTGAGAAGACAAAAGTATTTCGATTTTTCCTCAGTTTTAATTCACATGAAGAATCAGATTATCCAACTAATGGGTTTGGCGTAAGAATGAGTTCTGAGTTGCATGAGGAAAGAGGAATGATGGATCAGGGAGCTTGGAGCACCTGCCTTAGGAAAACACTCCTGGAAAGCTTTGCTTTGTCAACGGTGCAAAATGACTTGGAGAGGGGTTGGGCGATGGTTCTTAATAGAAACACATCTGGGGGATAATATCCAATGTGGAAAAGCTATTAAGGGAAAACATGGAAATAGATCAAATAGATATAAACCAGCCCTGAGCTGAGCGAGGCTGGAAATTAGAAGATTTCCAACAATCCAAGAAGTGAAATTCTCCCATGCTTCCCCAAATCCATTTGTCTCTATGGAGATGAGGAGAAGGAGACAGGAACGAGGGAACATAAATAATCTAAAGTTGGAGAGGTTGATGAAAGGAGTTGTTTGATAGAGTGGGAGTGGAGTAATTCTGGGGGCTGGGAGTGAAAGGCCTTGGCCAGGTGATTTATTGCAATTTCAGGATGCAGATTGGATCATTGCATTCTGAGTGCATTTCTGCGTTATATTTATGGCACACGAATCCCAAATTCCAGGTTTCTGCTGGACACTTGTTGGGTTTAGGACACCTCGTTCACCCCTTGGTTTGCAACTTAACTTCTATTCAGGCCCTGTTTAGGCCCTGTTTAGACCCCTTTAGGTCCCATTTAGGCCTGTTCAGGCCCTGTTCAAGCCCTGTTCAGGCCCTGTTTTAGCCCTGTTCAGGCCCTGTTTTAGCCTCAATTAGGCCCTGTTTAGTCCCTGTTTACGTCCCATTTAGACCTGCTCAAGCCCTGTTCAGGCCCTGTTTAGGTTCTGTTTAGGCTCTCTTTGGGCCCTGTTCAGGCCCTGTTTAGACCCTATTTAGGTTCTGTTTAGGCCCCATTTTAGCCTTTGTGTGGTCACAAAGCTCAGCTCAGAGCAGGGCACAACTGTGGTGAGAAAGTTTTTGGGATGAGTGGTGCTTGGGCCTGGTTTGCTCACCTGGCATTGCAGAGATCCCCACCTTTGAGGCTGTAGTTTCCTTGGCAGAGGCCAGGAAAATCGTTGGGATTTTTGTTGCAATTCTGCAGCATGAAATGGTCCATTTCTTAAAATCAGTTCTGAGGAATTATCTAAAGGAATTCACTGCTTTTTTAGGAACCCACAAGGCTGTTGCTGTTATGGAAAGCTGTGGAGTTTTACAGGAGTAGATTTACTCTCTTCATGCAGAATGTTGTTGGGAGGTGGTTGGTGGCTCTGCCTTGGCAAGAGAACTTCTACTGACCCCAGTATCCTGAACTGGGAGCATTTTAAGGGATCAGTTCTTGGATTCAGGTCTGGATATTTGTTTGAAACCCTTCTGCATTAGGCCACGGAGCAATTAGGCCTCTGAGTGCCCCAAACTGTGCCAGAAACACCAAAGCAGAGTCTGGCTGTGGGTGACTCTGTGGGATGTGCTCATGGCTGTGGGTCACTTGTGAGGTGAGACAGGTCCCCAAAGGAATGGGGATCTGCAGAAACCCTCCTGAAACTCAAACATGAACCCAAAAATGGAGTAGGAGAGGGCTGAGCTGGAAGAATTCCTCCCTGGGAATGGCCCGTGAGGACACTTCAGTGGAAAACTCTGCCCAGGATCCACCTGCATTCTCCTTGTCTGGATCGGTGGCACAGACATGACCCCAGAGCCTGGGGGGGCCTCCCAGAGGGGACCTAAGGAGGGATTAAATCCCAAATCTGACCAAACCCATGGTGATTTCTGCTCCCATCACTGCAGTCTGGCTTATCCCAGGAGTGCTCTGGAGGGGGAAAGAGAAGGAATGTTCTCCCAGCTGAGAACTGCCCCATTTCCTCCTGAGTCCCCAGAATCACCCAGGCTGGAAAAGACTTCCAAGATCATCAGTCAGCCTGATTTGGACCAAATTTGGGATTTGGACCAAATCCCACCATTTACACCAATCCATGCCCCGAAATACCACCTTTTTAAACACTTCCAGGGATGGTGAATCCACACTGCCCTGGGCAGCCTGTGCCAATGCCTGACCACTCTTTCCATAAAGAAATTCTTCCTGAACTTCCCCCGGTGCGGGATTCCCATCCGTGCAGTCCTGGCTCCATCCTGAAGTCTTCCCAGGAAGCTGAGTTGGGATTGTCCAGGTTGGATTCCCTTTTTGCTGTACTCGTGTACCTCAAACTCTTGTCTGACAGAGCCCCACGAGCACTGCCTAACCCAGGAGCAGTATATCCAAGGAGATGGAGCCGCCATCTATGGATTTCCCAGAACTGCTGGGGGTGTTGTCACCGAAATGGTGGGAAAAACAAAAAATCTCCAAAATATTTTAATATTAGAGAGTCAAGCCATTACTTTATTTTCTGGCCAGGATGTTGTTCTGGCCAGGATGCTGACAGAAATCATTTCACCCACACACACAGGTGTGCAGAGAAAAATTCTTCCATGGCACATGGATTTTACAAGATTTCCCCAAACTTTATCCAGTCAACCCAGAGAACTTATGTTCAATGTCATTGGTCCAACGTTGGCAGTTCTCAGCATTTGGGTTCCTGTTGGATCTGGATTTTTTCCCTCTGATGCTGATCAGGTCCTGCTCCTCATCTCTCTGTGCCCAGAGCAGGTGACCCCGAGCACAGCGGGGGAGGTTTGGAGCTGATGGTTCACTGATGTACTGATGGTTCACTGATGGTCAGTTTGATGGTCTCTGATGGTTCATGATGGGTCCTGATGGTCACTGATGGGCATTGATGTTCCATTGATGGTACATGGTGGTCACTGAGGTCATGAATATTCATTGGATGGACACTGATGGTCACTGATGGTCATTGATGGTCACTGTTGGTCACTGATGGTCACTGATGTCCCTTCTCTCCTGTCCCCTCCCGCTCTGTTGAGCTGTGAAGCTCCTCAGGCCTCACCTGGTGGAACAATGCCCTGCAAAGAAACTTCAGCGCCTTCCCCCAGGGCAAAGGCAAAGAAAATCTCACTAAAGTTACATAAAAAATTTTAAACTGGTCTATTTTCCAACAGTGTGAGTGGATGTGGAGGAGATGAAGGCTCAGATGGATATAAGGATCACTCTCTTCTCCTCTCTGAGCTGTTCCACCACATCCTGGCTAATCCAAGATCCACTCCAGATGGATCATTTGCCCCCTGCTCCAAAGAAACTTTTGTTTTTTGAGTTCAGCAAAGCAATCAAACCCAACCCCTCGCTCCCAGATTTCCACTGCTCCCGTTTTCCAGCGGGAATCCGCTCATTTTGCAGCCTAGCTCAGTAATGAGCTGAGCAAATTTATAGGGAAGAGAAACTTCCCTGGTTTCTAAATTATCCTTGGAATGATATATTGTAAAACTTGCCCTGCCAAACCACTGGCTGAGTTGTTTTACATTTTATGGCAAAGATGATTTAGAACTCGAGTGGGAAATAAAATCTGGAGACATTAAGTTTATCATAGAAAAATCCATTAAGAAGCCATTCTTTAGGAGGAGCAGTAGGGAAGGAAAACATGGAGCTGGGATGGTTTTTCCAAGAGCATTGGAATATTTGTTGTCATTCCCAGTTTTGCTGAGTGTGCCTGTGAAACCTCTGAGGAGGTGCAATTCTGCCCCTGAAGCTGAACTTGCTCTGGAAGTCCATCATATGTTCTGTCATTCCTGGAGGCTGCAGACATTGATCTGGGAATTTGCTGTATCTGTGGTTTTGAGGCTCCAGATCAATAATTCAGGGATGGTCAAACAGCTCGGACAGAACTGTGAGCGGGCACCATGCTAATTGTCTGAACAGCTACAAAACAAGTCACTTCCCATTAAGAAATTGTGACAAAAAGGGAAAATCCCCAGAGAAATTCAACTGAAATGGGATTTTTTTTAGGAAAATTGAAACAATTTTTTTTGGACGGTGTATTCCTATTGGAATGTGCTTCAGGCTCGCGGTCCTGGAGGCACCAACCTCCCCCTGAGGAGGAGCAGGAGCCCATCTCGGCATCCCCAGGGTCTCCAGGCATAGGACAGGACAGGCAGGAGCAGCTCCAGCTCTGGAATCAGCATTCCCGCCGTGTTGGAGCGCGGAGCTCCGCCAGGATTGCGTTTCCATGGAGCACCAGCTCATTGCATGCACACAGAAAAGGGTTCAGACAAACCCCCGGCTTCCCTTTAACGCCGTTTGAAACAGAATTTTTAACGAGCCTTTTCTGCATCATCCCATCATCCCAAACTGGTCTGTCTTTTCCCAGCTCTCCCAGACCTTCCCCTTGTCTGCCTGCTAAGCCCAGAGCCATTTTCTCCTCGTTGTGGATCCTTTTTGCTGAGGACATAAAACACGAAGGTCTGGTTTCTTGGTTCAATACTCAGCCCTCTTTCTCTTCTTTCTCAGTTTTTGTTTTTTTCCCCCCAAGTATAAAAGAAATCCAAGTGGAGAAGGGGTACTTTTCTTTTTTTGTTTTGTGTTTTTGGTTTCTTTTCTTTTTTCTTTTCTTTTCTTTTCTTTTCTTTTCTTTTCTTTTCTTTTCTTTTCTTTTCTTTTCTTTTCTTTTCTTTTCTTTTCTTATATCTTTCCTTTTCTTTTCTTTTTTCTTTCCTTTCTTTCCCTTCCCTTCTCCTTCCTTCCCTTCCCTTCCCTTCCCTTCCCTTCCCTTCCCTTCCCTTCCCTTCCCTTCCCTTCCTTCCCTTTCCCTTTCCCTTCCTTCCCTTCCCTTCCTTCCTTCCCTTCCCTTCCCTTCCCTCTTCCTTCCTTCCCTTCCTTCCCTTCCCTTCCCTTCCTTTCCCCCTTCTTCCTTTTTTCTTTTTTTTTTTTTTTTTTTCTTTTTTTTCTTCTCTTCTTTTTTCATTTTTTCTCTTTTCTCTTCTTCCTATCTTTTTCTTTTCTTCTTCTTCCTTCATTTCTTTTTCTCTTTCTCTCTCTCTCTCTCTTCCTTTCCTCCCTCATCCATCTCTGAAGCTGTGCCAGATTTTAATTCCCCAGCTCTTCAGAGACTTCTCCCAGTTTCCAACCTGAATTTATCCCTGGTCATTTACAGCCCTCTATCCTTGTGATAATATCACTTTTACCTTAAATGCCTCCTTCCCTTCTGGATATTCCTCCAGTGAATTTATAGGGAGCAATATCCCTCCAAGCCTGGCTGGATTTAAAAAGAGCCCCCCCAGCTCTCACTTTTCTTCATCCAGAACCCATTCTTTCCTCATTGCTCAAGGACTCAAGGATTACCTACTGGAATTTTAGCCCTTCTTGGACATGATGGATTGGAAAAGCCCAGGGAGAGGCAGGTGGAGAGCGAGGCCTGCTCTGCTGGGAATTCCCTCCTGTTTCAGTCTGGGGCTCATGTTGGTTCTATGTAGGAAATCCTCATCCATGTGGGAAATCCTCTTCCTCAGACATCCTGGTGAACGAGCTCTGGGAAGAGCAGATTGCAGGGAACCCCCTGAAGCAGAGAATGCTGCGTGTCTGCCCCACAGGGTCCTGAGATCTTCCCAAAGGTATCCCAGGTCTTCCAGGTTGACACTGGGGGCAGATGGGATCATTGAGTCTCTCCCTGTTCAGAGCACCTGGAAAAACACAGCAGAGGAGCCACAGTTTTCCAGCACATTCCCTTGAGATTTTCTCCCCTCTCTCCTTCGCTCCCTTCCTGCTGCTCTGATCTGTTCCCAGCGGATGTTGGGATGCAGGGAAGGGATGCTCAGTTCTCTCCCTGGATTTCCAGGCCCGTTCAGATGGGAAAATTCCCAGTGGGAAAATCCTCATTCCTTTAGATACCTGATGGGTCATCACAGCCTGAGCCCCGCCCCAACAGGGGATCACAGAATCCTGGAATATCCTGGGATGGAAGGTCCCACAGGGATCATTGATCCAACCCCTGTCCCTGCCCAGGCCCCCCAACAATCCCCCCTGTGCATCCCTGGCAGCGCTGTCCAAACGCTCCTGGAGCTCTGGGACCATTCCCTGGGGAGCCTGGGCAGTGCCAGCACCCTCTGGGGACAGGAGAACCTTTCCCTAAAATTCAGCCTAAACCTCCCCTGACTCAACTCCAGCGGTTCCCTTGGCTCCTGTCCCTGTCCCAGCTCACGGAATGATGTTTTCCAGTCTTGGCCCTGGGGTTCAGGGCTCTAACTCTTGCAGGGACAGAGGATTTTCCCACAGGGAATGTACATCTGGCTCATAACTGCTGTGGCCTCCTCCCTTATTCTTCTTTCACTTTTTCACCAGAGTTTTCTCTTCCCTGAGCTCATTGCTCCCAATTTTTCTTCCTGAATTTTCTCTTACTCATTTTTCACTGTTAATCTTTATTTAGGGAGAGCAGTTTCAAATCCCAGCCATGCTCTCTGAGTTGCTTTCTCCTTCCACCTCAGGTTTGCGTTTTTAAGCATTCCATCCTTTGTGCCATTAATAAAAACTCTGAGCAGATCCTGACCCTGCAGGGCTCCCCTGGCCTGTCAGAGCCGTGTTTCTGCCTGTTTGTCTCCTGCACCTGAAGCTTCCCTGGTTTTGTTGAATTCCATTGTCAGAGCATGTTCCCCTCTGGCTTTTGGGTTTACAGCCAGCTTTTATTGAGTGTTCAGCCCGAGCAGAGCCCTGCCCGAGCCTGAATCAATCACAGCTCTGGGCAATGATCTGTGTCCTCCGCGCCGGGGCGGGAGCAGCCACGGGCACAGCGGCGGAGCAGAAGCAGCTGCGGAGCTCTCCCGGGGCTCAGGAATGCCACAGGGGCTGTCTGGTGGCCCTGGCACCCTCCCAGCTGCGTGGGGGGATGTGCAGGGGGATCTGAGGCTCTGTCCCACAGAAACGGCAGCACAAAGGACGCTTTGGGTTTCCCAGTGCGCAACGGGGGCTGTGGGGTGAGCGAGGATCACAGAATCATGGAGCAGTGGCATTGGAAAGGGCCTAAAAGCCCATCCCATCCCATCCCATCCCCATCCCATCCACCCATCCATCCCATCCCATCCCATCCCATCCCATCCCATCCCATCCCGTCCCGTCCGTCCCGTCCCAATCCCGTCCCACCTCTGTCATGTCAGGAACACTTTCCACTGTTCCAGGCTGCTCCAAGCCCCATCCAGTCTAGCCTTGGAACAACTCCAGGTACCCGGGGGCAGACACATTTTCTCTGGGAATTCAAGTCCAGCCCCTTCCCATCCGCATCGGGAAGAATTTCTTAACAGCGAATACAAATACTCTTTTTGTTTTGGTTTAAAACCATCCCCATTTGCCCCATTCTCTCCCTCAGTTTTGTCAGCCCCCATTAAGCACTGGAAGGCCACAGGATCAGAATTCCCAGTAGTTTAGGTTATCACAGACCTTTAAACTCACCTGGGCAGGGTTCCCTGCCCTCATCCAGCTCAGTTCCCCACCCAACCCGGCCACAGGAGGTGACCCTGGAGCCTTCCCTTCTCCAGGCTGTACCATCCCAGCCTTCTCAGCCCAGCTGAAGAGCTCCCAGCTCCATAGAACTTCTCTGGTCAGATGGACAAAACCAGGAGCAGGAGGAAACCGAAGGGCAGGAGTAGCACAAGGAACTTTTGCGAGCAGGAGCAGCTCAGGATTTGTGCTCTCCACAGGAAATCAGGAGCCTCTCCAGTTCCCCCTGCCCTCAGCCAGGGAATCACCCAAATCCCTCAAAAATCTCCCACATCTGTCGCTTCCTGGCCCCTGGAGAAGTGGATCTGGTGGCAGATCTGATAATGGGGGGATGTTTGCATGGCCCAGCTGTGGAGGTGGATTTCCCTCCCCAAAGGCTCCTGTTTCCCTCGGGATGGGAGCACTGGGGCAGCTCCCAGCAGGAGCAGACTCCTGCAGCTGTCCTGGAGTGCCAGCAGCACCTGGAATTCCCAGTGGGAACGGAGCCAGGGGGACTGGGCACAGCAGCCCTGCAGCAGCGACAGCACCAGCCCTGCCCTGTCCCTCGGGAGGAGCTGCAGCCCCTGATGGAAGGATGGTCCGTGACCTCCCTGTCCTAAAAAAATGCCAATCATGGAACTGTCCAATGATTTGTGTTGGAAGGGACCTTCAGGATCCTCAAATGTGGAATTGATGGAGCTGGGCAGGGCCAGAAATGCTCCTTCGCCTTCTCAGGTCCTCATTCTGCCCAGCCTCTGGTTTTCCTCACATCTTCCCCATCATCTTCTCCCTGTGGTCCACAACAGCTGTCCTGGAGTTCCAGCAGCACCTGAAATTCCAGTGGGAACAGAGACACAGGGACTGGGCACAGCAGCCCCCAGCAGCTGCAGGAGCAGCCCTGCCCTGGCTCCAGCCCCTGCTGCCACTCTGGTGGGAAATCAGGAGCTGCCTCAGTTTCCCTGCAGGGAGGGACAGGCAGTGAGTGGGGAATGGCTTCCCTTCCCTGCTGGAATGGCTCTGCTCCCCCAGGAAAGGTGTTCTGCTCTTTGTGGTTGAACTGGGAGGGGTCTGGGGGTCCTCAGTAGGGACAATCCTGGGGAAAGTGCTGGATTATCCCATGCCGGTGGCACTGGGAAGGGGACAGGAGGAGGGGGAAGGCTGGTTTTGGCTGGGGTTCCCCTCCTGCTCCAGAGCTTCTAGCCTTCTCCAGGGAATGTGCCAGCTGAGTCTATGGACACAGCCTGGAAACCTGGGAAGGGCTCAGGCAGGTGACACCTGGAAGGAGCCCCACGCGGAGCAGCTCTTATCAGAGTGCAGGGAGCTCTTATCAGAGTGCAGGGAGCTCATATCAGTGCTCTCCTGAGCTGGAAGCAGCAGCAGCAAGAGGAGAAGGAGGGGTGGTGTGCAGCCATGAAACATGGGAATTGGGAATTCTCCAGAGTTATCCCTCCATCCAAGGAAAAAGGGCTGAAACAGAGCGATCTGTGGGAAATCCGGAGCAAAATTCGGGATACAGCAACTGTGGCAGAGGGGACAGCAGCAGGAGCTGGTCCCAAATGTTTCCCTTCCCTTCCCTTCCCTTCCCTTCCCTTCCCTTCCCTTCCCTTTCCCCTTCCCTTCCCCTTCCCTTCCTTCCCTTCCCTTCCCTTCCTCTCCCTTCCTTCCTCCCTTTTGGGGGGCAGTGACCCCATGCTGGGCTGGGAACAGGATTTGGGGCAGGCAGGACCTGGGCAGGGGGGTTTAAGGCAGGGTTTAATTCACATCAAAGCTTCACCTGCCTGGCTTGGCAGCTGGAAACTCTCTGGGATCAACAGAGCTCAGCCCTGGCAGCTTCACCAGGCAGCAGAGACCCCAGAGCCCCCCAAACCTCACACAGAGCCCCCCAAATCACACAGAGCCCCCCAAACTCCCACAGAGCCCCCAAATTCACATAGAGCTCCCCAGAGCTCTCCAAACTCACACAGAGTCCCCCCAATTCACACAGAGGCTCCCAAACTCACACGAGCCCCTCAACTCACACAGAGCCCCTCAATCACTCAGATCTCCCTAAATTCACAGGAGCCCCCCAGATCCCCCAAGCTCACACACAGATCCCCAAACTCACCGGCCCCCCAAACTCACACAGAGCCCCTCACAAACTCACAGAGCCCCCCAAACTCACACAGAGCCCCCCAAACTCACAGAAAGTCTCCCTAAACTCACAGAAAACTCCCAAATTCACATGGAGCCCCCCAAACACACACAAAACCAGGTTTAACCCACCACCCCTCAGCCCCAGCTCTAAAACTGCCACAGCTCTGCCCTGAGCCCCAGGAACAGCCCGTGCACCCCCCTCGGCTAGCGCTGGGATTGCCATGGACTCACGGAATCAATCAGGCTGGAAAAGGCCTCGAGGATCATCTCCTGTAAGCCCATCCTGGCCTAGATTCCGGCTTTAATTTCGGTGTGACCCAACCCTGTCACCCTGAATCTCCACAGGCCCAAATTGCTGGGCTGTGAGCCCACGGTTGTGCTGGAACTGGAGCACGACTGCAGTGAAACTCAGCTCTGGAAGCTGGGCTTCCGCAGCTCTTTGAACCTGCTTTTGAGGTGTTGAGACTGATTTTGAGCTGCTGACCCCAATTTGGAGGTGTTGAGCCCAATTATAAGGTGTTGACCCCAATTTGGGGGTGCTGAGCCCAGTTATGAGATGCTGAGGCCGGTTTTGAGGTGTTGAGCTCAATTCTAAGGTGTTGAGGCCACTTTTGAGGTGTTGAACCTCATTTTGAGTTGCTGAGCCCAATTTTGGGATGTTGAGACTGGTTTTGAGGTGTTGAGGTGGTTTTGAGGCATTGAGTCTAATTCTGAGGTGGTTGAGCCGCGTTTTGGGATGTTGAGCCCGATTTTGAGGTGCTGAGCCCAGTTCTGAGGTGGTTGAGCCCAGTTTTGAGGTGTTGAGTCCCATTTTGGGGTGTTGAGCCCAATTCTGAGGTGTCGAGCCCCCAGTGACCTCATCTGAGCCCCAAACATGGTTTGTATCTAACCCTGAAGTCCAGGAAAATCCACTCCACTCCTAAATCCCCAGACTTAGCCAAGCCATGAACCTGTTTTTGGGTTTTTTTCCAGGGTCTTCCCAGCAGCACTGCACTGAGCTGAATGCTGAAAACTGAGGATGGGTCAGAAAATCTGATGTTTCAGATTTTCTGTTCCTTTCCAGAACTCAGAAGTTCAGCCTGGCTCAGGCTTATCTCTCCAGCATTCAAACAACCCAAAATTTCAACAACAAAACCTCAGTGCCTGAGGTGGAAAAACACAGCCTGGAGGGAGCTTTCCTTGTCCACGGTGAGGTGTGGAATGAGAGGGGCTTCCCACCCAACCCATTCCATGATTCTGGGATTCTGTAAATCCCGGAGGCCGATCCAGGGCTCTTCATCCCTGGGAGCTGGGGCTGGGATGGATCCGCTGCAGGTTCTGGGACAGTGGTGTCACATGGAGCCATGCCAGATGCAGCCTGGAGGGGTTGGCTCTGTCTCTGACCCTTCATCATTCCATTTGTTCCATGGAAGATGGAATCATCTTTCCATTCTTCAGATGGAGGATGGAGTCATCATCCCATTCTTTTCATGGAATCATCATTCTATTCTTTCACGGAAGATGGAACCATTATTCCAATCTTTACATGGAAGATGGCATCAGCATTCCATTCTTTAGATGAAAGTCGGAATCATCTTTCCATGGGAGATGGAGTCATCATACCATTCTGTAGATAAAAGATGGAATCATCTTTCTATTCTTTACATTGTAGATGGAGTCATCATCCCATCCTTTCCATGGAAGATGGAGTCATCATCCCATTCTTTAGATGGAATCTTCATTCCATTCTTTCCATGGAAGATGGAGCCATCTTTCTATTCCTATAATGTCGTTATCTCCTCTGTCCCTGTCCCCACTGCTGTTTGCTCCACCCCGTTTTGGGACATTGGGAATTTATCCAATAACCACCAGCAAATCCCATCTGTGCTCTCTGGGATTTGGGAATGTGCTCCAGGAGAGGAGCTGCTCTGCCCCACAGCTCCACCCTGATCTCCCTGCACATCTCCCAGCCCTTTCCATGCTCTTCCCAGGCTTCTCCCAGCGCTCAGCTCTCAATTCCATCCCCCTCCTGTCACCCACACATGTGTTATCCCCTCCTCGTGTTTTTGCTTTCTGCACCCTTCTACCCCTGCCATGGGGTACCTGGTATCCATTCATTTTTGATTTTCTCTGGGGTGGAGAGGGCCTTGGCACTGCCATCCTCTGGGCAGCCCTGCCAGCTCCTGCTTCACCCCTGGCATTCCCCCATTAATCAGGAGGATAATTCCTTTCCTGCCGGGCTGGGCCCATGCCAGCTGGGTCCATTCTGGAGCTTCTGGAATTGGCTCCTTGAATCCCAGGAGAAGCTTCTGGCAGCTCCTCACAGTGGCCACCCTGTGACCCTCCCTGCTCTCAAAATCTGGCCCCACCAACCCTAAACACCACTAAAAACCCCACTGGATAAAGGGTTCCAGTTAGTAACAATAATTGCTGTATCTGCACTTCTGGAACATCCCTCTGTATTCACAAATGTTATTTTAACCTGAAGAAATTCCTCAGGGATTAAACCCAGCTGGCTCAAGCTTTAAAACTGGTTTTGAACACATTGAGACATCCAAGGTCTCCTTTTAACCTGAGCCTCCTCCTCCTCCTGCTGTGCAGGGACTCCTGGGGCACCTCCCGGGTGATGTGGACTTGGGCAACATCCCCGGGGCTGTTTGAGAAATAAACTGAAGGCAGAAAAAGGGAAACAAAGGTTCGAGATCCAACTATTTTTTCTTATAAATGGGGCTCCCTCTGCCCACGAAAAGTGGAGGTAGTGATAGGGAATGAGCTGATCTCTTGGGACAAATTGGGACAAATCCCATTAGTTTTAAGGAATTTGTAGACAAATGTGAATTGTTTTGGCTGGAGAGAAAGAGAAAGCAGCCCTGCAGGGTAAAGGGGGTGACACAGGCACCAAGGAGGAAGGAATTCCCCACGTTTCTCCTTCACTCTCCATCCCTGCCTGGGAATGCTGCTGGCAGGGGGTGGAGCAGGGAGGGGCAGTTCCTGCAGGGAGGATGGAGCGAAGCTGCCCAGATGTGCAGGGGGGCACAGCTGGGGTCTTTGGAGATCCTTTTTTATCGCCTTCACCTCCCCAGCAGGGTGGGGAGAATGGATACTGGGATGGAGGGAGCGAATGATCTTCACTATGACATCCTGGTGGCAGTGCCAGGGGTGATCCTGCTCGGGATGGAGCAGCTTGGATGGCACCGTGGTTCTTCTCACCTTCCTTTCCTTGAGAAAATTGATTTAGGAAAAGGTCCAGAAAACCTGGAATGCTGCAGGCTTGGAAAAGGGACCTGGGATTGCTGGGGACAGGGCTGGACACGAGCTCAGGGGTGCCCGGGTGGGCAGTGGCACCTGGGCAGTGCCAGCCCCGGGGTGGCAGCAGGAGCGGGGCAGTGCCCGTCCCCTGAGCTGGCACTGCTGGTGTTGCCTTGAAAGGACAGTTTTTAATAATGACACAGTCACGGTTAAGGGGATAAAAAGGGTTTTACCTCGGTATTTGGGATCCCAGGTGCACAACTTGATGGCAGAATGCACACCCGTGTACAGCACGGGTACAAGTTTTATAGGCTTTCCAGAATTAGCATATCTATCTAGGATCCAACAAGAAACTATAACAAATGCAGTAAGTCTCCTTATTCGAATGAAATCTTCTGCTCAGATGAGGCTAGAGCCCAGTTTACACAAGATGTTCTGGACAGAAGGCTTCACCCAAGGCTGAGCTCGGTTAAAATAGCACAGGGCACACTGACTCCTTCCTCGGGATGTTTGGTCTCTCTGCCAGCAAACTCCTAAACTAAGCTGGAATATTCAGGCTCAGGAATTACAACATGCGGGCTAAGGGGTACAGGCGGAACATAGGGCGACAGAGCGTTAAAGGGAAAAGCAAAATCATCAGGTACACTGGGAACCTCCAGTGCTGCAAGCTCTGGGAGCCTCCTGACAGGAGAGCCCTGGACGGCACGGAGCGACCAGGAAGGGAACGGAGCTGGGGACAGTCTGGAGCCCCAGGAGCGGCTGAGGGGAGCTGGGAAAGGTCAGGCCGCCTGGAGCAAAGGAGGCTCCGGGTGGGACCTTGTGGCTCTGCACAACTCCCTGACCCAGGAGGACAGCCGGGGGTCAGGCTCTGCTGCCAGGGAACAGGGACAGAGGAGAGGAAGCCTCCAGCTGAGCCAGGAAGGGGCAGGGGATATTGGGAAGAAATATTCCCTGACAGAGGGGTTGGACATTGGAGTGAGCTGCCCATGGGGAGTGTGGAAACAGTTCCGGAGGATTCCTGACACATGGGATGTGGCCCCTTGGTGTGGTTAGGAAGGCGTCTCAGTAGCTGGGGAGGGGGGGGGGCAGGGAGAGGCCTGGGGCCTCTCAGCTTGAAAATCCTATGACCAGATGGGATTCTGTGGGATTCGGTGGGCTGTCACTTCTGCTCTGCCCCTCAGGACACAACAAACACCATTCTCATTATGGGGGCACAAGCAGCCCCGTTCGGTGTGCCAGGGCCTGTCCTGATGTCCCATCCCTGATGGCAAGAGCAGACCACCAGGCCCAGACCCTCCAGAGACTCACAGTGTGAGCCGTGACCAACATGCCCTCCAACCCGGTGACTAGGCCACACCCTACCAGAGCTTGCCAGTGTGAAGCCATGGAGATCCAAACCAGCCCCACCTCCAGAGCTCCGCAGTGGTAGAGCCATGATCAAACCAGCCCCCTCCAAGCTCCAGTGGAAGCCTGATGGATCCAAACCAGCCCTCCAGAAGCCTCCCAGTGTGGACTAGTTGGATCCAAACCAGACCCTCCAGAGCTCCCAGTGGCGAGCTTGTGATCCAAAACCAGCCCCTCCAGAGCTCCCAGTGCTGGGGATGTGGATCCAACCAAGCCCCCAACTCCAAGTATGAAGCCATGTAGCACATAAACACAGACACCCTGCCAGAGCTCCCAGTGTGATGCCGGATCTCAACCAGCCTCTCAACTCTCCAGTGTCGATGCCGAATTTACAAGCATCCAGACTACAGCACAGATCACAGCCCCTCCAGACGCTCCCAGTGGCCATGGTCCAAATCAGCCCCCTACCAGAGCTCCCAGTGTGCTCTGTGGATCGCACGAGCCCCTCCAAGCATCACCAGTGCTGAGCCAATCAGCATCACAAACGCAGCCCCTACAGTAGCTCCCAGTCAGTGTGGCTAGTGGATCCCAAAACCAGCCCTCCAGATAGACTCCCGTTGTGCTGTGGATCCAAACCGCAACCCTCAGAGCTGCCTAAGTGGAAGCCACGTGGATCAAAACCAGCCCTCCAAAGCACTCCCCAGTGTGCAGCGTGGATACTCCAATCCAGGCCCCTCCAGAGCTCCAAGATGTGATAGCATGGTGGATGCCAATACCAGCACCCTCCCAAGAGCTCCCAGATGTGATGCTGTGGATTCCAAACCAGCCCCTCCAGCAAGTCACCAGTGGTGTGACTTCCAGACCACCATCCAGAGCTCAGTGTGTGATCCATACGCAGCCCTCCAGAGCTCCCAGTGTGAGCCATGGATCCAAACCAGCCCCTCCAGAGCTCCCAGTGTGAGCCATGGATCCAAACCAGCCCCTCCAGAGCTCCCAGTGTGACCATGGATCCAAACCAGCCCCTCCCAGCTGCCAGCTGTGAGCGCATAGGATTCACAAAGCCAGCCCCTCACAGAAGACCTCCGTGTGAGCCAATGGATCCAACCAGTCCCCTCCAGAGCTACCCAGTGTGGGGCATGTGACCATCAACCGCCCGCTCCAGAGGCTCCCAGGTGTGAGCTGTGGATCCAAACCAGCCACTCTCAGACTAACCCAGTGTGGGCTGTGGACTCGCAAACCAGCCCCCCATGAGAGCTCCCAGTTGTGTGATGTGAATCCAAAACCAGCCCCTCCAGAAGCTCGCAGCATGTGAGCCAGTGGATCCAACGCAGCTCCCTCCAGAGCCAGGGGCTATGGATCCAAACCAGAAGCCCCTCCAGCCACCAGAGGCTGTAAACCGCTCCAAGTAGTGTGAGCCATTGATACCAAACAAGACCCACTCCAGAAGCATCCCAGTATAGCTATGGATCCAAACCAGCCCCTCCAGAAGCTCACCAGGTGGTGGCTCGTGGGGATCCAACCAGGCCCCTCCAGAACTTCCCGTGGAGCCCGTGGATTTCCAGAACACCCCCTAGTTGCCTAGAGGCTTCCCAGCTCTTGCTGGGCAGCTGGTAATTCCAGAGGACAGCCTCTTGACGCAAGAGAGCTCCTCACTTCGTCGAATTTCGAGCCTATGTCCCTAACATGACGAGGCCCGCAGTCGCAGGTCCTCCATCATGGTCTCGGCGGTGTTGGGCTGTAGGTATCCAAAACGCAGCCCCTTTCCACGAGCTCCCAAGGGTGGGGCCAGTAGAGAGTTCCAACGAGTGGACCCTCGCAGAGCGTACCAGGGTAGGTGGAAGCGCGATGGGATATCGTCGCGAGAGTAGACACCTAGAGGCCTACCTTCACAGACTGCCTTTCCCACGCTGGTAGTGCGTAGGTCTGTAGCCCACCAGCGCAGCTCCTCTCCAGGTAGGGATGGTGTTTATCTCGTCTGTGCAATATCACCGTAGGGTTCTAGTAATAGCTCCGGCGATCACATGGAGGATCCCACTCGAGATCCGCTATAATCCAGGCCCCCTCGCTCCAGCAGAGCTCCCTGTTGGACAGGCGTGGATCTCCAAAATCCAGGCGCCCTCTGCTCACGACCCCCCAGGCGTGACCTATGGTGATACCTAGATCGCACGCCACTACCTCAGAAGTCGTGCCCCCTGTCGTATAGTGGGCGTGGTATGCGCCTCGCTCCAGAATAACCACGACGTCCTCGCGGGCACCGAAACAGTGGTGCCGCAAAGTGCGAAGGCCCCAGTGAAGATCCGCATCAACCCCAGAGCCCCCTACCCAACTGCGGTCTACTCCAGTCGTTGGTCGTGAGCTCGATAAGTACCCCAAATCTAACCCAGACCCTACCGAGTAGGCGTCCCCCAACGTGGGTGTGGATCCAAAGCAGCTTCCCTCACCGCCGAGAGTCTTTCCCCCATTCCTTGTTTTAGCCATCGAGATTCCAAAACCAGCCCCTCCAGACGCCTCCCCGTTGTGAGCCATGTTCCAAATCAGCCCGAGCTCCCAGTGTGGCTGTGGAATCCAAAGCCAGCCACCTCCAGTAGCTTCCCAGTGTGAGCCATTGGATTCACAAACCAGCCCCTCCAGAGCTCCCAGTGTGAGCCATGGATCCAAATCAGCCCCTCCAGAGCTCCCAGTGTGGGCTGTGGATCCAAACCAGCCCCTCCAGAGCTCCCAGTGTGAGCCATGGATCCCAGCCCTGGGAGCTGGGAGTGTGGGGAACCCGGCCAGCTGTGATGTCCCCATCCATTGTCAGGGACAATCGCATCCCAGCCCAGCTCCTGGGATGCCCCAGCTCTGCAGCAGGGCCGGCAGAGGCTCAGGGCTGCCTGTGCTCCCAGCTCTAATTCCTGCCTGCTCCTCTGGCATTGGAGAAATGCCTGAAGCCAAAGGGCCAAGTGCTCCAGAGCCACTTTGTGTCACTCCGGGACCTCTTAATGGCCCCTGAAGTGGTTTTTGGGCACCTGCAGGGCTCTGGCAGGAGCTGCTGGGAGCAGGGCACTGTCTCCTGGCACCTTTGCAGCCCTGCTGCCATCTCAGGTGTGACTCCTGAATTCCTGACACAAACGGTGCTGCAGGGAGGCTGTTCCTGGATTCAGCGTTGGCTCCTTTCCCTGAGCTGCAGGATCAGGAGTGTGCCCAGGCAGGGAGGGCTGGGGTGTGGCACTGGTGGGAGTCCGACACAGGAGGAGCAGATGGAGCAACAGCCTCCAAAATGCCTCTGATTTGGCTCCGTTGGATTTTATGGGAATAGAGAACCATTTCCAGACAATTACAGGGAGCATTTTCACCTTCTGAGTCCCAGGCTGGGGGAGATCAGAGAATCATAAAATCCCCTGAGCTAGAGGGACCCCCAGGATCACCCAGCCCAGCCCCCAGCCCTGCCCAGACCCCCCAACAATCCCCCCTGTGCATCCCTGGCAGCGCTGTCCAAACGCTCCTGGAGCTCTGGCAGCCTCGGGGCCGGGACCATTCCCTGGGGAGCCTGGGCAGTGCCAGCACCCTCTGGGGACAGGAGAACCTTTCCCTGCTCTCCAGCCTGAGCCTGCCCTGGCCCAGCTCCAGCCGTTCCCTGGGTGCTGTCCCTGTCCCAGGGAGCAGAGATCGGAGCTGCCCCTCGGGAGGAGCTGCAGCCCCTGGTTAATGCATGATCTGTGAACTCCCTGTCCTAAAAAAACACCAATCATGGAACTGTCCAATGGTTTGTGTTGGGAGGGCCCTTCAAGATCTCCAAATGTGGAATTGGTGGAGCTGGGCAGGGTCAGAAATGCTCCTCCACCTTCCCAGGCTCTCATTCAGCCCAGCCTCTGGTTTTCCTCACATCTTCCCCATTCCCTTCTCCCTCTGGTCCAGAAAAAGCTCTGGAGCTTCACAGTTTGCTCATGGATTGCAGAACACCCCTCAGATTCATTTGGAAAGGCTTTTCCGTGGATGCTGGTAGAAGCTGGTTCTGCTGCTGTTCCCTCCAGCAGCATTCCAGCAGCACATGGAATGGAAAAGGAGACCTCAGGGCAAATCCTTGCTCCCTGTTCCCTGTTTCCCTCATCAGATTTGCCAAGACCCACTTTAGGGACACGAATGGAGCAATTCCTGCTAGTGAAATCATCAGCACAGAGCCAATCTTTCTCTATAAATGTTCAATTGCTCTGTTGGGATTGGGGCCTGCTCCAGAGCTGGAATTCCAGCAGATCTCCTTCCTGGCAGCCAGGAAAGGCCCATGGTAACCCTAGGAACCGTCCAGAACCTGCTCCATTACCCCACTGATGTCAGACTCTCTGCACCCCTTCACTTCCCTCTCCCAGAGCATTTTGGCTTCTGTGTCCAGCCCTGCCAGTATCAATGACACCCAAGTGACAAAATCAAACAGAAATTATTAATTTCAGGCTCTGCTGGTGGAAAGGAAAGAAAATCGATGCTTGGCAGATGGAATGAGGAGAAACTGGGAGAAAAGCTCAGCTCTCGGCTGGCTTCAGTGGCTTTGCTGTGACAAGTGACAAAGGCAGGGACTGGAAATGAAAGGCAGGAGGGTGTCAGTGGCTCAGCCACTGGATTTTAAAGGTGGATTTTTGGACTTTAATGGAAAATGATTCCCCAGTTTGCTTAAAGAGCTGTTGCCATTCACTGAGGAGTGGGAGAGGTGCTGCTGTTCCAGCACTGCATCCCCTGGTTGGGTTTGGAGCCAGGAGTGGGAGCCCTGCAGGGGCAGATGGGAGGATCTGGGGGGGTGGGTTTCCTGGTGGGCTCCCACCAGAGACCCCCAGAGCCTCAGGATTTCAGCTTCTCTATTTGCATGTATCTGTGATCCTGGAATTCTTCAGTGGATAACTCCAGACTCCACAGAGAGTGCTGAATTGGTGAAGGGTTTTTCTTGCCATCACTCAGAAAATCCCAAACAAGGACTGGCTCCCGAGAGGACAAATCCAGCTGAAGTATCAGGTTTCACCATGGAATGACTGAGTGATTAAAGCTGGAAAAGACCTCCAGGACCATCAAGTCCAACCTCCATGGATGGACTTCATTCTGCTCGACCCCCCTGATCCCTCAGGATTTCAGCTTCTCTATTTTCCTGTCTCTGTAACCCTGGAATTCTTCAGTGTTTAACTCCAGACTCCACAGACGGTGCTGAGCTCCTGCTCTCCCATTTTCACACAAAACAATTCCTCTCCAGCCCCAAACTCAAGGACACCTCCCTGTGCCAGGCCCCAAGAGATGGAAACAACAGAGAATTGGGGAAGCCAGCTTGGGGTGAATGACTGCATTGGCTGCAGCTGCAATTGGAGGATTCAGCCCCGATGTGCAAATGGACAAAAGTGAGAAAGGGTGAAAAAGCCGTGAGCCATTGTCCATTGTGGGTGCAGCCCCTGGCTGAGCTGGGACTGCCCTGAATGGCCCTGAAGGCCCTGCAGTCAACAGAACTGCTTTGGATTCTCTCTATTCTGTCCAGCCTCTGGTTTAGGGAGCTGGATTTAGGAACCATCCCAGCACCCACAGCCCACCTGGGAGAGGTTCCCAGCAATGCCAAGAGGAAGCACCTGGAATATAAAGGTGTTCTCCAGGAAAACCAGGGCTTGGTCTGCACTGGAATATTTTGTTCTGGATCTATTCCAGAACCAAATATTTGGGCCAGGATTTGGACCAGGTGATCCTGGTGAATCCCTTCCAGCTCAGTGATGCTGGGATTTTGAGGAACTCATCCAATTTACAAACCCCACCAGCCCAACAGGGTGTTGGGAGCTGGATCTGGAGATCCAGAGCCACATTTCAAGGGCACAGCTCCTGTCTGGCGACCCCAAAAAGGAGCAGAAGTTTGAAAGGACATTGGTCTTGGGGCTGTGGTTGTAACAGGGTTTTTGAAAGGTTTTGGACTTACACAAATGTGACCAAGGGCTGAACAAAAAAGCCCTGAATGGGACTGGAGAGGATTAGAAAGGTGAGCAGAGGAATAACAGAAGGTGTTTGAAGTGTCTGTAAAACAGACAGGTACAGATCAGCCCTCCCCGCCTGCAGCAGCACATTTCTCAATTAAATGGAGCGCTGGCAAATCCAGAATTGATGAAATGACATTTCCTCTGCACGGGGAGACAGAGCTCAGCCTCGCCAACGAGACAGACCCAACACAGCAACACCTGCTCCCAGAACGGCTGCTCCAGGCTTCTCCGTGAGACAGGGAGGGGAATGGGGCCTTCGGGGAGCAAATCTGAATATTCATTTGTGGGATGGGGAAAAGGGCCCTTTCAGAGAAAAAAAGTCATTTGTGGGGTGGGAAAAAGGGCCCTTTTGGGGAATTAATCCAATTCCCAGATCCAAATATTCATTTGTGGAATGGGAAAAGGGCCCTTTCAGGGTAAAAATCCAAATATTCATTTGTGGGATAGGGAAAGGGGCCCTTTCAGGGAAAAAATCCAAATGTTCATTTGTGGGATGGGGAAAAGACCCCTTTCGGGGTGCAAATCTAAATATCCATTTGTGGAATGGGAAAAGGGCCCTTTTGGGGAATGAATCCAATTCCCAGATCCAAATATTCATTTGTGGAATGGGAAAAGGGCCCTTTCAGGGAGCCAATCCAAATATTTGTTTGTGGGACGGGAAAAAGAGCCCTTTCAAGGACAAATACAATTCCCATATCCAAATACACATTTGTGGGACAGATAACTCCCTTCTCATGCTCTGCTGGTGAGATCCCCACTGATATTGAGACTGACCAAGAGCCAGCCCAGATAAAACCAGCTTTAGTCAGGTGAGCTCTTTCCTTGGGCTATAAAACTGTGGAATGCAGGAGATGATGGAAGGCAAAAGATAAACCACATTCAAAACTGGAATAAATACAAAAAAAAAAAAAAAACCAGAATAAGCCCAGCTGGTGTTAAGGGCATTTTGGAGTGGATATAAAACTGCTCCAAGGCTTGAATCCATTTGAAACTCTCTGGATTAGGATTAAGATATTCACATGGGGGCATTTCCTGTCCTTTCCACTGCTGGGGATTCCAGGTTGGATGAACACCAAGCTGCTTTGTGCTGTCAGTATTTTCCGCGGCACGAAGGCTCCCAAGGTGTTTCTTGAGAACCTGGCAGCTTGTGTGGGATCACAAGCAGTGGGAAATCAGGATTTTCATGGAATATTCGTGTTTAGAATGGGGTCCAGCAGAATGAGGCAGAGCAGAACTAAAAAATCAAAACACATGTGGGAAGCTTTAAAAAAAGCAAATTAAAAAGGTGGTTTTGGATACAAACTTCAAGTGCAGGGCATGGCAAATTCTGGGCAGGTTATGGACACACCTGAGGTGATGGACACTCCGGGGATGATGGACACTCCAGGGATGATGGACACTCCAGGGATGATGGACACTGCAGGGATGATGGACACTCCAGGGATGATGGACACACCTGAAGAGCTGCCCCCACTCTGAGCAGAGCAGGTGGGAACCTCAGCATGGCTGCCCTGTGCTCACCCCAAACAAACATTGCTGTGGCTGGAGGGGGGTATGGGGAAAAAACCAGATTGCTGTAAATTCCCATTGTCCCAATGCTCCAGGTAGGAATCCAGTGGCACATTCCACAGCAGAGGCAGTGCCCAGGAGCTCTCAATCCCATTTGCAGTGCCCAGGAACTCTTAATCCCATTTCCAGGCAGGTTTGCTCCCAATCCATCTCTGCTCCCGAGCATAAATCCTATAAGTGAAATTAGGGCAGGCTGGGTGAGTTATAACCCTCATAAAGCACAGCCTGGGCATGTGGGATCTTGTTCCTAAATGGCAATTCCACGTTTAATCAGAAAAGGAAATCAAGATCCACGTTCCCAGGGCATAAATAAAGGAGCTGTGGCAGGAACTGCTCTGGGGTGATTGGATATGGGCAGAGAGGCTGGAAAACCCCAGGGGGGACACTGGGGGTATCTGTAGCCCTGCCCACAGGAATTCCAGCTGCTCCGATGAAATCCTGCTGAGAAAAGTCCAAATTCCCATCCAGCCTCAGCCTGACCCCTGGGATAGATGGAACTGGATACGTATCCAGAAATGGTGGAATAACCCCAAAGGCTAGGGCCTGGTGAGGTTTGGAACTGGGAAATGTCTGATGGGGTGGGAGGTTATGGGGCCATCTGCTCTTCCTGGCTGGCCAAAACCTCATCCTGCAGTAAGAATGTAGCTCCTCACGGATCATGGAAGCAACAGAAAACTGTGGATATGAGCAGGAAAATGTGGCAGGGACTTGATGTCAGTCCGTGTCTGGAAAAACAGCGAAATGGGTTCGCCAGCCTGGGGAGGACTCTGGGAACACCAGGATGGGTTTAAGGGAAAAGCTGGGAAAATGGAGCACTTGTGGTTCAGAGAATTGTGTTAGCAACAGAATGGCCTGGGGTGGAGAAAGGAATTCTGGGGAATGAATGGGAATTTGCTGAAAAAAGGAATTTTGGGGAATGAGTAGGGAATAGACTTAGCTGAAAAAAGGAACTTGGTGAATGAATAGGGAGTGGATTTAGCTGAAGAAAGGAATTTTAGGGAAATGAACAGGGAATGAATTTTGCTGAAGAAAGGAATTTTGGGGAATGAACAGCGAATGGACTGATGAAAAAAGGAATTTTGGGAAATGAACAGGGAGTGGACTTGGCTGGAGAAAGGAGTTTTAGGGAATGAACAGGGAACGAGTTTTGCTGAAAAAAGGAATTTTGGGGAATGAACAGGACTTTGCTGAGGAAGGGAATTTTGGGGAAGGAAAGTGCAGCAGAGATCCAGCAGTGAAGGCTTGGACACATCCCTGACTTGGGAACTGTGCTCTCCCACCTCGTTGGGGTCTCCTATTCATTCCTTGAGCCCCCAGATTTTCCAGGGAGCCCCTGCCTGTCCCAGGGGTGCCCTCCCCCCCTTTTCCCAGGGCTGCAGCTCGAGGAAAAACAACCATCCCTTCCAAATGTGCCTGTGGAATGTCTGGGCCCTAAACTGGGAAAAAAGCAGCCCCTTCCCTCCTGGAAGCCTCATCCCCCAGGGCAGCCCAGCTCTCAGATTCTCCAGGAATTTATAATTAATACATTTTGGATTCTATGGAGCCTTTTCTGCAGCGCTGAGGAGCAGAAGGGCTCTCCTGGCCCTTCCCAGCCATCTGGAAGTCTGGTTTTGGTGCCAGGGAATTCTGTCTGGGAGCCTGGGCGGGGTTGGATGCGCTCTGCTCCCGCTTTTCCTGACAGCAGCTCCCGCCCAAAGCTGACAATCCAGAACTCAATCGCAGCACCAGAGGAGGGACCTGGGATGGTTTTAGAGCCCCCACCCCGAGCTCAGGGCTCAGAGGGCTCCCAATCCCCCTCTGCTCCCAGGCTGGGAGCCATTGGGGTGGGAGGGAAGGATTTGTGTCCCTTATCTCCACTCAGCCGCCGCGGCGCTCCCGGTAACTCCCTAATCCCGCCGGATAAGAGTCCCGCCAGCGGATCAGGATGGAGCGTGTGCAGGGATTTGTGGCATCCTCACAGACAGTGAAATCAGACATTTTTCTTGTCACCAAATTTGGTGTCGCTGCAGCAGTCAGCTGCCAGGACTGGGATGATTTCAAACAGCACCGACCACACGGGAAGGAAAAGGGCTACAAAAAATTAAGATGAACATGACTTTTAATGAAATGTTTATTGCACTCAGCTCCTGTCACCTCACTTCAAATGAGAGACATGGAGTTATAAAATATGGGGGTTTGAGGTTTTTTCTATTGTAATTGTTGTTTTATCTGCAGTTTGTTGGTGGTGGTGGTGGTGAGGGTGAGGAGGAGAACGAAGAGGTTCTGAGAAAACCTCTAGGTTTTGGGGAATCAGTGTCTGATACAGCTGCTGCACATGAATAATCACTGAGGTGAGACAGCTCTGGATGTGGGGATTCATCCTCAAAAGGCTTTTGGGGCTGAACGATGTCCTGGAATCACAGTATCCCGGAATGGTTTGGGATGGAAAGGATCTTGATGCTCCTCATGTTCCACCTCCCACTACCTCAGGCTGCTCCAAGCCCATCCAACCTGTCTCGCTGAGGCTCTGGGTCTCACCCACATCTTATCTGCTCCAGCCTTATCTCCTCTGGGTGATCTTGATGCAGTTGTTTTTTGGTTTTTTGGATTGGATCGGATCTTTCCAATCCCACTCCTTGGGTATCCTGGCCTGGGCTGACTCACACTCAGACCTTCACTGTGCTCCCATTCTGGGTTTTAGATCCCTGGCATTGTACACTCACCAAACCCTTCATTTTCTTTCCTGACAACTCCCTCAGAGCTGTTTCTTTCCCACCTGGAATGGCACCGGAGTGTTCTGAATGCAATTAAACCCATTCAGCACTTGCAGAGAGCATCAGGTGATGAGGAGCAGCTTTGTTCAACTTTCCCTTACAGCCAATTAGGTTTCATAGGATCAGAAATAGGATTTAAAGGTAAGAAAAGAAAGTTAAATATGTCCAAGACCTCACTAAACCTGTGGCTACTAAAGGATGTGGTTTAAAGAGCCAATGATGGAGCAAAAAAAAGAAGGAGCCAGTCAGCAGATTTTCATGGAATCATGAAGGTTGGAAAAACCCTCTGAGGTCCAGTTCAACCATTAACCCAGCACTGCCAGGCCCACTCCTGACCTGTGACCACAACACCACCATCTCCACTTGTTTTTAACACTTCTAGGGCTGGCAGTTCCCGCAGGGCAGCCTGTGCTCCATGACAGCAGAATATTCTCCATGGCAGGAGCTGCCCTCGGGATTTCCTCTGCAGTCCAGGCTGGGGCAGCTGCTCCCAGTTCAGAACCCAGAAATCTCACCTTCCTCCAGGAGGGCTCAGTCTGGGAGGGGGAGGAGCCTTTGCAGATGGTCCTGGGGGCAGTTTTGGATGCCACAAAATCAAAACGAGCCAAAGCTGTGAGAGAGAGATCAAAGGATGGACAGAAAGGGGGTGGAGGGTCTGGAGGGGACACATGAGGAGCAGCTGAGGGGTCTTGGAATGTTCATTCTGGAAGAGACTGAGGTGAGACCTCACCTGAGCTCCTCTCGAGGGGCAGCCCCAATCTCTGCTCCCTGGGACAGGACAGCACCCAGGGAACGGCTGGAGCTGGGCCAGGGCAGGGGGAGAGCAGGGAAAGGTTCTCCTGTCCCCAGAGGGTGCTGGCACTGCCCAGACTCCCCAGGGAATGGTCCCGGCCCCGAGGCTGCCAGAGCTCCAGGAGCGTTTGGACAGCGCTGCCAGGGATGCACAGGGGGGATTGTTGGGGGGTCTGGGCAGGGCTGGGTGATCCTGAGGGTCCCTTTCAGCTCAGGATATTCCAGAATTCTGTAAAAATATTCCACAAATCCCTCTGGGTTTTCACTCACTGAAGAATTGCTGCCTTTATCCCATTTTGCATTCTGGAAGCTCTGCCCAGAGGTGTTTGCAAAGGTGAATGCAGCCGAGATCCCGTGGGATCAGTGGTGCCCGGAATGGAAACGGAGAGACAAACGGGATTAAAGGCAGCAGGGCAGTAAGAGGATCGAGAGCTTTGAGAATTGGTTATTTGAGTCTTTTTAACCCAAATCCCCAGTTTAATAAAGCAAAGCCCTTCCACATGGTGCTCGTTAAAGTCCTGGAACAGACGGTTTGGGCAGCCTGAGCTCAGCAGGGACACGACTCCCAAATCCAGCAGCTGGACATGAGGGGGGCAGTACAAGTGGGGCCTCCTCCTGCTGTGCTCATCCCCAGCACTCCCTGTTCAGCGCAGGGTGGGCGTCACTCAGCTCCTGTCACCTCTGCAGGAACAGGAGACACCTGTCTGAGAGCAGGAATTCCTTCCCAGAGAAGATGAAGCTGGGCAGGACTTCTGGATCATTGCACCCAAGGGGCAGGAATGGACTGCTGGGGTTTGGGGTGATGCCTGATCTGGGCTTACCTAAAGCAGAGGCTGGACAGAATTGAGAGAATCCAAAGCAGTTCTGTTCATTCAGGGCCTTCAGGGCCATTCAGGGCAGTCCCAACCCAGCCAGGGGCTGCACCCACAATGGACAATGGCTCACGGCTTTTTCACCCTTTCTCACTTTTGTCCATTTGCACATCGGGATTTGCTGAATCCTCCAATTGCAGCTGCAGCCAATGCAGTCATTCACTCCAAGTTGGCTCCCCCAATTCTCTGTTGTTTCCATCTCTTGGGGCCTGGCACAGGGAGGTGTCCTTGAGTTTGGGGCTGCAGAGGAATTGTTTTGTGTAAAAATGGGAGAGCAGGAGCTCAGCACTGTCTGTGGAGTGTGGAGTTAAACACTGAAGAATTCCAGGGTTACAGAGACAGGGAAATAGAGAAGCTGAAATCCTGAGGCATCAGGGGGGTTGAGCAGAGCCAAACCTAACCATGGAGGCTGGACTTGATGGTCCTTATCCTGGAGGTCTTTTCCAGCTTCAATAACTCCATGATTCCATGGTGAAACCTGATACTTCAGCTGGATTTGTCCTCTCAGGAGCCAGTCCCTTTATGGGATTTTCTGAGTGATGATGAGGAAAGCCCTTCACCCTCTCGCCCAGATGTGGACACTCCTGGAATGTGTGTCCCAGAACCATGGACTCTTGGAATATCCTGGGATGGAAGGGACCCAGCCCAGACCCCCCAACAATCCCCCCTGTGCATCCCTGGCAGCGCTGTCCAAACGCTCCTGGAGCTCTGGGACCATTCCCTGGGGAGCCTGGGCAGTGCCAGCACCCTCTGGGGACAGGAGAACCTTTCCCTGCTCTCCAGCCTGAGCCTGCCCTGNGACAGGAGAACCTTTCCCTGCTCTCCAGCCTGAGCCTGCCCTGGCCCAGCTCCAGCCGTTCCCTGGGTGCTGTCCCTGTCCCAGGGAGCAGAGATTGGAGCTGCAGCCCCCGAGGATTCTCCCCTTGGCCTCCTCTGCTCCAGGAGAGCTGAACATTCCCAGAGCCCTCAGCCCCTCTAGACCCTTCCCAATCCTTGTGGCCTCCTTTGGACTCTCCCCAATGCCTTTGTGCCTTTTATGTCCTGGTGCCCAAAGCTGCCTCAGTACTGAAATCCTGTGGATGGAACCACACAGTGGTTCCACAACGGCACTGGAGCCTTCTATGAACTGTTCCCCCTTCCTAAAAACCAAAACAGGGTGGAAAGGCTCCAGGGAAAGGGTAAACGGGACTATTTTGTGCTTTTTAGAAGATTGAAGAACACCATATGATTGCCAGTGAGTATGGAACAGCCAACACAGTTCCTGGGTAGAGAAGAACAGCTTGGAAGGGAGGCCACAAGGATTCAGAAATCCATTCCAAAGGTTTCCCTGATTCCCAGCTCTCCCACTTTGTGGCAAATCCCCCCCTGTCCCAGCCAGTGGTTGTGATGATTGGGGCACAGACTCCACATTGGTGTGAGAAGACGTTTATTGCCAAAATCCAGGATTTTTAAACCCTTAATTTGTTATGGGTTTACAGTCTCATGAAGCACAACGAAGTGTCTGAGCCAACCACCATAAATCACTCCAGGAACACGCCATGGTCAGATCCAACCCCCACACGCCCCAGGGTGAGCTCTCACAGGTTCTATCCCTCATTTCCCAGGGTTATGGAATTTGTTTTTCCCCTCCAGTTCAGCTGAGTCATTCCCAGAATCCTTCTCTGTTTGGCCACAGTAGCAGGGGAGAGCAGGAGTTTTACAGGGGTGACAAGGCCCTTGTTTTATAAGGTTTTATTTCTCTGCAACAAGTGGTGGTGCTTGTGCCATGTCCACCCCAGTTCCCAAGTTTCCTGGCTCTTCCCAACCTGCTGCTGGATTTCCCACTGTTTTCCCAGTTTCTCCAGCCCACCCACATCCGCAGTGTCCCCAGGCACTGACCTGGCTCTCCAAGGGTCACTCTGGCACTCTGGACTTGCTGGGGTTCTGGCAGCTTTAATTTCCCGGAGTTCAGGCTGAGGGGAGAGCTGGTTTAGCCTCAGGAATGAAGAGCAAACCCTGCTGAATTAAAGGCTGAGCAGCAGCTCCTCTAATCACCCCTGGATTCCCTGGGATCTTCCCTCATTTAGGGAGTGATTTTTCTCTTTAACTCTGGCCTGCTGTCAATTAATCCCTCTCTGCCTGAGTCCTGCTGGCATCTGGCCCCAAATTCCCAGCACGGGGACTCTGAGCCCCCCCAATCTGACATTTTCCAGCTGCCCCATCCCTGTGCTCCTTTGTGCTCCTGCTAAAAGCTTCCATCACCCCAAAATGTTCCCTCTGCCAGGGGGATGCTCTGCCCCTCCCAGCCTGGTGCTCCTGCGGGAGGAAGGGGCTGGCGAGGGAGGCACTGGCACTGCCAGGAACAGGATATTCCAGTTTGGGAGATTCCCAGGAGAGGGAGGTGCACAGGAGAGCACCCCAGGGACAGGGGAGGTCCAGAGGAACACCCCAGGGACATCCTGGGACAGGGTGACAAGGTCCAGAAGTGTCAGATGGCATCCTGAGCTTCTACTCAGTGGGGCAGTGGGGCCAGGCTCGGGATTCCCAGTCCATAATAGGATCAAAAAGAGCCCCAGATTTGGGATTCCCAATCCATAATAAATTCAAAAAGAGGCCTAGGTTCAGGATTCCCGATCCACAGGCTCAGGATTCCCAATCCATAGTAAATTCAAAACTGGGTTTAGGTTTGGGATTCCCTATCCACAGTAAATTCAAAAAGAGGCCCAGTTTAGGATTCCCAATCCCTGAGAGGTTCAAAAACAGGTCCAGATTTGGGATTTCTAATGCATAATAGGATCAAAAAGAGGCCCAGGTTTCGGATTCCCAATCCAAAAGAGGCCCAGGCTCAGGATTCTCAATCCATATGTTGAAAAAAAGGCTCAGGATCAGGATTCCCAATCCACAAGCTCCAGGATTCCCTATCCATAATAGGCTCAAAAAGAGCCCAGGTTTGGGATTCCCAATCTGTAACAGATCAAAAAAAAAGTCCCAGGTTCAAGATTCCCAATCTGTAATATGTTCCATGTGGAATGGAATTTATCCAGGAAAAGAGCCATTCCAGGGCCATTATCCCTTGGATTGGGAGGAGAATGAGCCATGGATGGGTGTGGAAATCTCAGAGGAGATGGTGGAGAACAGGAGGCACCATCCTCAGAACCAGTGGGATGCAGTGCTGGGCACCATGGAATAAATTTAGGATGAGCAGAGGATTTTGCAGCATTCCTAATTCCCAAGGGCAGCAGGACTGGAAGATCCTGAAAATCCTGACATTCTTCAGCTTCTGCTCCTCAGGAGAATTTAATTAAATTCTATAAAATCACATCCAGCGTCCCCGATACATCCAGGAGGGTTTGGAAGAGAAAAGAAGTTTGTGTTCCTTGGATTTCTTTTATTTCCTTGGATTTTCCATTTGAAATGCATCTTGCTCCTTGGGGAGCTGCAGTTTCCAGGGAACATGCACAGGGATGTGTCCTTATCCTACCTGGAATTACCAGGATTCATGGATCACTGCACCAGGAACCTCCTTTACAGAATATGGACATTTCCACTCTGATTTCCTGTTCCTAAACTCAACCCTTTGCTTCAGTTTTGGGAATAACTCAATCCATAGGGATAAACCAATAGGAACAAACCAACAAAATGCTTTTTTAACTGGTTTCCAGTTCAGCTGGCTCTGGCTGGGGGCATTCCCGGGGGTCTGAAGAATGAGGGAATGGCTGGGGTTGTTTGGGAAGAAGAAAAGCTTCTCCTGTAGTATTGGAAACCTCTCTGGCTCCCTTCTTGGCAGGGCAGGTGAATAATTTATCTTCTCCTTGGTGAACTCCAGGGCTGCTGCCTCAGCCGGGAATTCACATCCTGGAAGGGAAGAGTGGGCACAGACAGGTCCTGTCTGCAGCAGCTCCATTAGGAGAACCCAGTGAATCAAAGCTGCTGAAGATTGATGCCCTGGCAGGGAGACCTTGCAGGAGAAATTCTGAACCTGATCTGTCATTCCTGAGAGATGGTGGCCAAGAGGGGCTGTGTGTCCTCCCAGGAATGCCCAAATACCAGAATTCCCAGCTCTGGCTCGTCTGTGTCCCAGCTCTAGGGTGGCAGCAGGAGCAGGGCAGTGCCCATCCCCTGAGCTGGCACTGCTGGGGCACCTCCAGTGCTGGGACAGCTCTGGGAGCCTCCTGACAGGAGAGCCCTGGAGGGGCTGGAGCGAGTCCAGGGCAGGGAACGGAGCTGGGGAAGGGTCTGGAGCCCCAGGAGCGGCTGAGGGAGCTGGGAAAGGGGCTCAGCCTGGAGCAAAGGAGGCTCCGGGGGACCTTGTGGCTCTGCACAAACTTCCCTGGACAGGGGGGGCAGCCGGGGGGTCGGGCTCTGCTCCAGGGAACAGGGACAGGAGGAGAGGGAACAGCCTCAGGCTGGGCCAGGGCAGGGGCAGGGGGGAATTTGGGGAAAAATTCCTTCATGGGAAGGGTGGTGAGGCACTGGCAGCTGTCCAGGGCATGGTGGAGTTCCCATCCCTGGAGCTGTTCCAAAAACCAGGAAAATGTGGCACTGTGTGGGCGTGGTGACATTTGGGTGAAGACGGGACTGGATGATCTTAATCTTGACCTCCTCCAGCCTTGACAATTCCATGATTTTGACACACCTGAGCCTGGAGATTTCTTTCCCCCAGTGCTTTGGCCATCATTTTGTGGCCAGCCCAACTTTTCCCAACTTTTCTCAACTTTTCCCAGGATGCATCAGGCTGGTGGTGCCAGAAGAGGGACCAGGAGATGAAAAATTGGGAAGTGGGGTTTGTAAATCTTAAACCAGGGCTGAGGCTGGAACCACACCAGGGTTGGGATTCACTTCTGGACTTATTTGTCAGGGCTGAGGAAGTTTCCAGCCCAGCTCAGCTCTCCCTTCCTAAAAACCATATTTTCCTGCCTGGCCATCCTTCCTGCCCTTGGAAAATCCTGCTGCAGGGCTGCAGTGCACAATGGGCTGGGAGAGGGGTCGGTTAAACTCCTTGGACTCACAAACCCCAGAAATCTCACAGTGTGCCCAGAGCTGGGACCCACCAAACCCCAGGGCCCCCCAAGGTCCTCAAATCTCAGAACCCCAGAGCCCACCCCCACCAAGTTCAGGAGTCCCTCAAGACATGGGACCCCCCCAAAACCCCCAAAGCCAGGCTGGACAGGGCTTGGAGCACCCTGGGATGGTGGGAGGGGATGGAATGGGATGATCCTTGAGGTTCCTTCCCACCCAAACCATGCTATGACTCTCTGAACTCACAATCACCAGTTTTTTTCCTGAATTTAGATAAATAATGGAATTTGGGCTGATTTCCTGCCTTGTGGGGATGCTCTGAGCACTCCCATGGTACCCAAACCTCCATCAAGCCTTGTCTTTCACATTCCCTGTGGATTTATCCAGCCCTGGAATCTGTGCTGACCTTTCCCTTGTGGGGAGCTGAATCCACCTCACCCACAGCCCCAGCACTGGATTGGGACAATCTGAAATCCAGGCATCACTTTTTTAATAAAGAATTGTGTGTGCTCGGAATGCAGATCCAAGAATTTGGAAAATGCAGCACCCAGGAGCAGCCCCTGGGGAGCTTTTCAAGAAAGGACCAATCCTTTGATGATTTTGTCTCTTTCTGGCAAAATAAATCTCAATAATGCCCTCACACCTGCAGTATTTTAATTGGAAGTGAGGCATTCCCTGGAATATTCTGATTATTTGGGATAGATTATCTCAGTTTGGGATATATTATCTCAATTTGTGTATTCATGCATCTCCGAAGCACCCCAGAAAAGCCTCAGACGTGGGAAGATGACACCAAATTGGCAGTTAAATGTTTGGAAATGCGGTTTCTTAACGCACATCCCGGAGATTGTGGCCAGGGCTTTAATCTGCAGCTCCTGAGGGACTGGCAGCCGCCCTGAAGGGGCAATTTTGGGAAAAATGGATGGTCCAATTAAATTCTGCTGAACCTTGTCAGGATCTGAGGTCCATCTGTTGGTTTATCGTCATGGCTCATGTGTTATGCTGGAATTGCTCAGCAGCCGGTGCTGGGAATCGCTGGATTCCGAGATTTTATCATGGCTGGAGAGAGAGAAAAATGAGCCTTTTGTCATTCCCATGTCATTCCCTCTCTCCCAGGGCAATTTTCCAAGAAGAGAAAATCTTTCAATCTTTCATTGGAACCGGGACCAACTCGTTTTTTTTGCCCAGTGAAGCAGAAGTTTCTCTCTGTGTTTCCTGATCCAAAGGGGAGCAGAGGGTGGGGAATTCTGTCCAGCAGCCGGTGGGAAAGGACCTTGACATCCTTGAAAACTCCATTTCAAAGAATCACAGACCTGTTTGTGCCTCTGGAATCACCTATGAATGCTCAGGACTGAGCTACTCATGGCCGGGGCATGTGGAATCCTCGGGCTGGATAAAGAAATTGAGAAGGAAAGTGAAGGATTACAGATCCCTTGTAAATTCTTTAATGTTCAGGTGCTTAAATGAAAATTCCAAAATGCACATTTTAATCACATTTAATTTTAATCACATTTGAATGGTGAGCTCTCACCTAATGTGCAGCTCATCCTGGTGGCTGAGATGATGGAATGGCTGGAATGATGGAATGGCTGGGATGATGGAATGGCTGGAATGATGTCCTGAGGCCTTTTCAAACTGGGAATGAGGGAGAAGTTTCCTTAATCCCTACTCATCATTTACACCTAGCTCTGGACAGGGCCATGACAATGACAAAACATTCCTGGTTTTCATGGAATCATGGCTCTGTCCTCCTCAGAGGCGAGATTTTCATGGGAATAACAAGATCTCCAGGAAGGAAGAGCTGCAATCCTCAAACTCCCTAAGATATTTCTGAATCTCTCCTTTCCCTTCCTAAATGAATCCACCATTCAGTTTGGGATTAGATTAAATATTTCATGCCAAATGGAACAACATCTTTGGTTTAGCAACAAAAATAATCTTCCAGCATGATCCAAGCAAAATGTCTTTTTTCCACTTGATTTTTCAATTTTTCTGTCAAACTGAAAAATCAGTACTTTCCCCAGAGCAGTATCAGGCAGCTCTGTTCCCCTGCATGGAACAGCAGATCCTCAATGCTCCACACAGGAATATTTCATGGCAGCATCATTTGCTGTACGGCTGAAAACACTCTCTGATCCCAAAGAAAAAGTGGGGCAGAGATTCCAGCCTTTCCTCCTCCATGGCAATTCCAAGAGGCAGCGGCAGCAGAAACTCCTTTCCCTGCCTTAGGATCTTCAAAATATTCCAAAGAAAAATAGTTTTATCCCTCAGGCTTTTAAAACAAAGGAATTTCCCCATTGGGAGCTCTGGAAAAGGCATTTCTGAAATGAAAATGGGAAAGGGGTGTTCTGTGAGCACCTTGGAGTTGTTTGGAACATCTGAGAGGTCTGATCCCACAGAGCAGAGATTCCAATGGAAAAAAGCACCAGCGCTGGGAGAAACATTCCATGAGCTCTGGATCATCCAGGATCTGCTCCCCAGATCCGTTGGTGGCAGGGAAAGCTCCCTGGTTCTCAGTGGCCACTTTGGAGAATTCCATCGGGAGAGGCCAAGATCCTGCTGGCCATTCCTGAGCTCCCCTTGGCCCTGCACTTGGAGCTGTGATGGGATGGGAATGCCATGGAAAACTGCTGTACCCCGGGTGTTAGGAGAAGAATTCCAGCAGGGGTAGAGCCACTCCAGAAAAAAATATTCTGGAAGTGTTTAGTTGGTTTTGGGGAAGCTGCAAGTGCAGGAAAACAAATCCCTTTCACGCTGCTGTTTCTAATTATGGATGGGTTGAGATTCCGAGCACCAGATTTGGAATTGTTTCACAAAAATAGGAAGGGAATAAAAAATCCAACAGAAATTAAAACTTGAGCCAAGACATCATGGAAAAATAATTCCACAGTGGGATGGGCAGGAGCTCACAGGGATTAAGGAGCCAGGAGCGTGCTCAGGAAGGCACAGGGTGCCTGTCTTTGCTGTGACATTCCAACATCACTCCTGGCCTTCCAGTTCTTTTCCTTCTGTAGGAGCCTCCAGCCACCCATTCCCATTTATTTTTTAGCAATTTATCTTTTTTCTCTTAGCTTTATAAGCGAGCACATCTTCCCAAAATCCATCCTGCTCTTCCCTGTTCCTCCAATATGTCAAGACATTTTGAATTTCAAACCTTTTCCACCCGAGGTGCTTTCAGGCCCTTTCATCTCCTGTGCAAACAATAAACCCACGTTCCATCCCATTATTTCAGCTTGCCATAAAAATATTGACAATTCCCAGACCCAGGGCAGGTGTTCCCAGGATCCCACCTGAACCACAGCTCCGGATTAATGGGGAGCTGCTGATAAACGCCCCGGTGGAGCAGCTTTGAGACTGCTCAGCAGCACTTTTGCCTTGGCTGTGCTTGCTCAGATTTTTGACAAGTGTGGCAGAAATCTTCCCAAAAATCAAGATATCGGATATTTGCCACTTCTCCCTTCTCCTCCGAGCCTGTGGCTCTGTCAGGGATGGAAATGACTCTGCTTTGACAGGATTTGCTCTCTACACATCCGTTGGTTGTTCTTTTCCCCTCGTCTGTACAGAACCAGGGTGGGTTTGTGTTTGGATTCACGGACAAATTCATCATTCTCTGATTTATCTCCCTTCACTGCACCTGTAATTTTTCATCCTTCTGGAAGACACCTCTTCCCACTTTCAGAAACACCCACAGAGCTGTGCTGAGGTTGGAGAACCGGCTGGAGCAAAGGGAATTCCTCGAGACCAGGATAATTAGAGAGAATTTATGAACACTCTGCCCATAATGAACTTCCCTGGGGGTGATCACAATTAATCCTGTTGCCAACTGGAGTTTTCTCTCCCTTTGACTGGCGCTATCCAAGGAGTGACCCCTGTTCCTGAAACTCTTGAAATTTGTCTCTTCCTGTCTCCTGATCTCTCTACTACAGATTTAATTTCTGTCCTGATCCCTGTTTTTCTCTCTGATAATCTCTTTTGTTCCACAATATTCTCCTCAGGAATTACCTGTTTTCTTTTCTTTTTTTTTTTTCTTTTTTTTTTTTTTTTTTTTATTTATTTTTTTTAATTTTTTAAATTTTTCTATTTTTTTTTCCTACTGATTAACCAAGCTGGTCATTCCTACTTCTCCTCTTGCATTTCTTCCCAGCAGAAATTTCCCTTCCACCCTTGCTATCAAGGTGGAAGTTGATTTAAGAATCCTTTATTCCCCTGGAGCTCCCAATCCCGTTCCAGGGCATTAATTAGGAGCACTAATCATTCCTCTGGTGTTCCTGGAGTCCATTTCCCAAAACCTCTGAGCCTTTGCTTTGCTCTCTTCCTTCCTTGCTGATCTGAGGATCATGAACTGTTGCCATCCCTTGATCACACCGTGAGGGGAATTCTCTCCCCCTTTCCCTGATCCCAGCATCTTTTTGGGGCTTTTCCCACATCTCAGAACAGTTATTTGGCATTAAAACAGCCTATCGAAAATTGAGATCCAGAGCTTCTGGAGAATTTAAACCCGTAATCTCTGGAGAGCTGAGACGCAGAATCTCTGGACAATTGAGACCCACCATCCCTGGAGAATTTAAATCCACAGCCCCTGGAGAACTAGATGAATTCTGGAGAATTTAAAACCATAACCCAGAACCTCTGGAGAATGGAAATCCAGAACTTCTAGAGAATTTAAACCCAGAAACCCTGGAGAATTTAAACACAGAACCTCTGGAGAATTGAGACCCAGAATCCCTGGAGAATTTAGACCCAGAACTTCTGGAGATTTTAAACCTACAGCCCCTGGAGAATTGAGACCCTGCTGCAGCCTTTACCCAGAATTTAGGAGGGTGTGTGAAGCCCCCTAAAATCACCAACTTCAGGTTTTGTTGTTTGTTTTTTTTTTGTTTGTTTTTTTTTTTTTTGGGGTGTGGAGAGCACAATTTGTACCCCAATCTCTCTGTGGGGGGGAATATGGAGGTGTAAAGTGAAGGATCACAAGGGCTTCACATTTGCTTTCACACTTGGAAGTTTTTTATATTCCTGCCCTTTTCCACCTTCTGGATTCCTCTCCAGCCTCATGGCAGCACGAATTCTGTTTCCCATCTGTGTGACTCCCAAAAAAAGCGGCTTTCCAAAATGAAATCGTATTTTTGGACACCACTTCAGCCTTGGAGTTCCTTCTGTTCATTCCCCTCCCCTTTAGAAATCCTATAAAGATGTTGATCAGGTTGGCCCCCTCTCCTGCTACTCCAGTCCTTATCCCTGTCCAGGTGTCCATCCCTCAGGAAGACCCTCAGAGGGATAAACCCTTTTGGTCCCGAGCCTGGCTTCCCAGCCAGCTCCAAAGGGATGCAGAGATGCTGCTCCTGCATAAAAATCAGTCTTTCCTGAGTCCCCTGGTCTCTTGGGATACCCTTCCTTTGGAATTCTGGCTGTGGGCAGCTCTCCAATATGCTCCTGTGGGATCTTTGCAGGAGGGCGAGGCTCTTCCTGTGAGGATTGGCTTTGAAAGGCAAAATTCCAGAGGTTTTTCCTTCCAGCTGAGCCATGAGGCAGAAAATAAGGAATAGGGGCTCTGCTTTTGACCTTTTCTCCCAGTGAGATCCAATCCATCTGATGTGTCTCGCATTCCCTGTTTTTAACTGGAGCAGAGGATGCTGCATTTTCCACCGAGAAACTTGGAAGGAGCACTCCTGCTCTGCCAATTTCCATCCTATATTTTCCCCCATTTTGAGCTTTTCCAGAACATTTCCTTGCTGATTGCCCCACTGCTGACATCATCCCAGCTGCCCAGGGAGTCCGTTTAGAGAGCGAAATGTCTGCTCCAAAGCATTTTCCTGGCAATTCCCCACATCACTGGGTTGGAGGGTGATTGCAGGGATAATTCGATGTTGGGAATCTGCAGTGGGGTTGATCCCAGGGTGATCCAACATTTCCTGCTTTCAGGAAGAGGGCTGAGCACAGCTCCTGCTGCTGGTGGCTCAGGGCCCTGGGAGCATTTCTTAGGTTCCATGGAAGGTGTAACCAAAAGTCTGAATTCTGTTCCCATCTCCATGAGCTGTTAAACGAGGTGGGGCAGAGCTCTTTATCCTCAGCATGACCCAGCCCTGATAACACCCTTGGGGGGCCATCTCTGCTCATGGACCATCCAGGGCTCTGGGAATGACCCATGGAATTCCATCATCCCATTGGGAGATGCCCCACCCAGAGAGGAGGAACTGGACACTGGGAATGACCCAGGGAATTCCATCATCCCATTGGGAGATGCCCCAATGCCCAGAGAGGAGGAACTGGACACTGGGAATGACCCATGGAATTCCATCATCCCATTGGGAGATGCCCCAATGCCCAGAGAAGTGAGGAACTGACACTGGGAAGACATGAATTTTTCATTTTTTTTCCCATTTGGAGATGCCCCACCAGAGAGGAGGAACTGGACACTGGGAATGACCAGGATTCACTCCGGGAGATGCAACTGGACACTGGGAATGACCCATGGAATTCCATCATCCCATTGGGAGATGCCCCAATGCCCAGAGAGGAGGAACTGGACCTCCCTATCAGCATATAAACTGAGGCTCTGGAACACTGGGACAATTCTTCCACTGGATTCCCAGAGGAGAGGAACTCGAGGACTGCACAGCTCCAGAGATGGACTGGCACCTGTCAGGATCAGCGCTTGGACGAGAGCACATCCATCACTGCAACGGGACTGCAGCCACCACCCTGCACAACAGGCTGTCAGGATGGATTCTCCATTCCATTTTCCTTGACAGTCACCTGTCTTTCAAACCAAGACAGAGCAGCAGGAATCTTTGCCCAGCATGTGGATCCCAAATCCCTCATCCTTTGGGCTTGGCTGGGCTGGAGGACATCGGGCACTGGGGTCGGAGCCACCTCATGGAGCCAAAATGAGCTCAGGAGAGGCCAAAATCAGTCGGGTACCAATCAAATACCTTGGATATTTTTAAGGTTATTATGGGAAATGTTCAGAATGTGGAATTTTTGGAAATTGTCTTCCGAACAACCCAAGAGATTTGGTTTTTAGGGCTCAGAGAACAGCAGGCTGCTTGTCTGGAAAGGGCTTTTTTCCGTCTCTCAGGTTATTTTTATGCCTTTTCGTTTCATTTTGATGCTATTTTTATGCCTGATCCGTCCTGCCTGTCTGTGTGTTTGCATCCATGTCCGCAGAGCACCTGGAATATTGAGCTCCAATCTCAAACTGCTCTTACTGACAGTCCTGATGTCCAAACATTTTTATTACTCCTGTTTTATTCTATCAAATAAAGCACTACCAGGCCAACTCTTTTTATTTTATTGACAGAACAGTGCAGGATTTCTTTGAGATCAAACATTTCCTTTTTGCACCTGAGGCCCATTTTTACTTTTTGCTGTGGAATACCCTTGGAATGTCTCATGGAATTGAGGAAAACCGGGAGCCAGCTCTCTCAGGAGTTTAATTACTTCCTAGGCCTAATTCTTCACGAGTTTATTGCTAAAAGCCTTAATTAAACAAGAAATACCTGGAGAAGTTGAGCACAGGGAACTGTGGAGAAGGGAATTTGCTCCTCTGGAAAACCTGGAGGTATTAATTCTGAGTTTTTACTCCACCCTCAGTGTGCAGGGGGGAATTTAACCTGCACAAGGGGAATGAGGACAACTGAAAATCCCAGTTAGGAACCAGCAGGAATTTTGGGATGGCTGTTTTGGGGATGACTTTGCGGCTTTGTGGAAAAATCTCCCCCCCAAGAGTGGAAGCTCCTACAATTTTCTGGGATGGGGTTGCCTTTCACTGTTATTTTGCATTAAAAAATATAGTAAAGAATGAAGAATTTTATTATTTATTAATAATGAATAAAGAGTTTTATGCTTCCAGCTGAGCCATGAGGCAGAAAACAAGGAACAGGGGCTGTGGTTTGGACCTTTCCACTGCTCCAAGAGAAGTCCCATCTATCTGATGTGTCTCACATTCCCTGTTTTTAACCAGAGCAGACGATGCAGCATTTTCCACCAAGAAAGCTCAGAAGGAGTGGTGAAGAGCTCCCATTATTCCAGCAGACAGGAAATATCCAATGTGGAGCTGGAGCGTGGGAGACGAGCAAGAACAAAGGATGGAAACGCAATTCCAGGGGAAATGGGGGAATCTTGCAGAGGGCTGGGCTGGATTTGGATCAGGTGCTTGAGACTTTGCTGATCCAAATCCCGGCCAGGAAAGGATTTTCCTGTTCTCTTTTGTTTTTTCTGCTTGTTTGGCTTTCTGCCCCTGAGATGAGGTATTGGAATTCCCTCTGCCCCCATTCTTCTCACAACTGCTTTGTGTCTTTATCTTGGGGATGTTCCATGGAGTTGGGAATTCCGGGAATTCCGTGCTCCCTGGATGTTTCCCACCTGATGCTCTGAGGGTGGAGCTGTGGCAGTCGTGGTTTCCCTGTCCTGTTTTCCCATAGATTTTTCCCTGTGGGTGATGCACCCGTGTATGGAATCAAGGAATCCCGAAATAACAAAATGTGGAGTCACAGAATGATTTGGGATGGGACAGACCTTAAAGCCCATCCAATTCCACCCCTGCCATGGCAGGGACACCTCCCACTGTCCCAGGCTGCTCCCAGCCCCAATGTCCAGCCTGGCCTTGGACACTGCCAGGGATCCAGGGGCAGCCACAGCTTCTCTGGGCACCCTGTGCCAGGGCCTCCCCACCCTCCCAGGGAACAATTCCTTCCCAATATCCCATCCATCCCTGCCCTCTGGCACTGGGAAGCCATTCCCTGTGTCCTGTCCCTCCATCCCTTGTTCTCAGTCCCTCTCCAGCTCTCCTGTCAGGCACTAGAACGTTACAATTGGCTCACCTTGAAGCTTCTCTCTTCCAGACTGAGCTTTTTTCCCACCTTTTCCTCCAGGCAGAGCTGCTCCATCCCATGGCCATCCACAGCAGCAAGAGCAGGTCCTGGGATATTTGTTATTCCTCATTCCCCTCCCTTGCTCCTCCCCATGGTGCAGTTTAATCCCAGCCCAACAACTCTGCTTAAAATGGATTTTCCCAAACTCCAAGATGAGTGCTCACAGCTCATCAGTACAAGTTTGGGCTCTGGACCCTCTGTTCCAAAGCATTTCCAGGTCTCCTGAAGCTGTTCCTGATCTCCTCAGGGCCTGGCAGTGACATTGATACCATGAACTCCACCGGGTCACCCATTGGCAGCTCAGGCAGGGGAAGGGCAGAGCTCAGAAATCGATTAAAAACATCAAGATCCAATTGAAAATTATTTGATTCCCTTCTCCATCCAGGGAATCGAGGCTATGCAAGGGAGGCTTTCCACTGCATCCACAATTATTCAAGGCTGGAAGCTCTGAAAATCATTCATTTCTCCCTCATTTTGTTGGAGAGACCCAGAATTCCCTGCTCCCGGGAATGGCCCCCAGAGACCACAGCTGCCAACTGAAACAGAGCAGGAGTTTGGAGAAGAAGCTGTTGGAGGAATCCTAGAGGAGGCACCAGGATGGTCAGAGGGATGAGCAGCTCTGCTGTGGGGAGAGGCTGGGAAAAATGGGATTGTCCAGTCTGGAGAAGAGACCAGGGGTGACCTCACTGTGGCCTTGCAGTGTCTGAGGGGAGCCTACAGGAGAGCTGGAGAGGGACTGGGGACAAGGGATGGAGGGACAGGACACAGGGAATGGCTTCCCAGTGCCAGAGGGCAGGGAGGACATTGGGGCTGGGAGTGACCTGGGACAGTGGGAGGTGTCCCTGCCCATGGCAGGGGGTGGCACTGGGTGGGCTTTCAGGTCCTTTCCAACACAAACCATTCCATGATTCGGTGATTTTGCATCCAGCCCTTATCTCTGCAAACCAGGCACTTCTGTGTGTCTCTCTGCAACCACTGCTGAAATTCTCAGTAATTCCTGAGAATTGCAGCTGAGGAAGCCAAAGAGCTTTTTCCCAAGTTCAGGGCAAGCTTTACCCATTCCAAAGCAGGAATCCAAGCGCCTGAACCTTTTTGAGCAACAGATGTGGGAAACAAAATGGCCTTTTTTTTTTTGGAATTCAGGGAAAGAGGTGGCAAATCCTTCACTTTTGAAAATTATTCCCCAAATCCATCACCTCCTGTGATTCCTGTTTATCAGCCTCCAGCAGCTCCCAGGCCATTCCCACTCTGGGCTGCACTTGGGGCTCTGGCTGGGCAGATAAGCTGGGGTGGCTTTCCATGATGGAGTGGCTGCACAAGCACTTCCAGCATGGAATCCTGTGTGGGATGCAGTTGAATAAAATCCTCTGGAATATTCAGGTAGGAAATGTGGAAATTCACTGTTGTGTGCTCATCTGAAGGTTCTTGGGGAGCAAGCAGCAACGGGCACCCAGCACCTTCCACAGAACTGGGCTTCCCTGCAGGAAAATGGAAGCACAATTATTGGGAATAGTTTCACTTTTGATCAGTGTGAAGATGGCAGGTGACAGATTCCTGGGATTGTCCCATCCCAGTGCTTTGTGCAGCCCCTTCCCTGACCTCCTGTCCATTGTGGCTCATCCTCTTCCTTCTGCAAGGAATGCAATCCCATCAGGAGCTGTGAGGAATGAGATCCCAGCAGGAGCTCTCAAGAATGAGAACCCATCTGTGAGCAATGAGATCCCAGCAGGAATTGTAAGGAATGAAATCCCAGCAGGAATTGTCAGGAATGGGATCCCAGAAGCTGTCAGGAATGAGATCCCACCATGAGTTGTAAGGAATGAGTTCCCAGGAGTTGTGAGGAATGAAATCCCATCAGGAGCTGTGAGGAATGAGATCCCAGCAGGAGCTGTGAGGAATGAGATCCCAGCAGGAGCTGTGAGGAATGAGATCCCACAGGAGCTGTGAGGAATGAGATCCCAGCAGGAGCTGTGAGGAATGAGATCCCAGCAGGAGTTGTGAGGAATGAGATCCCATCAGGAGCTGTGAGGAATGAGATCCCATCAGGAGCTGTGAGGAATGAGATCCCAGCAGGAGCTGTGAGGAATGAGATCCCATCAGGAGCTGTGAGGAATGAGATCCCACAGGAGCTGTGAGGAATGAGATCCCATGCAGGAGCTGTGAGGAATGAGATCCCACAGGAGCTGTGAGGAATGAGATCCCATCAGGAGCTGTGAGGAATGAGATCCCACAGGATTATAGCCATCAGGAGCTGTGAGGAATGAGATCCCAGCAGGAGCTGTGAGGAATGAGATCCCAGCAGGAGCTCTCAAGAATGAGATCCCACCATGAGTTCTAAGGAATGAGATCCCAGGAGCTGTCAGGAATGAGATCCCACCAGGACGTGCCTGGAAGCTGCAGTCCTTTGGGCATTGCTGACTCTGCCCAGTACACACTGGAATTGCTTCCCTCAGATTCACTGGGACCAGGAGAACCCCTGGTGCTCCCAGAGCTCCAGATCCGGGGCAGATCCCAGCCTGGCTCGGGTCAGCCCTGGGAGCTGCTGTGCCCGCCAGGACATGGCTCCTTTTTTCCCTGTATTTTTCAGGGAATGAAAAATTGAGAGGCAGACTCGGATCCTGGGTGGAAAGCGTGCAGAGAATCCCTGTCCTGATCAGCCTGATGGCTCCAGGGATAACAGCTCTTCCCTGGAATTTTCATTTCATTGCTTGGCCAAGGCAATGTGGGGTGAACTCAGGTCCTGGGACTCCCCAAGAGGGGCAAGAGAAGTGAGATGGATTCTTGGGATTGAGCCCTCCTCTCCAGCAGGGGGTGAGGGGGGTTTGATTCCAGGGAATTTGTGCAGAGGAGGAGGAGGAGACAGTGAACCATCCTTGTTCTTGATGAGTCCAGAGTGGACAACTGAGCTCCTCTTGCTCCCAGAGCTGGGAATGCTCTCCCTGCCCTCCCACCCTGCCCTGCTGATTCCAGGATTTTCCTGCTTCTCAGATGTTCCATTTTCAAGAACTTCCCAGGTTGCTGCTCCTAAAGGGACAGCCTGAGCCAGCTGCAACCATCAGGCTGAAATCATGGGATCATGGAACGATGTGGGGTGGAAAGGACCTTAGAGCCCATCCTGTGCCACCCCAGCCATGGCAGGGACACCTCCCACTGTCCCAGGTCCCTCCTGTGCTGGGCCCAGGGCTGGGGTGGGGTCTCACCTGAGCAGGGCACAGGGACAGAACCCCCCTCCCCTGCTGCCCACGCTGGGGGCTCAGCCCAGGGCACAGGGGGATTTTAGAGTTGGGGCAGGTCCAACCCTCATTCACCAGCACCCAAATCCTTCTCCCAGGGTTGCTCCATCTGCTCATCCTGAGTCTAGATTCATCCCAGGGTTGCCCTGAGTGCCCTTGGTGCTGTTGAAGCCCACAAAATCCCCATAGGTCCCTTCAGGAGCTCAGCCCCATTCCCCAGGGTGGCCCTGTCCTTCAACTGTGGTGACCTCACAATCCAGGAGTTGTTTCTCCCATGAGAAATTTGGTGAAATCTCCCTTTTCCCACTCCATCCATGTTTCGACAGATATTTTCAACACCTGCCACACCAGGTTTGGGTTTTTAGGTTTTCAGGTATTTTTCCCCTCCTTTTCATGAAGAATGCCAAGTGTGATTTTCACCTTGCCACCCCTTTTCTACTTTGTGACTTTACAAATGTTTTCAATACATGAAAGTGACACTGTGACAAATTCACTTTTCTTGTTCAGCTCCCATTGAGCCAGGCTGGGAGAGCTGGGGTGCTCACCTGGAGAGGAGAAGGCTCAGGGAGAGCTCAGAGCCCCTTTTGGGCCTAAAGGGGCTCCAGGAGAGCTGGAGAGGGACTGGGGCAAAGGATGGAGGGACAGGACACAGGGAATGGCTTCCCGTGCCAGAGGGCAGGGATGGATGGGATATGGGAAGGATTGTTCCCTGGGAGGGTGGGGAGGCCCTGGCACAGGGTGCCCAGAGAGCTGTGGTGCCCCTGGATCCCTGGCAGTGTCCAAGGCCAGGCTGGACATTGGGGCTGGGAGCAGCCTGGGACAGTGGGAGGTGTCCCTGCCCATGGAATGAGAGGATTTTTAAGTCCCTTCCAAACCAGACCATTCCATCACCCCATGATCACCTCGGCAGCCCCAGCTGCCTTTTTCTAAGGGCCTGTGTCCCCCAAATTCCAACAACTCCCTGGGCTGGGACAGCAGTTTTATCCTTCCTTGTTTTTGCAGATGAATGCCAAGAAAATCAGTATTTTTTCTTTGCCCTTTCCTTCCTTTTTTCCCCCTTTTTTCACTCACAGCTTCTCAAAACTTTCCCAACTTTGGAAAGTGATGGAGCTGAACAAGAAAAGTGAATTTGTCACAGTGTCGCTTTCATGTATTGAAAACATTTGTAAAGTCACAAAGTAGAAAAGGGGTGGCAAGGTGAAAATCACACTTGGCATTCTTCACGAAAAGGAGGGGAAAAAAATACCTAAAAACCCTAACCTGGTGTGGCAGGTGTTGAAAATATCTGTCGAAACATGGGTGGAGTGGGAAAAGGGAGATTTCACCAAATTTCTCATGGGAGAAACAACTCCTGGATTGCGAGATCACCACAGTTGAAGAACAGGGCCACCCTGGGGAATGGGGTTGAGCTCCTGAAGGGACCCATGGGGGTTTCATGGGGTTTAACAGCACCAAGTGCACTCAGGGCAACCCCGGGATGAATCCAGGACCAGGATGAGCAGATGGAGCAACCCTGGGAGAAGGATTTGGGTGCTGGTGGGTGAGGGTTGGACCTGCCCCAACTCTAAAATCCCCCTGGCCCTGGGCTGAGCCCCCAGCGTGGGCAGCAGGGGAGGGGGGTTCTGTCCCTGTGCCCACTCAGGTGAGACCCCCACCCCCAGCGCCCAGCACAGGAGGACTGGGAGCTGCTGGAGGAGTCCAGAGGAGGCCACGGAGCTGCTCCAGGGCTGCATGTCTCTGCTTGAGGGCTAAAGGGGCTCAGGAGAGCTGAGAGGGATGGGACAAGGGATGGAGGGATGAGGGACAGGACACAGGGAATGGCTTCCAGTGCCAGAGGGCAGGGATGGATGGGATATTGGGGGAATTGTTCCCTGGGAGGGTGGCAGGCCCTGGCACAGGTGCCCAGAGAAGCTGTGGCTGCCCCTGGATCCCTGGCAGTGCCAAGGCCAGGCTGGACATTGGGGCTGGGAGCAGCCTGGGACAGTGGAGGTGTCCCTGCCATGGCAGGGGTGGCACAGGATGGGTTCTAAGGTCCTTTCCACACCATTCCATGATCCCATGATTTCAGCCTGATGGTTGCAGCTGGCTCAGGCTGTCCCTTTAGGAGCAGCAACCTGGGAAATTCTTGAAAATGGAACATCTGAGAAGCAGGAAAATCCTGGAATCAGCAGGGCAGGGTGGGAGGTCAGGGAGAGCATTCCCAGCTCTGGGAGCAAGAGGAGCTCAGTTGTCCACTCTGGACTCATCAAGAACAAGGATGGTTCACTGTCTCCTCCTCCTCCTCTGCACAAATTCTCTGGAATCAAACCCCCCTCACCCCCTGCTGGAGAGGAGGGCTCAATCCCAAGAATCCATCTCACTTCTCTTCCCCTCTTGGGGAGTCCCAGGACCTGAGTTCACCCCACATTGCCTTGGCCAAGCAATGAAATGAAAATTCCTGGGAAGAGCTGTTATCCCTGGAGCCATCAGGCTGATCAGGACAGGGATTCTCTGCACGCTTTCCACCCAGGATCTGAGTCTGCCTCTCAATTTTTCATTCCCTGAAAAATACAGGGAAAAAAGGAGCCATGTCCTGGTGGGCACAGCAGCTCCCAGGGCTGACCGAGCCAGGCTGGGATCTGCCCCGGATCTGGAGCTCTGGAGCACCAGGGGTTCTCCTGGTCCCAGTGAATCTGAGGGAAGCAATTCCAGTGTGTACTGGGCAGAGTCAGCAATGCCCAAAGGACTGCAGCTTCCAGGCACGTCCTGGTGGGATCTCATTCCTGACAGCTCCTGGGATCTCATTCCTTAGAACTCATGGTGGGATCTCATCTTGAGAGCTCCTGCTGGGATCTCATTCCTCACAGCTCCTGCGGATTTCACAGCTCTGGATCTCATTCCTCACAGCTCCTGCTGGGATCTCATTCCTCACAGCTCCTGCTGGGATCTCATTCCTCACAGCTCTGCTGGGATCTCATTCCTCACAGCTCCTGATGGATCTCATTCCTCACAGCTCCTGCTGGATCTCATTCCTCACAGCTCCTGAGGGATCTCATTCCTCACAGCTCCTGATGGGATCTCATTCCTCACAGCTCCTGATGGGATCTCATTCCTCACAGCTCCTGCTGGGATCTCATTCCTCACAGCTCCTGCTGGGATCTCATCCTCACAGCTCCTGTGGGATCTCATTCCTCACAGCTCCTGCTGGGATCTCATTCCTCACAGCTCCTGCTGGATCTTTCATCGCTCCTGCTGGACACTACTCCTGGGAACTCATTCCTTACACTCATGTGGGATCTCTTCCTGACAGCTCTGGGATCTCATTCCTAGCTCATTGGGATCTCATCTGAGATCCTGCTGGGATTCTTCTCAGTTGGATCTCATTCTACAGCTCCTGTGGGATCTCATTCCTCACAGCTCCTGATGGGATTGCATTCCTTGCAGAAGGAAGAGGATGAGCCACAATGGACAGGAGGTCAGAGAAGGGGCTGCACAAAGCACTGGATGGGACAATCCCAGGAATCTGTCACCTGCCATCTTCACACTGATCAAAAGTGAAACTATTCCCAATAATTGTGCTTCCATTTTCCTGCAGGGAAGCCCAGTTCTGTGGAAGGTGCTGGGTGCCCGTTGCTGCTTGCTCCCCAAGAACCTTCAGATGAGCACACAACAGTGAATTTCCACATTTCCTACCTGAATATTCCAGAGGATTTTATTCAACTGCATCCCACACAGGATTCCATGCTGGAAGTGCTTGTGCAGCCACTCCATCATGGAAAGCCACCCCAGCTTATCTGCCCAGCCAGAGCCCCAGTGCAGCCCAGAGTGGGAATGGCCTGGGAGCTGCTGGAGGCTGATAAACAGGAATCACAGGAGGTGATGGATTTGGGGAATAATTTTCAAAAAGTGAAGGATTTGCCACCTCTTTCCCTGGAATTCCAAAAAAAAAAAGGCCATTTTGTTTCCCACATCTGTTGCTCAAAAAGGTTCAGGCACTTGGATTCCTGCTTTGGCATGGGTAAAGCTTGCCCTGAACTTGGGAAAAAGCTCTTTGGCTTCCTCAGCTGCAATTCTCAGGAATTACTGAGAATTTCAGCAGTGGTTGCAGAGAGACACACAGAAGTGCCTGGTTTGCAGAGATAAGGGCTGGATGCAAAATCACCGAATCATGGAATGGTTTGTGTTGGAAAGGACCTGAAAGCCCACCAGTCACCCCTGCCATGGCAGGGAAACCTCCCACTGTCCCAGTGCTCCCAGCCCCAATGTCCAGCTGGCCTGCTGCTCCCAGGGATCCAGGGGCAGCCACAGCTTCTCTGGGCACCCTGTGCCAGGGCCTCCCCACTCCCAGGGAACAATTCCTTCCAAATATCCCATCCATCCCTGCCCTCTGGCACTGGAAGCCATTCCTTGTGTCCTGTCCCTCCATCCTTGTCCCCAGTCCTCTCCACTCTCCTGAGGCTCCCTCAGGCACTGGGAGGCCACAGTGAGGTCACCCCTGGTCTCTTCTCCAGACTGGACAATCCCATTTTTCCCAGCCTCTCCCCACAGCAGAGCTGCTCATCCCTCTGACCATCCTGGTGCCTCCTCTAGGATTCCTCCAACAGCTTCTTCTCCAAACTCCTGCTCTGTTTCAGTTGGCAGCTGTGGTCTCTGGGGGCCATTCCCGGGAGCAGGGAATTCTGGGTCTCTCCAACAAAATGAGGGAGAAATGAATGATTTTCAGAGCTTCCAGCCTTGAATAATTGTGGATGCAGTGGAAAGCCTCCCTTGCATAGCCTCAATTCCCTGGATGGAGAAGGGAATCAAATAATTTTCAATTGGATCTTGATGTTTTTAATCGATTTCTGAGCTCTGCCCTTCCCCTGCCTGAGCTGCCAATGGGTGACCCGGTGGAGTTCATGGTATCAATGTCACTGCCAGGCCCTGAGGGGATCAGGAACAGCTTCAGGAGACCTGGAAATGCTTTGGAACAGAGGGTCCAGAGTCAAAACTTGTACTGATGAGCTGTGAGCACTCATCTTGGAGTTTGGGAAAATCCATTTTAAGCAGCATTGTTGGGCTGGGATTAAACTGCACCATGGGGAGGAGCAAGGGAGGGGAATGAGGAATAACAAATATCCCAGGATCTCCTCTTGCTGCTGTGGATGGCCATGGGATGGAGCAGCTCTGCCTGGAGGAAAAGCTGGGAAAAAAGCTCAGTCTGGAAGAGAGAAGCTTCAAGGTGAGCCAATTGTAACATTCTAGTGCCTGACAGGAGAGCTGGAGAGGGACTGAGAACAAGGGATGGAGGGACAGGAACAGGGAATGGCTTCCCAGTGCCAGAGGGCAGGGATGATGGGATATTGGGAGGAATTGTTCCCTGGAGGGTGGGAGCCTGGCACAGGGTGCCCAGAGAAGCTGTGGCTGCCCTGGATCCCTGGCAGTGTCCAGGCCAGGCTGGACATTGGGGTGGGAGCAGCCTGGGATGGGAAGGGTGCCCTGCCATGGCAGGGGTGGAATGGGATGGCTCTTAAGGTCTTCCATCCCAAATCATTCTGTGATCAATTTTTTTTTCGGGATTCCTTGTTCCATACACGGGTGCACACCACAGGGAAAAATTATGGGAAAACAGGACAGGGAAACCACGACTGCCACAGCTCCACCCTCAGAGCATCAGGTGGGAAACATCCAGGGAGCACGGAATTCCCGGAATTCCCAACTCCATGGAACATCCCCAAGATAAAGACACAAAGCAGTTGTGAGAAGAATGGGGGCAGAGGGAATTCCAATACCTCATCTCAGGGGCAGAAAGCCAAACAAGCAGAAAAAACAAAAGAGAACAGGAAAATCCTTTCCTGGCCGGGATTTGGATCAGCAAAGTCTCAAGCACCTGATCCAAATCCAGCCCAGCCCTCTGCAAGATTCCCCCATTTCCCCTGGAATTGCGTTTCCATCCTTTGTTCTTGCTCGTCTCCCACGCTCCAGCTCCACATTGGATATTTCCTGTCTGCTGGAATAATGGGAGCTCTTCACCACTCCTTCTGAGCTTTCTTGGTGGAAAATGCTGCATCGTCTGCTCTGGTTAAAAACAGGGAATGTGAGACACATCAGATAGATGGGACTTCTCTTGGAGCAGTGGAAAGGTCCAAACCACAGCCCCTGTTCCTTGTTTTCTGCCTCATGGCTCAGCTGGAAGCATAAAACTCTTTATTCATTATTAATAAAAATAAAATTCTTCATTCTTTACTATATTTTTTAATGCAATTCGATAATA
>CM019228.1:13632720-13665739 GCA_009741485.1 Malurus cyaneus samueli | reverse complement strand
CCAGCATCCTTTAATTGAAATTATTCCTTTCCATGTGTCTGTATTCCCAAATTGTAGCTGGCTGCGGGCAGGAGGTTTTTTTGGTGTGATTGTATTCTTTCTTCCCTTAAAATTGACAAATTCCAGCTGTGTTTGTTCTTTGTCTTTCAGACACCTGTGAGCTTTGCTCTGTTATTTGGGGCTTTTTTTTTTTCATTTATTATTTCTACACTTTCATTTACTTCTGTTCTCTCTCTGTTTCTCAGTCTCCTTGCCGTCCTAAATCAAGATCTACTGCTCTCATGGTTTGCCAGGGGAAAACCTCCCAATTTTCCTTCTCCAGGTGGCTCCCAGACACCCGTGCAGAGGATGATGTATGGAGGGAATGGGATGAGCCTGGCTTTAATGGACAATTTTTTCTCTCCAGCTCAGGGCTGGAGCAGGGCTGTCACTTTGGGGAGCACACCTGGGGCTGGCCATGCCTGAGGTGACAGAGTCACCGGGAGCAGCTGATTTTCGGGACTCTCAACCAATACTTCATTTTTTTGAAGATGCAGACAATCTAAAATGAGACATTTTCATCCATTTTTCAGCTGATAACTTTGGCTTTTTTGTGCACTTCTAACCAAACCCTGCGCTTTAGACTTCTAAATAAAATGGGGTTTATCTTCACTTTTGGGGCTCACTTGACTGATAAACCCCAAACCTTTGTGGTTCACCTGATGGATTAACCCCAAACTTCCACTGCTCAATTGACTGACAAACCCCAAACTTCTGGGGCTCACCTGGCAGATGAACCCCAAACCTTCGTGGCTCACCTGACTGACAAACCCCAAATTTTCATGTTCACCTGACTGATAAATCCCAAATCTTCATGTTCACTTGACTGATAAATCTCCAACCTTTGTGGTTCTTTTGACTGACAAACACCAAAATTTCATGGTTCACCTGAGTGATAAACCCCAACCCTTCACAGTTCACTTGACCAACACACCCCAAACTTTTGTGGTTCAATTCACTGATAAACCCCAAACTGTTGTTCACCTGAATGATTAACCACAAACTTCCATTGCTCAATTTACTGACAAACCCAAACATCTGGGGCTCACCTGACTGATGAACCCCAAACCTTGTGGTTCACCTGACTGATAAACTCTAAACCTTTGGTTCACCTGACTGATAAACTCTAAACCTTGGGGGTTCACCTGACTGATAAACTCCAAACCGTGGTCTTCTGACTAATAAACCCCAAACCTTTGTGGTTTCTTGACTGATAAACCCCAATCATTTGTGGTTCATTTGACTGATAAATCCCAAAAGTTTGGGGGTCACTTGACTGACAAACCCCAATCTCCTGGGATGTTTCCCAGTTGTCCCCTCAGCTCTGGAATGCTCCAGCCCAGGATCCCTGAGTGGGTTCTTTTTCCCAACCCCTCTTGCTCGGGACTCTCTGACCCTCCCCAGCTGTGCCCCTTTCAGAACTGCTGGAGCTCTCATGGGTTTCTGAGCATGGAAATTTGCCTGCTGGAGAGTCCAGAGGAGGCCACGGAGCTGCTCCAGGGCTGGAGCCCCTCTGCTCTGGAGCCAGGCTGGGAGAGCTGGGGTGCTCACCTTGGAGAGGAGAAGGCTCCAGGGAGAGCTCAGAGCCCCTTTGGGGCCTAAAGGGGCTCCAGGAGAGCTGGAGAGGGACTGGGGACAAGGGATGGAGGGACAGGACACAGGGAATGGCTTCCCAGTGCCAGAGGGCAGGGATGGATGGGATATTGGGAAGGAATTGTTCCCTGTGAGGTGGGGAGGCCCTGGCACAGGGTGCCCAGAGAAGCTGTGGCTGCCCCTGGATCCCTGGCAGTGCCCAAGGCCAGGCTGGACATTGGGGTGGGAGCAGCCTGGGACAGTGGGAGGTGTCCCTGCCCATGGAATGAGAGGATTTTTAAAGTCCCTTCCAAACCAGACCATTCCATCACCCCATGATCACCTCGCAGCCCCAGCTGCCTTTTTCTAAGGGCCTGTGTCCCCCAAATTCCAACAACTCCCTGGCTGGGACAGCAGTTTTATCCTTCCTTGTTTTTGCAAATGAATGCCAAGAAATCAGTATTTTTTCTTTGCCCTTTCCTTCCTTTTTTTCCCCCTTTTTCACTCCAGCTTCTCAAAACTTTCCCAACTTTGGAAAGTGACGAGCAGAGGGGCTCCAGCCCTGGAGCAGCTCCGTGGCCTCCTCTGGACTCTCCAGCAGGCAAATTTCCACTGCTCAGGAAACCCATGAGAGCTCCAGCAGTTCTGAAAGGGGCACAGCTGGGGAGGGTCAGAGAGTCCCGAGCAAGAGGGGTTGGGAAAAAGAACCCACTCAGGGATCCTGGGCTGGAGCATTCCAGAGCTGAGGGGACAACTGGGAAACACTCCCAGGAGATTGGGGTTTGTCAGTCAAGTGACCCCCAAACTTTTGGGATTTATCAGTCAAATGAACCACAAATGATTGGGGTTTATCAGTCAAGAAAACCACAAAGGTTTGGGGTTTATTAGTCAGAAGACCAGCGGTTTGGAGTTTATCAGTCAGGTGAACCCCCAAAGGTTTAGAGTTTATCAGTCAGGTGAACCACAAAGGTTTAGAGTTTATCAGTCAGGTGAACCACAAAGGTTTGGGGTTCATCAGTCAGGTGAGCCCCAGATGTTTGGGGTTTGTCAGTAAATTGAGCAATGGAAGTTTGTGGTTAATCATTCAGGTGAACAACAGTTTGGGGTTTATCAGTGAATTGAACCACAAAAGTTTGGGGTGTGTTGGTCAAGTGAACCATGAAGGTTTCAGGTTTATCACTCAGGTGAACCATGAAAGTTTGGGGCTTGTCAGTCAAGAGAACCACAAAGGTTTGGGATTTATCAGTCAAGCGAACCATGAAAATTTGGGGTTTGTCAGTCAGGTGAGCCACGAAGGTTTGGGGTTCATCTGCCAGGTGAGCCCCAGAAGTTTGGGGTTTGTCAGTCAATTGAGCAGTGGAAGTTTGGGGTTAATCTGTCAGGTGAACCACAAAGGTTTGGGGTTTATCAGTCAAGTGAGCCCCAAAAGCGAAGATAAACCCCATTTTATTTAGCAAGCTCTAAAGCGCAGGGTTTGGTTAGAAGTGCAAGAAAAAGCCAAAATTATCAGCTGAAAAATGGATGAACATGTCTCATTTTAGATTGTCTGCATCTTCAAAAAAATAAAGTATTGGTTGAGAGTCCCAGAAATCAGCTGCTCCCGGTGACTGTCACCTCAGGCATGGCCAGCCCCAGGTGTGCTCCCCAAAGTGACAGCCCTGCTCCAGCCCTGAGCTGGAGAGAAAAAATTGTCCATTAAAGCCAGGCTCATCCCATTCCCTCCATACATCATCCTCTGCACGGGTGTCTGGGAGCCACCTGGAGAAGGAAAATTGGGAGGTTTTCCCCTGGCAAACCATGAGAGCAGTAGATCTTGATTTAGGACGGCAAGGAGACTGAGAAACAGAGAGAGAACAGAAGTAAATGAAAGTGTAGAAATAATAAATGAAAAAAAAAAAGCCCCAAATAACAGAGCAAAGCTCACAGGTGTCTGAAAGACAAAGAACAAACACAGCTGGAATTTGTCAATTTTAAGGGAAGAAAGAATACAATCACACCAAAAAAACCTCCTGCCCGCAGCCAGCTACAATTTGGGAATACAGACACATGGAAAGGAATAATTTCAATTAAAGGATGCTGGAGGCTGGCAAAAAATCTGCATTATTGGAGTTAAATGCCTTAAAAATGAGTTAAATCACTGAGTCTGAGGTCTGAAAGTCGTATTCACTTACAGATTGTAAACTTCTGTCTGAAGAAGAAAATAAAACAGAAAAATACAAATAAAGCCATTAAAATGTCCCAAATCTGGAATTTTTGTGTCTTTGTTTAAAACCGTACTTTAGCCTAAAGTCGAATTTTTCTCTTTTCAGCATTTATGAGCAGTGCGGTGTCACTGAACTAAAATCCCAACTTCTCACTGATTTTTTTGGGCTAAAAGGAGGAAAAAAACCCAAAGCAGGTATTTGCAAAGAATGAAAAATTAAAAACAGGTTTGTTTTTTTTTCCTATTTTGTTTGTTTGTTGTCTTCAACCAACCACCCTGAAAGTCTCCCCAACTGGAATATAAATACATCGGTGAACAAAAATGTGGCCTTCCATGTACATCTGAGACCTGTGTACAAGAATTCTATACACCAGTAAAACAGCAGGGCAATTAGTTAATTTAAAAAAAAATTAGCACATGCTATGCATAATAAAATTAAATAAATTTATGAAGGTTTCTCTTTTTTGTTTTATTTTGGTTTGGGTTTTTTTTTCTGCTTTTCTCCGTTTGTTGTTTTTGTGGGTGCAAAATTTAGCAGACGACAATTAAATCATCTAAAACTATCAACTTTAATTAGAACTGGATCAATTCAGAATCCAAGGACGAAATAATCCTGGAGAAAAGGAGACAAAGGTTGATGTTGGATATTGGAAAGTCAAACCCTGCCATGACAGGGACACCTTCCATGATCCCAGGGTGCTCCCAGCCCCAATGTCCAGCCTGGCCTTGGACACTGCCAGGGATCCAGGGGCAGCCACAGCTTCTCTGGGAATTCCATCCCAGTCCCTCTCCACCCTCCCAGGGAGGAATCCCTTCCCAAATTCCCATCTGACCCCACTCTCTCTCCATTCAAGGCCATTCCCCATGCTCTGTCCCTCCAGGCCTTTTGAAACCGACGAAACCAAAGTTTGCTTTGAAAAGATCATTTTGAAAAATGCCTAAGTCCTGCTCCATCCTTGGATTCCCACAGCTCTTCCAGGAGGGATCCTGGAACAACCTCAGGATAAAGTGGCTGATCCTGCCACAAATGGGAGCTTAAGGAAAGAGAAAATTCCTGATCCTGAGAGGACTCTTGTAGAGGACCTGGAAATCCCATGAATGGTGAGATTCCAACGCTGAACGGCCTCAAGTGTTGCAGAGTTGGAAAACTCAACCCGGTTCCATCTGCCACCAGGGACTGGATGGGGAAATGCCAGCTGGGATTTGGTGCAGAGAAACTGGGAATTCTGCCACAGAAAGAGCAGGGCCCCACATTTCAATCCCTGCTGAGGGGCTGGAGCTCACTGTTACTGTGCAGAGAATATTCCTGGAGTCAGGGGATCCAACGAGATTCCGCGTTTGGGAACAGATGGTGTTGAAAATTTCAACTCAGGGGGGATGGAAATGGGTGCTGGAATGGGCTGAGGAAAGGAAAAAGGGCCAGAGTGAAGGCAGCGGGTAAATCCCCATGTCCTGAACACTGCCCATCCCCTGGGAATGGCTGGAGTGGGACTGGGGAGGATTCAGGGTTTGGGAAAAGTTCAGGGGTTGGGAATGGTTGGGAGGTTGGTAATGGTTCAGGGGTAGGGAAATGGTTCAGGGGTTGGGAAAGGTTCAAGGGTAGGGAAAGGTTCAGGGGTTGGTAATGGTTCAAGGTTTAGGAATGGTTCAGGAATCGGGAATGGTTCAGCATGTGGGAATGGTTCAGGGGTTGGGAATAGTTCAGGTGTTGGGAATGGTTCAGAGATTGGGGAAGATTCAGGGATTGGGAAAGGGTCAGGAACTGGGAATGGTTCAGGGATTGGGAATGGTTCAGGGATTGGGAAAGGTTCAGGGATTGGGAAAGGTTCAGGGGTTGGGAATGGTTTGGGGGTAGGGAATGGTTCGGGTGTTGGGAAATGGTTCAGGGATTGGGAAAGGTTCAGGGTTTAGGAAAGGTTCAGTGTGTGGGGTCAGAAGTCTGGAATGAGGAACAGGAGAGAATTTCCATACGGAAATAAAGGATGTGAGAGGGGGAAAATGCAGATTCGGGAGCAGGGATAAAGGGGGAAACTGGAGATGAGACAGCAGGTGGGGTGTTGGGGGGACATTTAAAACCACAGGAAGATAAACCATAGAATCTCCATCACTGGAGGCTGCAGAGGCTAAAATTAAATGGGAAATTCCAAAAAATAAATGAAGCCATGGGTGAGACATCCATTCAAATATTCATTTGGTACAAGGACAACCTTCCATAGGTCCCTCCTGCAAATCCCTGCATCCTACAGGGACACATCAGAGCTGTGTCCCTCCTCTTCCATCCTCTGGCCATGCCTTGGCTCCAGGAAACCCATCCAAACAGAAAGTGAGTGACAATAATCCCAAATCCCATCGTTTCACAGGACCTGTGCCCCTCACCTGCAAGAGCTGCAAATGTTTTATTTTCCTTTCCACAACCTTGTTAGAACAAATTATTTTGCAGATATTTGGGGTCTTTTACTGCTCTGAGGTGTTCAAGACTGATTTAAGAGTTATTTATTGGGGAGATAAAAGGGACAAAAGCTGATTTTTAATGCTAAAATGTCATTTATTGTCTGGCTGTGCATCTGCAACAGGAATTATTAAATATGAACAGAAAATTGCGGAGTTTGAGCCCAGAGGTCCTGGAAGATTCCTGTGCAGAAGCAGCTCCATGCACAGGATGGAAAACACCTCCCAGCAACCATTCCTCCGATTACTCCCCGAGGTGGAAGCACCTTTGGAATAAAATCCAGGTCCTGGCTGCCTTTTGGCTTTTTTCCACTGGATTTTCACATTCAGTTCCTTTCATATCCTTTTTAAAATGAGCATTTCCCTTGCTTGGGAAGGGAAGAAAAAGGAAAGGAAAGGAAAGGAAAGGAAAGGAAAGGAAAGGAAAGGAAAGGAAAGGAAAGGAAAGGAAAGGAAAGGAAAGGAAAGGAAAGGCTCCTGCCTGTCCGTTTCTTACGATCCACACCTATGGATTTTGAATGGATCACCCTGGAATGATCTTTGTTTCATCAGCTCATTACCCACCATGCAAATTCTCCTAACAAATATTTCCCAAGGAATAATTCTGTGAAATATTCGTGGATTCTCCAGCTGTTCTACCTTTGTTTGATTTACTACCTGTGGATCCTGCACCTTCTGCTTCCACATAAACTCCAAGCCAAGGCAGGATCTCTTCCAACCCAACCACCCTATCTTTAGAGCCCCATCAGGTTTGCTTTTAATCCTATAAAATCATAAAAATCCCTAAGGGATGCAAGTATCCAGTAGAACCATGATTTTTCATGGAATGTGTCCCTTTTGTACGGGAAGTTCCCTGGTTTTATTCCAGCAGGAATCCTTCCAGGATTTTCCCTCACTTTGCTTTGATCTTTTCCCAGAGAGAGGAGATCCCAGGAAATCTGGGATTTCAGTCAGAGGTTTCCAGGGTGTTTTCTTCCTGCTTTTCTGCCATTTATCCCATGAGAACAAAAGAAAATCCAATTTTCAAAGGGGTCTGTGAGTACCTCTGAGCTGCTGAGGGTGTTAGGCTGAACAACACAGTTTGTACCTTCCTTTGATCCCTTTGCTCCTTGTCCCAGCATTTTAGGTTCAGGAATTCAGTAAAAGCAGCTCCAAGAAGAGCAAGGATGTCAGGAAAACAGCTGCAAGAGGAGCAGGAATGTCAGGAAAAGCAGCTCCAAGAGAAGAGGGGGATTCAGGAAAAGCAGCTCCAAGAGGAGCCCTCTTCTCTTCAGGAGAGATTGGGGCAAAAATTTGGGATGTAAAAGGGGTTTTTGGGGCTGCTGAGTCTGGAATTAAGGAATTGAGCTCCCTCAGTCCTGGGAGAGGAATCACATCCCGACCTTTGGTGATTTTCCATGGATTTCGCTGCTTTTCCTGGGGTTTCTCCAGCTCCCTCTGCGTCATCTCAGCTGCCAGGTGGGGTGGGGGCTGGGATGGAGTTTTCTGGGAATGTTATCCTGGGAAAAAAGCTCCTGATCCTGGTGGAAAAGTCACCTCTGTGGGAAGGAGGTGTTGGATACTGGAAGGATCCACCAGGATCTGCCTCTCCTGATCAAGCCTCAAAAGCAGAAGGAAAAGCCTCTGGGAAGGTTGGATTAGGGACCATTCTCTGGGATTTTCTGCCCTGTGAGACAGGATTTTGTTGCTTTCAAAGTTCATTTAATTAAATGAATAATTTTGCTGCTCGGGTGACTCAAGGTGATGTACCAAGTTGGGTTGATAGCACAGAATGACCGATCCCAGGAAGTTGAGAGACACAGGAGTAGGAGCAGGAAATGCCTGTGGATTTTTCCATAATAAGTGGGACAACAGAAGATTGGGATATTGATCCCAGAGGCATGAGCAGCTGCAATTCCCTGGAGCCTGGAATATTCTGATTTTAGGGAGGGGGTGGAGCTTTGTCACCTCCTGCCTGCTTGCAGGTTCCAAAACCCTTGTGTTTGGTAATCCATCCAATTTCCTTCCTTTGCTCTTAAGGAAATGGAGTTCTTGGAAAAATCAGCCTGGGAAGGAGCTGCAGAGTTGTGTGTGGGAAGAGCCACACCTGACACATTCCCCCAAAACCTCTGGAGCTGGTGGCCTCACCCTGGGGTCTGTCCTACATCCCTGGGGACATCTCTGTCCTACATCTTTAGGGAACCCCTGCCCTTATCTCTGGGGACTCCTCTGTCCTATATCTTTGGGGATCCCCCTGTCCTACAGCTTTATGGACAGCCCTGTCCTACATCTTTGAGGACACCCCTGTCCCACATCTTTGGGAACACCCCTATTCTACACGTTTGGGGACACTGCTGTCCCACATCTTTGGAGACACCCCTGTCCCACATCTTTGGGGCCCCCCCCTCTCCTACATCTCTGCAGACACCGCTGCCTTCCTGGAGGCCCCCTGTCCTACATCTTTGGGGGCATTCCTGTCCCACATCTTTGGGGACCCCTCTGTCCCACATCTTTGGGGCTCCCTCTGCCCTTCATCTCTGGGAACCCCCCTGTCCCCCTGGGATGCCACGTCTGCCCCTGTTCTTTCAGGACACCTTTCAAGCTCAGCCCAAAGTGTGTCCTGTCTGCTCTGGCTAGAGATTGATGGCCTCAGTCCCTTGTTGATGTGCCCAAAATTCCCATAAAAATGGCATTTGCACAACTGCTTTTGCTGCTGTCTCTGCTATGGCTCCTCAGCTTTCCATGGATTTCACTCCCAGCCTCTCTCAACAGCTCCAAAGGGAGAGAACAGGAATGTTCCAGGGGTTCTGAGGCAAAAACCCCTTGGAAGATTTCCGAGCGCTCTGGAGGGTGGGATCAGGGCTGAACACGACCCCGATGAATGGGAGGTGTGACCCAGAATAAATCCAATCCAATTCCACCAAGATGAAGGTGAGCAGCCCCATTTGTTGGGCTCCAGGCAGGTGAGGCTCCCTTCGCCAGCAGAGCTGCTTTGGGAATTTTTCTCTCCATCTGCCATGCCCAATGTGCTCATTCCTGCCTCAGGATGAGTTCCCTGCCCTTTGAGGGGGGATGCCCCGCTCAAATGGGGCTGTAGCTGAGACAGCTCCCAGGAAAATTCCTGTATTTGTAAAGTGTGAGGTGAATCCTGCTCCAGCTCCCGCTCGGTTCCAGCACAGCCCCCCTGGAGCAGCTCAGCCTCACTGCACGGGGAGAGCAATGGGAAACCCACGGGGCTGCCACAAATGTCATTGCTGGAGCTGAGATTCCTCTGCTGGGGTGGATGGAGGAGAAATCAGATGGGGAAGAGTCTGGGCAGTGCAGCCAAACTCAGAGTCAGGCATGAGCTCACAATGTGCCTTTGTGAAGGACAATCCCAAAATTGGGGTTTGGGTTCAAAAAGAGCCTAAAGTCCATCCCATCCCACCCCTGCCATGGCAGGGACACCTCCCACTGTCCCAGGCTGCTCCCAGCCCCAATGTCCAGCCTGGCCTTGGACACTGCCAGGGATCCAGGAGCAGCCACAGCTTCTCTGGGAATTCCATTCCAGCCCCTCCCCACCCTCCCAGGGAACAATTCCTCCTCAATATCCCATCCATCCCTGCCCTCTGGCACTGGGAAGCCATTCCATGTGTCCTGGCCCTCCAGATCATTGTCCAAAGTCCCTCTCCATGTTTCTTGTTACCCCTTCAGGTCCTGGAATGTCACAATGAGGTCACCTTGGAACTTCCCTTTTCCAGGCTGGACAATCCAAACTTTCTCAGAGCCTTACCCAGCTCTCACAATCTCCATCCCCATTTCTGCCATCGCTCCCAGCTCTGTGTCCAGCTGCCACCAGGGCTGAGCATGGGAACAGCAGCTGGGAGATGGAAAATGGAGAGCAGATCCCACCTAAAGCTGTCCTCTGTCAGCCTGAAGCCATTCCCCATGTCCTGGCACCCCAATTCCTGAGGATAAGCAGATGAAGAGCAGCCACAAACCGGAATCTGAGCTTGGAATGGAGAGCAGGAGACATGAAAGGATGGGAACTCAACAGCTTAATGTCATGGCTTTTCCTGTCTGTGGACTTTAATGTCCATGGGATCCTGGAGGAAAATCAGGAAAAGAGGTTCCATGGGGAGAAATCCATAAGTGAGAGGAATTGGTGAATTTTCACTTCCAAAAAAAAAAAGAAGTGAGGGAAACATAAACACAATTGGAAAGAGAGGAATAACAACTAGATCTAAACCTTGTGCAGGGTGAAAGAGGCGAAAATGACCAATAAAAGGTATTTCAGTGATAAAATAAGGATAAACCTTCAGCCTGTCAAGAGAGAGAAGCACAGGGGCTACTAAATGGGGATAATTACATGGGGACAATTACATGGGGACAATTTCATGGGGACCACTGCAGGAGGCAGCCTTATCAATCCATCTCATAAGGGTTGATCCCTGGCTGTGCCTCAGCTCCAGGGGAGGTGAAATGATCTCCTGAGGCTCCTTGTTTCCCATGGTCTGGGTCATTGTTTTGGTGCCACTGGAAGTTGTGGCCTAAAAAAAAACAACTCAAAAACCCCAGGGCTTTGACAAGGACAACCTCCAAATGAGGCAACCTCATCTTGGATCCTGCTAGGAAGGGAACTTCCAAAAAGCAGGATAAGGAGAGAGGAGGAACAGCAAAAGATGAGTGGAAATTTAGGAAACAGCACCAAGATTTTCACGGAGATGGAATCTGGGAACATCATCTTGAGCAAACCCGAGGACAATTGGGTGTACTTGGAATCTTGACTCTGCTTGTTCAGAATTAAACTTTGTTGACATTTATCAAGACGAGATGGAAGAAGAGGATGGGGCAGAAGCAGGGCCTGGCTTTTGTTTGTTTAATTGTAATTGGTTTTTCCGACTGATAATTAACTGTGGAACTCCTTGCTCGGAGAGTGGGAACTTCTCAAGGGGAGAGGGAACAGCAGAGATGTCAACAGGAGAGAGAGGCAGAATGTTTGTTCGGGAGGAAGGAATTATTCCTGATCACAAATGGAGTCAGCCACCGAGCCCTGCGGGCAGGGAAGGGGGAGTTTGGCAGATCAGGATCAAAAATTTGTATTTTCTGGGTGTTTATTCCATGGCTGGCAGAAGAAGCCACCAGGAAGATCTGAGGAAAGGAATCGTGGAATTATTGAGTGGTTTGGGTTGGAAAGGATTTTATGGATCATTTCCATCCCACCCCTCCCATGGGCAGAGACAGATTACACCATCCCAGGCTGCTCCCAGCCCCAATGTCCAGCCTGGCCTTGGACACTGCCAGGGATCCAGGGGCAGCCACAGCTTCTCTGGGAATTCCATCCCAGCCCCTCCCCACCCTCTCAGGGAACAATTCCTTCCCAATATCACATCAAAAGCTCCTCTTTTTCAGTTTTCAGCCACTCTGTCCTCTCAGTTGTCTTTGTGTCTCCACGACTCCAGCAGCAATAAAAACCCTGTGGGAGCTGGAATTTGCCCCTGGCATTTCTGGGCACTCCATGGAAAATATCTTTAGCTCTTTAGAGCTCCAGCCAAGGGCTGCAGTTGGGAATATTTGGGATTTAAGCCTCTGGAGGGATGTCAGGCCAGATTGGTGTCCCAAAAAGCTCAGAGCCTCAGTGAACCATCTGAGGGTGTCTGAGGAAGGTGCTGGGCCCAGAGGCCAATTTGTGGAGACTTTCTGTGGGAGAGTTAATGAAAACATTGGAGGAAGTGGAGGGGAATATGTGGAATTTCATATCTGCATTGAAAAGATGATAATTGCTTACTGCTGGAATTCATTACTGACAACAAACACCTCTCCATGCACCCAGAACTGCTTTATCTCTGCCTTGTCACCCCAAAATCCAAGCACACATCAGCTCCAGCCTGATGGCTCTGGGAGGAATTGCTGGGTGGAACCTGCTCACAATGAGCAGCTGGGAGATGGGGATGGAACTTCTCCATGTCTTGAATATTTATTCCAAATTGTTCCCAGCCAAACCGGCAGGCAAGAAAAACAATGAGACACAAACCCTGCCTTTTCCACACACGGGCTTGATTTTTATTTTAGGTCTTCTTGCCCCGCTAGCAAAGGTCATAAATTATTTAACTGCTGTGGCTCAGCCTTCCCTTTTTTACTGTCTAATAAAATCAGAGAAATATAAATCTATTTTAGGTCCTTTTTCTCCAATAATTGAGAGGGGTGACAAGTGAAACAAGAATTGAAGCAACAATTCAAGGCAGGGTGGCAGTGAGCTGTGAGCACACCAGGAGGTTTCAGGAAAAAAAGCTTGTAAGGAGCGTTTTTGCTTCTTCCTGGCCAAAGATGTCTTGTTGCCTTGTTAAATTTAATAATTTATGGATTCAATGCCCGGATTTTTCATCTCCTGGCTGCTTGCTGCCTATTAAACACATAATTCAGGGGGTTACATTATTGTGCTTTGTGCTGCCCACATTTCAGTCAAAAGCTGGGGGAAGAGGCGCTGGGAATTTTGTGGGAATGATTTGGGTTGTGGAGTTGTGGGATCAGATCCCTGCCTGATTTCCCTGGAATTGTTTGGCCCAGAGATTTTAAATAAGCAGCTTTTTTTTGGGTTTGGACCTGTTTTGGTTTTGGAATAATTGACATTTAACAGCAGCTGCAGCAAGGATGAAAGTGGGGAAGTCAAGGAAGAAATGGATAAATGGAAAAAATGAGCACAAGGGAAAAGGAGAGGAGCAGGGGCGTATTTAAGGTTTCTGTTTAAGGTATTGAAGGGTTAGAACCCTTTCCAGGAAGGAATTTTCCCCAATATCCAACCTAAACCTCCCCTGGCACAATTTTCCCTGTTCACAAGAGGGAAAGACCTGAACTCTTCCTCTGCTTCAGAAGGTGGGATCAGTAATTCCCTGTCCCTTGGGAAATCAGGGGAATTGTAGGATCCTGGGATTGTTAAGGTTGGAAAAGACCTGGAAGATCAAACCCAACCCTTGACCCAGCAGCACCACCTTCAGCAGTGCCTCTTGTCCTCCAGGGACAGGATTTGGAACATTTCCATGGACTGAGATCTTCCCCTGCCCCAGGCAGCTGTGCCAGGGTTAGGAAAGGTTTTCTAGCCCAACCCAAACTTCCCCTGTTCCAGCCTGAGGCCGTTCCCTCTCCTCCTGTCCCTGTTCCCTGGAGCAGAGCCCGACCCCCCCGGCTGTCCCCTCCTGTCAGGGAGTTGTGCAGAGCCACAAGGTCCCCCGGAGCCTCCTTTGCTCCAGGCTGAGCCCCTTTCCCAGCTCCCTCAGCCGCTCCTGGGGCTCCAGACCCTTCCCCAGCTCCGTTCCCTTCCCTGGACTCACTCCAGCCTCTCAAGGTTGTTATTTCCATGGTTTTGAACCTTTTCAGGTTTTCCCCTCAGGTCCCAGAGCCCACAGGGAGCAGCTTTTCCCAGCCCCACTCATTTCCCACCCCTGCCCTTCACGAACTCATCCCAGAAATCCCCACCCAGAATTTGCCCTTCCTGCCCCCACCCCTTCCTGAATTTCCTCCGATCTCTTTGTCCCAGAACTGGTCTCCTACACTTACAGAACATCAATGATCAGGGGTTGGTTTGAGTGCACAGGAATAGAGATTTTGGGATAAAAATATGTTTCCTCCTTCCACCTGAATTCCTTCAGCTCCCTCATCATTTCTGCCTGAGCAACATTAACGAGTCCCATTGGAAACCCCTCCAGAGGATCCCTCTGCAGGGCAGGGAGAGGCATTCAGAGGGCACCAAGGGCTCCCTTTCCACCTTTCCCGCTGCCTTTCACAGCTCTGTCTGAGCTGGGAAGGAGGTGAAGGGGTTTAAAAGGAGGAATTAAAGGTCGAGCAGGTTCCAAGCAGCACAAAGCTTGGTTTAAGGTGGCTGAGGAGAGGCTGGGCAGAAGGGATTTGTGATTCTGTCAGGAACAATGGGAAAAAAATTCAGCTCCTCCAACAGGCTCAGGGAGGGCGGTGGAGCAGCAAAAAAAAATATTCTTAAAATCCAGAAAATGGATCTGGAATGGCAGGGGCTCCAAAAGTGACAGAAAGGAGCTGAGGGTGGAAGAAACATGTGCTCTTGTGCCAAGTTGAAACTCGGTATTAATTGCTGGCTTAGGCAGGAAAAGCCCAAAAAGGAGCCCCGAGGGACAAAGGGGTGGGGGAAGATGAAAGAACCCCTGGGCCAGCTGTCCCTGGCAACCAAAGGAGTCATGTGGCCATCAAATGGGCCATCCAGCTGTCAAATGGGCCATCAGGCTGTCAAATGGGCCATTAGGCCATCAAATGAGCCTCCAGGCCATCAAATGGGCCATTAGGCCATCAAATGAGCCTCCAGGCCATCAAATGAGCCACCAGGCCATCCAAGGAGCCACCAGGCCTTCAAAGGAGGTAGCAGAACATCCAAGGAGTCATCAGCCCACCAAAGGGAGCACCAGGCCATCAAACGGGCCACCAGCCCATCCAAAGAGACACCAGCCCATCAAAGGAGCCTTCAGTCCATCCATGGAGTGACCAGGCCCTCAAAGGAGCCACCAAAACACTGGAGGAGCCACCAGGCCATCCCAGGAGTCACCAGCACACCCAAGGAGCTCCCAACCCATCCAAGGAGCCAGCAAAGAGGTGCCAGCAGCTGCAGAGTCCCTGTGGCCTCAGGGCCATGTCCCAGGCCCAGCACAGGTGGCACTCTCCAGGGCCCATCTTATATTTAGATATTAATGTACATATTTATGTACATATCATTTATTTATATATTATATACTTGTTAATATATTATTATATATATTTTGATATTTATGTGTATATTCATTATGTATATATATGCACATAATACATTATATGCATATAATACATTATGTATATATATAATTGGTATATTTAGATTTAATATCTTTATATATTTGTATATTTCTGTATGTATTTTTTATGTATTTCTGTCTTTATTTCCACAGGTGCTTTCTGTGCCTCTGGAATTCCATGCTGAGCCTTCCTGCTGCTCACAGCTGCAGCATCACCTCTTTCAGCCTCTTGGACCCGCTGTGATGCCCTAAAATTCCCATTTTCTCATGCGTAACCTGTGGTGGACATAACGAGGTGTTTATCCTTTCCTGCTGTCTGACCTCCTGAGGTTTTTTGAGGAATATTTTGTGTCTCAGGAAAGGTTCATGGAAAAGGGAGGGCATTGGTGGTGGGGCAGTAAAGACAGCAAATCTACAAAGGATTGGAATGAGGATAATACCGATTTTTCATATTTATGTTTTTAAAGTCAATTCTGTGAAATGAAGGGAGAGATGGGAGCCCATAACCCAGAGAGCAGAGGGTCGGGGAACCATTCCATAAAATATTGGGAAAAAATGGGAAATAAATAGGGGGAGAGCTGAGGGAAGGACAACTCCATCATCCAGGGGCTCCAGGATCACCTCATCCCCCCCAAAATCCTCTCAGCAGACCCATGCTCCATTTCCCCTCCTCAGTTTGGAGGGAGATTGATTTTTCCATTGGAACTGAGAGCTCCATCTCTCACTGGAGCTCTCTGCATTCCCTGCCTTCCATCAGCAGAGGGAAAGGTGTTCCCAAAGCAGCCCTTCCTGCCTGTGGGGATCCCAAAAGTGGGGCAGGATGATTTTGGGGGTGTCTCTGCCCTCTGCAGGGATCAGAGGAGCCCAGAGACCCCGCTGAGCCTTCCTACGCTGGGTGGCTCCAGCTCTGCATCTAAGGATTCCCTCTGTGTCTCCCATTTTGAATCCAGGGCTGAATTCCTCCCCAGGATAAATTGGGGTCATCCAGTCAGGCTGGTGCTGAGAGAGGATGGATAACTTCTCTGAGCTTTTCCTCTGGAAAGGGTTCCAATAAAAAAAGTCACTCCAAACCTGAGATTTAAGGTGAGTTTGGGAACCTGAGGAGCTGGGAATTCTCAGATTGGAGCCTTGGAGTGCCAGGAGATGCAAAAGGAAATTCCCAGAGGCTCTGACTGCCCCGGCAGATGCAGTGAGCCACTGGTTCCACAGATGGAAAAACATTTCCAGTAAATCCACCTTGATGGATCAGGATTTTGGGAATGTGTGATCCGTGTTTTAGGGCCTCCTGAGACATCTCCAAGGCTTCTCTGGTTTGTATTTCCCACCAAAGTGAAGCTGTTCTGTGTCTGGGATCTCCCACCCTCACCAGACCCTTGAAATACAGAGTTTCTGTTAATTCTGAATATTTTAACAATGATTTCACGTCTAAACCGGTGTTGGGGAAGACAAAGTGCTCATGATCAGGATGCCCAGGAAAATCATCCTTACCTGATTATTCCCTGACCATTTCCTGGTGAGGATCATTCTGTCTGTTAAACTGGGGAAGTGCTTCAAGGAAGGGTTGTGGTCCTGAATTTTAATGGAGGGGCCTGGCAGGAAAATCCTGAACTTCCCAGGAGCTAAAATAACACCCAGGGAGCACTCTGGTATTTCCTGGAGCCTTGTTCAGGTGTACAGACACCCACAGAGCTCCTTCCCACCTCCAAGTCCTGCTGTGCTCCTCATCCTCCATCCTGGCAGGATTTGTGTCCAGATCCTGTGGAAGATGGAGAAAAAAGAGAGGGAAGGTTCTCCTCATCCCAAAGCCACACAACGTAGGGAGAGCTCCCTCCTCATCCCAAAGCCTGTGCAGGGCTCCAGGACTGGGAATCCTTGTAAAGATTTGGTTAAAATTCCTGATTTTCTGTGTCTGGGGCAGGTTCACAGAGTCCCTGACCCCAGGCATTCTCCAGGAGCCTCTGGAAGCCTGGAGTCTTTCTGTTCTGGGAATTCTGGGGTGTTTCAGGTGTTTCTGCCTGCAGGTTGTCTTTGAAAGTTCTCAGGCACAAAGAGTTTGTCCTGAAATCCTGCTGGGTAACAGAAACACTCTCAGCTGTCCAGGGTGACAGGGATGGAAAATCGGGATGGGAAGGAGAGACAGAGGGTGGATTTGTCAGTGTCTGGGGTTCTACAAACCCTTGATGGACAGATGGAGATGTCTGTGGAATTTTTTCCATCATAGGAAGATATCCATAAATATTTTCCCATCAGTGGAAGATGTCCTGGGGATGTTTTGCCATCAGTGGAAAAAGTCACCACCCTCTGCTGCCCTGCAAATCCCACCAGGATGCTTCATCCTTTGGGAATGGCCCTTCCAGCCCCCTGCCCCACCTGAGCTGCAGCCTGGTTTATCCCACTCCCACTGCTGGGTTTAGGAGTTGCTGACCCTTTTCCTTGACATCTTCCTCTCCAGCTCCAGGAATGTCCCCTGGAGCCCTGGGAACACCGGGGCACCCGGCCCTGGTGGGGAGGGAACTCTTCCAGCACCACGGGCAGCCCCCTGTGGAACCAGCCCTGATCCCCAGGGATGATCCCTCAGGCAGCAGGAGAACTCAGCCTTCCCATTTCTCTGCTCTCAGGAAGAGAATCTGTGTTTTCCTCTGCTGGACACAGCTCCTTGGGCACAGCAGGGGATTCCTAAAAGTTCTGTGGTTGTGGCTGATCACAAAACCCTGCGATGGGTTGGGATGAACCTTAAAACTCATGTCATTCCACCCCTGCCATGGCAGGGACACCTCCCACTGTCCCAGGTGCTCCCAGCCCAATGTCCAGCCTGCCTTGGACACTGCCAGGGATCCAGGGGCAGCCACAGCTCTCTGGGCACCCTGTGCAGGGCCTCCCCACCCTCGGGAACATTCCTTCCCAATATCCCATCCATCCCTGTCCTCTGGCACTGGGAAGCCATTCCCTGTGTCCTGTCCCTCCATCCCTTGTCCCAGTCCTCTCCAGCTCTCCTAAGGCCCCAGCTCCTCACCCTCACAGGGAAGATTTCTTCCCAATAAGAGTTTTTTTCTCATACCCTCAGTTCCCCTAATGTTTTCTCCCATTGTTTGGCTGCTTCCCTCTCTCTTCCCAATTTCCAGGTTTAACAATCCCAGCAATCTGGGACTCTCCAGTCCCTCTTCCCCCAGTGCTCAACTCTCTCACAGGGAACTTTGTCCATTCCTGACATCCATGCATGGAAAATATCCTTGGATTCCACCTGGGAGCTGCCAAATCCCAACAGCCCTGTCATTCAATCCCATTTATTGGAGGAACACCCCATTCCTGCTGGGCCACTGCCCTGCCCCGCATTCCCTGCTGCCCCAGGTGGTGATGACACACCTGGACAGGTGATAACATACCTGGACAGGTGATTACACATCTGGACACGTAATAACACACCTGGACAGGTGATAACATACCTAGACAGGTGATGACACACCCAGAACAGGTGATGGCATGCCTGGGACAGGTGATAACTCACCTGGACTGGTGCTAACACACCTGGGATGGGCAATAACACACCTGGACTGGTGCTAACATATTTGGGACAGGTGATAACACACCTGGACAGGTGATAACACACATGGGATGGGCAATAACACACCTGGAACAGCTGATAATATGCCTGGACAGGTGATAACACACATGGATGGGATAACACACCTGGAAAGTGAAAAGCTGCAGGTGATAACACACTGGAACAGGTGATAACACACCTGGAACAGGTGATAACACACCTGGGATGGGTGTTAACACACATGTGGACAGGTGATGACACACCTAAAGAAGTGATCACACACCCGGACAGGTGATAACACACCTGGAATGGGTGCTAACACATCTGGGATGGGTGATAACACAACTGGGACAGGTGATAACACACTGGATGGGATAACACACCTGGAACAGCTGTAAAGCCTCAGGTGTACAGGTGATAACACACCTGGAACAGTGATAAACCGGACAGGTGATAACACACTGGGATGGGCATAACACACCTGAACAGTGATAAACCTGGACAGGTGATAACACACGGATGGGATAACACACCGGAACAGTGACCTGGACAGGTGATAACACACTGGGATGGGATAACACACCACAGGAACAGGTGATAACACACCTGGAACAGCAGGGGATGTTTCCCAGCTCCCTCCTCGGCCATCAGCAGTGCCCAGCCTGTCCTTGCTCACCCATTCCTGCTCACCCAGGCTGTGATTCCATGTGCTCAGTGCTCTGGCGGCTCTGGAGCTGCTGCCAGATTTTGGGGATCAGAAGGGAAATGCCTGGCAGTGCCTTCTCTTCCACAGGCACCCTGAGAGCCTGGATCAGCCGGATCCACACCGGAGGCTCTTCCCTGGGTATCCTCAGCTCCTGCCTGCCCTGATGGCTTTAATCCTTCCCAAAGGCAGCTCTGCATCCAGCCCATTCCCAGCCCTGCCTTCCTCCTGCCCTATTTCAGGAGAACAAACATTTGTTCTCTGCACCTTTTGTATTCACTGCTCCCTGTACAAACCCACTGCATCCCGTTTTCCCTGCTCCATCTGTGCCTTTGCTGCTCTGGCACAGCTCAGCTCCTGCAGGGGCACAGAGGGACCCGGGCTGTCCTTGCTGCTAATCCCAAGCAAGGGCAGCTCATCCGTCCTCGCTCTTCAGAGGAATTTCCTCAGGGACAGATCTGCTCCTCCAAAAAAAAATCTCCCCCGTAATGAGGAGTCACATGTCCTCATTCCTGCCTGTCCTATCTCCTCTTCCCCGCGGGGAAATGCCAAAAAAAGACTGCATTGTCTGGATCCAGCATTCCCAGCTGTCTGTGGGTGCTCCTTTGTTTCCTGCCCTCCGTGGGGTCCCTCAGGCTGAGCTGCTGTCCCAACCTGTGCTCCTTCATGTGCTGGAAACAGGAAAAAAAAACCCTATGTTCCTAAAAATAAACTGGTTCTTCAGCAAGGAAAGGTTCCATAAACTCTGAAATTGTGATGGGGGAGCTGCCAGGTGGAGCTGGGCACAAGCAGAGCACCCAGTTCAGGGGGTCAGGGGATCCCGGAGCAGTTTGGGATGGAAGGAATCTTATGGATCATCCCATTCCCCCACTTCCATGGGCAGGGACACCTCCCACTGTCCCAGGCTGCTCCCAGCCCCAATGTCCTGCCTGGCCTTGGCCATGCGGATCCAGGGGCAGCCACAGCTTCTCTGGGCACCTGTGCCAGGGCTCCCCACCCTCCCAGGGAACAATTCCTTCCCAATATCCACTCCATCCCTGCCCTCTGGCACTGGGAAGCATTCCCTGTGTCCTGTCCTCCATCCCTTGTCCCCAGTCCCTCTCCAGCTCTCCTGGAGCCCCTTTAGGCCCCAAAAGGGGCTCTGAGCTCTCCCTGGAACCTTTTCTTCTCCAGGCTGAACAATCCCAATCTCTGAGCCTTTCAAAGGTGCTCCAGCTGCTTCCCAGATCCAGCTGGACGTGCATCTGGAATCCCATTTCCATGGCCCACATGGCCACAAGGGAGAAAGAGAAGGTTTGGAAGGGAAGGGAAGGTTTGGAAGGTTTGGGAAGGGAAGGTTTGGGAAGGGAAGGAAGGAAGGGAAGGGAGAGGAGGGAAGGGAAGGGAAGGGAAGGGAAGGGGAGGGAGGAAAGGGAAGGGAAGGGAAGGGAAGGAAAGGGAAGGGGAAGGGAAGGGAAGGGAAGGGAAGGGAAGGGAAGGGAAGGGAAGGGAAACCTGGCTGGAATGAATTTTCCATTTTCTTCCTCATTAAATTGCCTTTCTCTTCCATGATACATTTGAGGGTCACTGTTGGTGACAGCTACACACAGAACAAATTTTCAGCTGAGCTCAAAGTAAGGAGTCCATCACTGCTTCCTGATACCCCTCAGATTTCATTTGGCTAAAAATCCAGGATTTCTTCCTCTTGTTCCTCTATTCCCATCACCATCCCTGTTGTTTATTTGCTATACCTACTACCAAGCTACTCCAGGTGGTTGCCACCACTGGAGAGTTGGAATTCTCTCATCCTGGGAATGGTTTGAGGCCTCCAGGTGCTGTCACATCCAACCAGAGCTCTGCAGGAGCTTGGGAGTTTCCTCCAGACACATCCGATCACAGAGGCAGGGAAATGCCCCTCCCAAATGCAAGAAACCATCACACATCCATGAAAATATCTCCAAAATATTGGGAAATGCCCGTCCTGAATGCAAGTAACCATCACACATTGATGGAAATAGCTCTAAAATACTGGAATTCCCTCTACGTGTCATCCATCTGATTGTTATCCAGGAAAAGTGCACTGTTCAATGGAAACAGCAAAAATGAGGTTTAATTTTAGCCATGCCAGGGCTGACTAAAGGAGCCTCCTGAGCCCCTGATGGTCTGTGTTCCAGGTGTGGGACATCAACACAACCCTTGGGATCTTCCACCCTACACATCTCTCTGGGCTTCCCCACCTTCTCCCCATCCCTTTGGGCACCTCCAGCTCTGCCCAATCCTAATCACTTTTGGGAAAGCTCCAGAATATTCCTGGGGTCAGAAAATTCAAGCCACCCCTGCCCTTGACAACTGAGAGGAATCATTAACGTGTGGCAGGGCTGAGATGTCCCAATCCCTGCTCCCTTCCTGGCACCAGGAAAGGGCTCTTCCCACCCTTTCTTCCCTCCACCCTTCCCAACTGAGGCTCTGAGAGGATGTCTGTAGGAAAAGCTTCTCATTCCCTGGCTGGATGTGCCTTTTTGCCAAACCAGGGGACCCTGATTGCAGAGCCATGGGAGTAAAACCTGACAAAGAAAGGATCCATCAGATGGGGACTCCTAAAATTCCTCCTTTTCCCCTTCAGAGGTGCTCCCTGAGGGTTTTCCATGCTCCCTCTGCTCCCAGGAGAACAGAGCCAGGTGGACAAACCCAGGGGCCCAGGCCCTGAATATCCCTGGGAAAAAAAAAAAGGGAAGAATCAAACCTTGAGCAGTTCAAACATTTCCATGCTCGCTCAACCCTGGCTGGCTTCAAACGGAAAAGGAGCAAGCAAAAATAATAATAAGGGATAGAGGCAGGGAAAAAAGGGATCCTGGCTCAGGGCTTTGATCCCATTCCCTGTCCTGCTCCACTGATGTCCCACAAACCCCTGCAGGGCAGAGCTCAGAGCTCAGCTCAGTTTAGTTCAGAGGAATCTCCCCAGCTCTTGGAAAATCAGTTCCTTTTCCAATGGTTGTACAAATCCTGAGAAATCAGGTCAACAACCCTGCATTCAATCTTCCAGCTTGGCCCGGCTCTGTTTGTTTTTGCCATGTTTTAGCAGCCTGCTCTTCGTGAAATTGAAAAAAAAGTCCTTTTCCTTTCATTTCCCACAGGCTGGGTTGAAGAAGTCCAAACCATCTTTGCTTTTCAGGTATTTATTCCAGTCCTCTAAGGGCCTCTCTATAGACAAAGGGAATTTTGAACTGGAGACTTGGCTTTGTTCTGCTGAATTTTGATATTTCCTGATGGTTTTGCCCCACAGCGTGACCAGGGTGGGTCTGAAGGGAAATGCAGATTTTGGACCTTTTGGGGGTCTCACATTCAGCTTTAAAAATCCGATTCCGTGTTTGCTCTAAACTCCCAGGAGTTTATGGAGCCATAAAACCTCTCCAACCGCTCCCATTTATGGCCCAGCTGTAATTTACTGGGGGAGGTTTCCTCTCTAATGGGGCATTGCCAGTGATTGGAGCTCGATGAGCTGGAAACAGCGCAGCTCCATTTGCAGAATTCCCATTGATGATTCCTGGGCAGGGAAGGGAGGGGCAGGGATAGCAGGAATAGGAAGAAAAAAGGCCATGAATGAGGAATTCAGGAGGAAATGAATGGGATCAAAATCCCGTTTTCCTGCTGAATTTGAGCTGGAAGGACAATTTGTGCTCCGCTCCGTGTTGAGCTCCCTGCAAAGGCACAAAGGCATCCATGGAAAACAATGCTCTCAGGGAATTCCCTGGCATTGGGACATGCACTGGCTTCCCAGGAAGCTTTAGAGCAATAAATGGAATATTGGAGTGATTTAGGGCTTGGGAGATCTTTGGGAGCAAGGGTGGGAAGGGAAGAGGGTGTCCAGTTCAGGATCCTTGAGCCAGGCTGGGATGGGGATGAGATGGAATGGGATAGGATGGGATGGGATGGGATGGGATGGGATGGGATGGGATGGGATGGGATGGGAGAGGGGATGTCCCAGCATAGGAGAGGGGATGCAACACTGTGCAAACCCCAAAGCTGAGGGAGCAGCTCCTTTTCCACCCCTCGTGCATCCAGAGGTGAAATCCCTGGAGCTGAGTAAGGCTCTGTGCCATCTATCACTTGGAATTTTCAGGAGAAAACAAATAAATTGATGGATTAATTATTTTTTTAATTAACTAAATAGCATTGAGTCCTTTTGGACAGAGATCTAAATAAAGGCTGAGCCATTGAGGCAGGACTGGAGGACACTCCAGGATAAGGAAAACTGGGAAATATTTGTCAGTATCTGGATTCAGGGGATAATCTGTGGCTGATGGGAGATCAGAGCTCAGGTGGCACTTCTGGAACACCCAGAGAAGAAAATCCCAGGGCTCAGAAAATTCCAGGGAGCAGCTCCCAGCCTGGAACAACTCCCAAAATTCCAAGGATTTCTTAACCCAGGAAAAGAAAGTCTCGAAGTCAGCTTTTTCAAACACACTGGATGAGTAAATAGCGAAAAAAGAGTAATATTTAAGTTCGAGGATAATACCTCATTAATGTCCAAGTGGCCAGAATAAATTTCGACTGAAAAAGACAAATCCCAAACAGCACTATGGAATCCTATCCTGGTATGACTTCCCAAGCAGCACGTTAGGGGCAAGGAACTGAAAGTATTTAAACTGAAAAAAAAAAAAAAAATGAGGAAAGCTTGTAAAGCAGAACAGGGGTCAGGCCGGGGGAATAAATGGAATTGGAGCTTTCTGTGACCCTCGTTGCCCCTGGAACAGGGAACAGAGGAGGGGAAGGAGCCTGCCTTGTTCCCTGCTGATTGCATCTGTGTTCCCTGCATATTGGGATCGTATCCACAGCACACTGAGCTCTCCTGACCGATACTCCTGCAGCAGCAGCACCGCTCCTGTAATGGAAAGAGGATTTATTTCCAAAGGCTTGATGTCCAAAGGGGAATTAGACAAGGGCTTGTGCATTGTACCCACTTTGTTCAGCTTTCCTTCGGCCACGAACGCTGGTTCAGCTTCCCTGGCTCAGGGAAAAGAGGGATCTGTTTGTTATCCCAACACATTCCACATTAATTCCCCCCAGCACATCCTGCTTGCCTCTGGGAAACTACGGAGGTCATTTCCTTGGTTGTTCCAGGCAAGCTTTACAGGGATCGAACTGAGAAAAGCAATAAATGGATACGCTGGTGACATTCCCTCCTGCTGTGCCTCCTCGGTGGATGGCAAGGAAATTCCTGCTACAACACAGAATGAGAATATACAGAGCCACAGCAGAGAAGAAAAAAACAAATTCTCAACCTGGCTGCACCCGGAGCACAATACCTGAGTGAAATGTTCCAGCAAAAGCTATTCCAAATCACCAAAAAGTGCTGAATTTAGGGAAGAAAATCCCAGGGCTGAGGGAGCAACTCCCAGACTGCAACCACTCCAGAAGCTCCCAGGACTTTTTAAGCCAGGAAAAGAAAGTCTTGGAGTCAGCATGGTGGCCCTTGAAACCAGTGGATAAGTAATAAGAAGCAAAAAAAAGGGAATCAAGTCAGAGACACATGTGATGAGAAAAACAAATTCTCAACCTGGCTGCACCCACCTGAGTGAAATGTGCCTGGAAGGGCCTTTCCAAGTCATCAGAAAGGGCTGATATTTAGGGTGGGAATTGGGAAAATAAAGAAAAATGGGTTTAAATTCAGATGTGGGGACTCAATCACTGAACAGAAAGGATTTCTCGTTGTGTCTCTGGTTTTGAAATGGAGAACAAAATCAAAGGAATGGAAATAAGAGAATGAGAGGAACAGTCAGGACATCCTTGTCTGCGGTGTAGAAAGCAGACGTCACACTCAGATTTTGGACAAATAAATTTCCCCATCAGGACTTTGGAAAGACCAGGATTGTTCAGAGGCAAAAAGTGAACTGGAAATGCCAAAGCGTCACCCAAATTTAGGGAAATAAATTCCCAACAAAAACTAATCCCACGTTTGCAGCTGTTTTCACCAGGGGAAGGGGTCAGGGAGGCTCCTGCTCCTTTTTTAAGGAAGGGGACACATCAAAGGGTCACTCCCACACTGAAGGAGATCCTGGAGTATATCCAAAGGTATCACCCAGACCAAAGGATATCCTTCCCAGAGGAATTCCACTGTGGAATTGCTGCTTTGATAACTGGTGGGAAAGCTGAAATGGAAAAACACCTGCAGGCCAAAGTGAGATCCCCAAAGAGGTGCCCAGTGTTAAGGAAGATCCAGAGGAATGTTCAGGAAAATCCAGAGCGGCAGGAAGGAAAGGAGGAAGGAAGGAAGGAAAAGGAAGGAAGGAAGGAAGGAAAGGAAGGAGGAGGAAGGAAAAGGAAAGGAGGAAGGAAGGAAGGAAGGAAGAAGGAAGGAAGGAAGGAAGGAAAGGAAAGGAAGGAAAGAAGGAAGCAGAGAGGGGCTGTTTTTCCCTTGTTTTGGAGTGCTGGACAACATTCCACGTTGTGGGAAGGGGGTATGAGAGGAACACACCAGGACCCTCTTCACAGGTACCTGGGAGGGCAGGAATTGGCTCTTTGAACCCCCTCTGGTTTGAGCCTCCCCCTGCCCGAACCCCAGAGCAGATCCGTGGAAACTCCAGCTCCAAATGCTGGGATCATTCAGGATGGATCAGTGCCTGCTGAGCATTTCTTCCCTGCAACTCCTGCAAGAATTGAGGAAGGAGGATCTGCCAGCCAAGACATAAATATGGCATGGGAATTGTCCATTAAAGCCCTGGAAAATACCCTGGTGATCATGGCTGGGATTCCCCTGAGGACACTGGGGGGAAATTGCTGCCTCCAGCCCAGGCCTGGAGTCCCCCACAGGCAGATTTGGGTTTATTCCATCATTAAATATGGGCAGGAACAGAAGGAGACATCACAAACATGACGAAAACCTGTGACAACCTCCACAGCACTGGGACAAAGCACCTGGTGTCCCATTAATGTCACCATTCCTACACCACCAACGAACTTCATCAGGAGCCTTCAGCTGCTGGCACACAAAACCCCCACCTCTTCCCCCCCAAAATCCAAGATTTTCATGGGATTTCTCCAGCCGAGTGATAAAAGCACTGAGGGGTGATCCACATATAGATAAACCGGGATTAGTTGGGTTTTTTTACATCTCACAGGGCAATGATGGAATTAATCTTGGAAAAGTGCATTTAGTCAAGTGAAAAATTGAAGCCAGAAGAGTGAGCAGCAATACAATTATTTGAAGGCTTGGGAAATGAGTTTTTTATGAAACATCAGAAAGGAATTCAATAAAAATAAAAAAGAAAAAGCCAAACAACCCAGACAAGGCTGGAGAACAATTTGTTATGTGATGTGTAAACAGGCTGGGATGGGCTCTGGGAAGCACCAGGGAGGTGACTGGCAGTGGGGAGTGAAGTAGCACGAATTCAAATTCCAAATAAAATGATAAAAAATGGGAGAGGCTCCTGCTGGGCCACAAGTGCAGATCCCACCTTGCCCAATAAAAGTCAGGTGTTGCTGTCACGACTTTGGATCCAACACAAATTATCAGGCTTGGTCCACACTCAACAGGGAAAAAATGTCGCAATCCATAAAATCAGTTTAAATCACCATGGACCTTTCAAGGCAAAGGTTCTGTGTTGGAGATCAAAGCGTTGGCTTCAGGGAATGCTGGCTCAGCTCCTTCCAGCAGCAGCGTTCAGAAAATGCCAGAACTGGGGAATGGCTCTTTATGATATTGGCTCCAATCTCTTGGGAACATGGGCTTCAACAGGATCATGGGGCCAGGGAAATCTGGATGGTTTTGGTGGGAAGGGACCTTAAAGCCCATCAGTGCCACCCCTGCCAGCAGGGACACCTCCCATCATGTCCCAGGCTGCTCCCTAGGTCCCGCAATGGTACCAGCCTGGCCTTGGACACTGCCGGGATCCATGCAGCGGCAGCCACAGCTTCTCTGAGGCACTTGCCAGGCTCCCACTGCCCATCCCCAGGGAACCATTTCCTTCCCAGTATCCCATCACACCATGCCTCTGGCATGGGAAAGCCACTCTCCTGTGTCCTGTTCCCCTCCATTCCCTTGTCCCCAGTCCCTCTCCCAGCTCTCCGGAGCCCCTTTTAGGCCCCTAAGGTGAGCTCTCCCTGAACCTTTTCTTTTCCAGGTGAGCACCCCCAGCTGTCTCACAGATTCAGATCCCAGGGTTCAGGACACAAAAGGATGAGAGATTTTTCTTTTTTTTGAGCTTTTGAGGCCCCACATGGCCACAAGGTGTCCTCCCTCCCTCCCTCCAGCTGCTGTGCCATCTCCTCTGGGTCACTCTGAAGTCACTCCCAGTGTCCTGTCCCTCCATCCCTAATCCCAAGCCCCTCTCCACCTTTCTGAAGTCCGCAGAGCTCCACTAGGATCCCTAACTAACCCCAACCCCGATCCAACTGATCCTCTGCCTCCTTCCAACTGGAGCCATTTTCCAGATGGTTTCTTTCTCCAAGGGTGGTGCCAGCTTTGGTGCCACCGGAGGGGATCGAGGTGGTGCCACTGAAAACCTGCCCCTGCCTGTTCTGCCCAGTGGGGAGTTTGACTTTTCTTTGATCTCCTTTGTGATCTGAGTGTTAAAAGAGCATTTATTTTTAATTAATTTTTTTTCATGCAGAATCACATGAAACCAGACACAAATTGGGTGTGGCTGCTGGGAATAAATTTCCCAGCATTCCTGCTGCAGAAGATTCTTTTCCATTTGGTTGAAACATCCCAAAATATTAATCAGGATTCAGTTCAACTTGAATTTTCTTTTTTCCCCCCCCTTATCTGGTGAGGGCTGAAGAATTTCATCCCCTGTGCAGCACAGCTGGGAGAGGAGAGTGAGAACCCCCCTCTCCACCCCTGGATTTCACCCCACGGAAAAATTGCTCCATAAAAGAGAAATGTAACTCGGTGAGGAGCGACTCCCAGGCAGTTCCTGGGGAAGGAAATATTTCTTCCAGCTGAAAATATTTCTTCTGCCAGAGCCTGAGACTTTGTGAGAAGAGCCCTTGAGCTGAGCGTTCGCCTCCCTCGCTCGCTGTATTGAGTTAAATAATGCTGAGGGGCACAGCCTTGGATTCCTCATTCCAAAACTGCCCATTTTTTCCAAAACAGCCAATTTTTTCCAAAAAAAAGTCAACTTTTTTTTTTCCAAAAAAGCCAATTTCCCAAAAAAAGAATATTTATTTTTCCTGAAACAGCCAATTTTTTTTTTTCCAAAACAAGCTGGTTTTTCCAAAACAGCCATGTTTTTCCAAAAAGCTGATTTTTTCAGAAAAGCCAATTTATTTTCCAAACAGCCAATTTTTCCCCAAAAAGGTCATTTTTTTTCCAAAACCAGCCTTTTTTTTTTAAAAAAAAATCAACTTTTTTCCAAAAAAAATTTTTTTTCCAAAACCAGCTACTCGGAGTCTCAGAGCCGCCTCATTAGAGATTTCCCATTGTCTCAATACTGGAACTAATTTCATCACCAATTTAGGACAAACTCCCTCGTGGAGCAAAGGCGGAATTTCAGGGGAATTGGCTGAATCCACGTGTCCCCAGATGTGAGGAGACTTAAGTACATGCAGTGAGTGGAAGATGTTCAAAGCAGGAGGTGACTTTTCTAGAAAATGGGCACTGAAAATGCTTCGTAAAAGCTTTGGGCACTTTTGGGTGGGATTATTTGGATTATTGGGATTACTGGGGTGTCCTGAGCAGAATCGCTCCGGGATCCCCATGGAAAGGATCCTGGTCAGTCCCTTCCAGCTCAGGAGACCTCTGTGGGTTCCTTCCAACTTCTGATTCCATCAAAAGGAGGATCCCTTAGCATCCCCTGGGATTTTTGCAGCAGGAGCAGGAGCTGAGTGTGGCCCTTCCCAACTCCAATCCCCCCTCACGACCCCAGAATTCCCATCCTGTCTCTGCTCACTCACCCAACTCTGTAAAAATGAGGGATTTTGGGGATTTTTTCCTCATTAATTCCATGGAAAGGATTCACCTGGGATGATCCCAAATGAGCTGTCTCCTTCTTGGCTTTATTTTGCATGGAGAGAAGCCTGTTAAGGGCAGGATAATCCCCTCTGGGTTTGGGATCTCTCTTCACGGAAGGCAAATCCTGCCCTAAATCCCCTGGGACTCTCACCTCAGCCCCTCTGGAAATAGAGATCCCAAAAACCCTCTCAGTGCTGCAGAAAGCCAGGCCAGAGAGACAAACCACAAACCCCAAAAAAACAGATATTCTCGCCTTAATCCTTTTTTTTTTTTCACGCATCATTTCCCCCTGGCCCATAAACTACAAGGCTTTTATTGATTCCCCCCTCAGGTGCACTGTTCAGATAAATTCATTAAATCTGGGGAAGGAGAATTCGGGAAGGTGGGGGAAGCACAAGAGAAAAAAGGCGGCTAGGAATTAATAATTCTGTACTCGGTGCTGTCTACAGTAAATAATGCATGGAGCCCCACGCTGAGTGATGAGAGCCAATGAAATATTGAAGAGCTGCTCCTGCAGGAGTGAGTCTGTTCTGAGCCTGGAACGAGCGGGATCCGCGTGGGGAGTGGGAATCATTCCCTGGTTCAGGCTGGATCAGGAGGCACCCTCACAGCTGGGCTGAATGAAGATTTTTCCAGGCTTAAATCTGACACCTCTTAATTTCTGCCTGCTTGCCTTTGTGACCTTGGGAACGGTTTAGTGAATTTGCAGGTTTTTTTTTGTTTTTTTTTCTCTTTCTTTCCTGCTGCGCTGGTCTTTTCTTTGTCAGGTTTTGGACCAGACCCCAGAGCTCTGTTTCACAGGGATGGGTAATCCCTGGCTGGGAGCTGAAGGACAGCTGAAAAACTTGAGGAAAATAATAAAAAATTGGACAACTTGTGGGAAAAAAATAATTGGTAAGTGGGATGGGCTGGGGTGTGCCTACAGTAGGGGAGGGGATGTAATACCCTGCAAACCCCCAAATCGAGGGAAGAACCCCTTTTCTGTCCCTCATGCACCCAGAAGTGAAATCCCTGGAGCTGAGCAGGGCTCTGTGCCACCCATCACTCTGTATTTTCAGGAGAAAGCCAATCAATTGATTGATTAATAATTGATTAATTAAATAATGTGTCTCCATGACGTGGAGACATGAGAAGTGCTGTTGCTCTTTATTTTTACAGACAACTTCTCCTGTCCAACCTCAACCAACCAGAGACTGAAAACCCACCAGGATGATGGCACAGAACCTGCTGAAATTCTTAATCACATCTCTGCTTCTTTTCTGTGTTAAATAAATAAAAATCTCCCATTTCCACCAGCATATGCAGCCTGATGGGCCGGGACAAGAGAAGGAATTTCTTTCCCTGCAGTTCTGCAGGGCTTCAGGATGGGCTCGTTTTTAAAAGCAGAGAATCAGACCTGCTTGTTTGGGGTTGTGGAACTCCCACAGAGCTCAGGCTTAGCGATAATCTGAATATAATTTGTCTGAATAAGCAGCCCCTTCTCCCGCCTGCACCTTCCCGGGTGATGAATGCTTGAACATGGCTCTGAGATTGCTCCGCGGTTTTGTGGATAAATAAAGGTTTATGAGGAGACATCAGTTTTACATGAAAAACTGTGTTTTGCCTGGAATTTGTGTCATTATTGTGTTTGCAGCTCAGCTCGGCATTCGGGCCCTGCTTCCCCTCGCCAGGGCCCATCACTCATCATCCCACTCTCCTTGTGCAGCCCAGGAAACAAAACCCTCTGCCTTCTCCAGCTCTGCTCCACCCTCTCCTTCTGCATTCCCTCCCTTCTCCTTCGTGTCCGTGTTCCTCTCCCAGGTTTTGCCCCATTCCCATGGGGGAAGCCTCGTTTTGCCTCCCTTCTTCCCATCCCACAATGCTTACCCCTCAGATGGATGTGCATCCATCAGCTCTGGGCTGTTACCTCATCCCACAGGGAAAGCTCTGGCATGGAGCACCTTTTGTCCTCAGCTGCATCCAAAACATCACAGAACCCAGAATGGAATGGTTTGGGTGGCAAGGGACCTTAAATGGGTCCCTAAGGATCCCATACAGTGCCACCCCTGCCATGGGAGGCCCTCCCACTGTCCCAGGCTGCTCCAAGCCCCAATGTCCAACATGGCCTTGGACACCTCCAGGGATTCCAGGGGCACCTGAGGCCGTTCCCTCTCCTCCTGCCCCTGTTCCCTGGAGCAGAGCCCGAACCCCCCGGCTGCTCCCTCCTGTGGTCAGGGAGTTGTGCAGAGCCCACAAGTCCCCCCTGAGCCCCCTTTTCACCAGGCTGAGCCCCTTTCCCAGCTCCCTCAGCCGCTCCTGGGGCTCCAGAACCCTTCCCCAGCCCTTCCCTGCCCTGGAACGTCGCTCCAGCCCCACCAGGGCTCTCCTGTCAGGAGGCTCCCAGAGCTGCCCCAGCACTGAAGGTGCCCAGCATGCCCAGCTCAGGGGACTGGCACTGCCCTGCTCCTGCTGCCACACCGAGGGGCTGCACACGCCCTCAGCCCCCACTCCCCCGGGCAACCCCTGAGCTCATGTCCCAGCCCTGTCCCAGTACCCCAGCCTTCCCCACTGGGGCCCTTTCCCAGCCACTCTGTCCCCAACCTGTAGTGCTTCATGGGGTTGTTGTGACCCCAGGACAGGACCTGGCCCTTGACCCCACTGACCTTTGGTCAGCTGCTCTCAGTCCATGGATCCAGCCTGTCCAGACCCTTCCCATCTCCAGCAGATCCCCACTGCCCCAAACTGGTGTCTCCATTGGAGTGGCTCAGGAACTCCTCGATTCTCTCATCCAATAAGGACATGGAACAGCTCTGGGGACACCCTGGTGCCTCCTCACCAACCCCATTCACCTCAAACACACAGCCCTGGGCATTTCCCTGGCTCATTTCCCATCCCATGGGAACAACTTCCACAGCTTCGCTGGGAGGATGCTGCTCCTGCACAGGCTGGACTGAGACAGATGAGCCACAGAGAAACACACAGCTATTAATTTAAAAATGAGAATGGTCCCAAATCCATTCCTTTTCCCATCATGTTTCACTCCCGATCCACATTCATAAACAGGAATGAAGGAACTAATGTGCCTTTAGTTACTGGGTTTGTCTGTTTGCCCAACATAATTCACGAGCTGCTCCAGCAAGCAGGAGAACAAACAGATTTGTTTTGATAAATGAAAATGCTTTGGTGCATTTCTTCAGCACATCCCTTCCTTTCTCCTTTTTCACACCTCTTTTTTCCCTGCAGGGGTTCTCTCTCCATGCTCCTGAGGCCACATCTCAGTCTGATCTGGGTGTTTGTGACACCCCAGGATTGTCAGAGTCGTTCCCTGCACTGGGATAATTTTCTGGGGTTTAACAGTTGAAAATTAGCAAAAATTCATGAAGTTTTATAAATGAATGTCATTCCATGGGCAGGAACTGTACTGAGCCAAGGGGAGAAGGGAAGTTCTGCATCTGGGATTTTCTGGCCCCTGAGCAGGGACTCAAAGGATGGAATGATCCAGAGAATCCATGGAATCACTGAGCTTGAGAACACCTCCAGGAGCTTGGAGTCCAACCACTAAAACTGGCATCGCCCCATCCAGCAGCTGAACAACCCCAAAGCCTCAAAGGACCTGAACCTGATGTCAACAGGGCAGGGTGGAACAGGAGATGACAGGGACAGGGGGTGAGGGAGAAGGGCAGGGTGTGGGAGAGTTAGGGGAATGACAGGGACAGGGGGTGACACAGGGACACAGGGTGGAAAGAGGGACAGGGAAACAGGCAGGGGGCTAGGTGACAGGAGTGGGATAACAGAGACAAGGGGTTTGACAGGGTAGGAGTGGGGACAGGAGGGTTAAAGGAAACGTGGACGACAG
>CM019228.1:13592298-13630713 GCA_009741485.1 Malurus cyaneus samueli | reverse complement strand
CTGTCGTCCACGTTTCCTTTAACCCTCCTGTCCCCACTCCTACCCTGTCAAACCCCTTGTCTCTGTTATCCCACTCCTGTCACCTAGCCCCCTGCCTGTTTCCCTGTCCCTCTTTCCACCCTGTGTCCCTGTGTCACCCCCTGTCCCTGTCATTCCCCTAACTCTCCCACACCCTGCCCTTCTCCCTCACCCCCTGTCCCTGTCATCTCCTGTTCCACCCTGCCCTGTTGACATCAGGTTCAGGTCCTTTGAGGCTTTGGGGTTGTTCAGCTGCTGGATGGGGCGATGCCAGTTTTAGTGGTTGGACTCCAAGCTCCTGGAGGTGTTCTCAAGCTCAGTGATTCCATGGATTCTCTGGATCATTCCATCCTTTGAGTCCCTGCTCAGGGGCCAGAAAATCCCAGATGCAGAACTTCCCTTCTCCCCTTGGCTCAGTACAGTTCCTGCCCATGGAATGACATTCATTTATAAAACTTCATGAATTTTTGCTAATTTTCAACTGTTAAACCCCAGAAAATTATCCCAGTGCAGGGAACGACTCTGACAATCCTGGGGTGTCACAAACACCCAGATCAGACTGAGATGTGGCCTCAGGAGCATGGAGAGAGAACCCCTGCAGGGAAAAAAGAGGTGTGAAAAAGGAGAAAGGAAGGGATGTGCTGAAGAAATGCACCAAAGCATTTTCATTTATCAAAACAAATCTGTTTGTTCTCCTGCTTGCTGGAGCAGCTCGTGAATTATGTTGGGCAAACAGACAAACCCAGTAACTAAAGGCACATTAGTTCCTTCATTCCTGTTTATGAATGTGGATCGGGAGTGAAACATGATGGGAAAAGGAATGGATTTGGGACCATTCTCATTTTTAAATTAATAGCTGTGTGTTTCTCTGTGGCTCATCTGTCTCAGTCCAGCCTGTGCAGGAGCAGCATCCTCCCAGCAGAGCTGCGGAAGTTGTTCCCATGGGATGGGAAATGAGCCAGGGAAATGCCCAGGGCTGTGTGTTTGAGGTGAATGGGGTTGGTGAGGAGGCACCAGGGTGTCCCCAGAGCTGTTCCATGTCCTTATTGGATGAGAGAATCGAGGAGTTCCTGAGCCACTCCAATGGAGACACCAGTTTGGGGCAGTGGGGATCTGCTGGAGATGGGAAGGGTCTGGACAGGCTGGATCCATGGACTGAGAGCAGCTGACCAAAGGTCAGTGGGGTCAAGGGCCAGGTCCTGTCCTGGGGTCACAACAACCCCATGAAGCACTACAGGTTGGGGACAGAGTGGCTGGGAAAGGGCCCCAGTGGGGAAGGCTGGGGTACTGGGACAGGGCTGGGACATGAGCTCAGGGGTTGCCCGGGGGAGTGGGGGCTGAGGGCGTGTGCAGCCCCTCGGTGTGGCAGCAGGAGCAGGGCAGTGCCAGTCCCCTGAGCTGGGCATGCTGGGCACCTTCAGTGCTGGGGCAGCTCTGGGAGCCTCCTGACAGGAGAGCCCTGGTGGGGCTGGAGCGACGTTCCAGGGCAGGGAAGGGCTGGGGAAGGGTTCTGGAGCCCCAGGAGCGGCTGAGGGAGCTGGGAAAGGGGCTCAGCCTGGTGAAAAGGGGGCTCAGGGGGGACTTGTGGGCTCTGCACAACTCCCTGACCACAGGAGGGAGCAGCCGGGGGGTTCGGGCTCTGCTCCAGGGAACAGGGGCAGGAGGAGAGGGAACGGCCTCAGGTGCCCCTGGAATCCCTGGAGGTGTCCAAGGCCATGTTGGACATTGGGGCTTGGAGCAGCCTGGGACAGTGGGAGGGCCTCCCATGGCAGGGGTGGCACTGTATGGGATCCTTAGGGACCCATTTAAGGTCCTTGCCACCCAAACCATTCCATTCTGGGTTCTGTGATGTTTTGGATGCAGCTGAGGACAAAAGGTGCTCCATGCCAGAGCTTTCCCTGTGGGATGAGGTAACAGCCCAGAGCTGATGGATGCACATCCATCTGAGGGGTAAGCATTGTGGGATGGGAAGAAGGGAGGCAAAACGAGGCTTCCCCCATGGGAATGGGGCAAAACCTGGGAGAGGAACACGGACACGAAGGAGAAGGGAGGGAATGCAGAAGGAGAGGGTGGAGCAGAGCTGGAGAAGGCAGAGGGTTTTGTTTCCTGGGCTGCACAAGGAGAGTGGGATGATGAGTGATGGGCCCTGGCGAGGGGAAGCAGGGCCCGAATGCCGAGCTGAGCTGCAAACACAATAATGACACAAATTCCAGGCAAAACACAGTTTTTCATGTAAAACTGATGTCTCCTCATAAACCTTTATTTATCCACAAAACCGCGGAGCAATCTCAGAGCCATGTTCAAGCATTCATCACCCGGGAAGGTGCAGGCGGGAGAAGGGGCTGCTTATTCAGACAAATTATATTCAGATTATCGCTAAGCCTGAGCTCTGTGGGAGTTCCACAACCCCAAACAAGCAGGTCTGATTCTCTGCTTTTAAAAACGAGCCCATCCTGAAGCCCTGCAGAACTGCAGGGAAAGAAATTCCTTCTCTTGTCCCGGCCCATCAGGCTGCATATGCTGGTGGAAATGGGAGATTTTTATTTATTTAACACAGAAAAGAAGCAGAGATGTGATTAAGAATTTCAGCAGGTTCTGTGCCATCATCCTGGTGGGTTTTCAGTCTCTGGTTGGTTGAGGTTGGACAGGAGAAGTTGTCTGTAAAAATAAAGAGCAACAGCACTTCTCATGTCTCCACGTCATGGAGACACATTATTTAATTAATCAATTATTAATCAATCAATTGATTGGCTTTCTCCTGAAAATACAGAGTGATGGGTGGCACAGAGCCCTGCTCAGCTCCAGGGATTTCACTTCTGGGTGCATGAGGGACAGAAAAGGGGTTCTTCCCTCGATTTGGGGGTTTGCAGGGTATTACATCCCCTCCCCTACTGTAGGCACACCCCAGCCCATCCCACTTACCAATTATTTTTTTCCCACAAGTTGTCCAATTTTTTATTATTTTCCTCAAGTTTTTCAGCTGTCCTTCAGCTCCCAGCCAGGGATTACCCATCCCTGTGAAACAGAGCTCTGGGGTCTGGTCCAAAACCTGACAAAGAAAAGACCAGCGCAGCAGGAAAGAAAGAGAAAAAAAAACAAAAAAAAACCTGCAAATTCACTAAACTGTTCCCAAGGTCACAAAGGCAAGCAGGCAGAAATTAAGAGGTGTCAGATTTAAGCCTGGAAAAATCTTCATTCAGCCCAGCTGTGAGGGTGCCTCCTGATCCAGCCTGAACCAGGGAATGATTCCCACTCCCCACGCGGATCCCGCTCGTTCCAGGCTCAGAACAGACTCACTCCTGCAGGAGCAGCTCTTCAATATTTCATTGGCTCTCATCACTCAGCGTGGGGCTCCATGCATTATTTACTGTAGACAGCACCGAGTACAGAATTATTAATTCCTAGCCGCCTTTTTTCTCTTGTGCTTCCCCCACCTTCCCGAATTCTCCTTCCCCAGATTTAATGAATTTATCTGAACAGTGCACCTGAGGGGGGAATCAATAAAAGCCATGTAGTTTATGGGCCGGGGGGAAATGATGCGTGAAAAAAAAAAAAGGATTAAGGCGAGAATATCTGTTTTTTTGGGGTTTGTGGTTTGTCTCTCTGGCCTGGCTTTCTGCAGCACTGAGAGGGTTTTTGGGATCTCTATTTCCAGAGGGGCTGAGGTGAGAGTCCCAGGGGATTTAGGGCAGGATTTGCCTTCCGTGAAGAGAGATCCCAAACCCAGAGAGGATTATCCTGCCCTTAACAGGCTTCTCTCCATGCAGAATAAAGCCAAGAAGGAGACAGCTCATTTGGGATCATCCCAGGTGAATCCTTTCCATGGAATTAATGAGGAAAAAATCCCCAAAATCCCTCATTTTTACAGAGTTGGGTGAGTGAGCAGAGACAGGATGGGAATTCTGGGGTCGTGAGGGGGGATTGGAGTTGGGAAGGGCCACACTCAGCTCCTGCTCCTGCTGCAAAAGTCCCAGGGGAGGCTCAGGGATCCTCCTTTTGACAGAATCAGAAGTTGGAAGGAACCCACAGAGATCTCCTGAGCTGGAAGGGACTGACCAGGATCCTTTCCATGGGGATCCCGGAGCGATTCTGCTCAGGACACCCCAGTAATCCCAATAATCCAAATAATCCCACCCAAAAGTGCCCAAAGCTTTTACGAAGCATTTTCAGTGCCCATTTTCTAGAAAAGTCACCTCCTGCTTTGAACATCTTCCACTCACTGCATGTACTTAAGTCTCCTCACATCTGGGGACACGTGGATTCAGCCAATTCCCCTGAAATTCCGCCTTTGCTCCACGAGGGAGTTTGTCCTAAATTGGTGATGAAATTAGTTCCAGTATTGAGACAATGGGAAATCTCTTAATGAGGCGGCTCTGAGACTCCGAGTAGCTGGTTTTGGAAAAAAAATTTTTTTTGGAAAAAAGTTGATTTTTTTTTAAAAAAAAAAGGCTGGTTTTGGAAAAAAAATGACCTTTTTGGGGAAAAATTGGCTGTTTGGAAAATAAATTGGCTTTTCTGAAAAAATCAGCTTTTTGGAAAAACATGGCTGTTTTGGAAAAACCAGCTTGTTTTGGAAAAAAAAAAATTGGCTGTTTCAGGTAAAATAAATATTCTTTTTTGGGAAAATTTGGCTTTTTTGGAAAAAAAAAAGTTGACTTTTTTTTGGAAAAAATTGGCTGTTTTGGAAAAAATGGGCAGTTTTGGAATGAGGAATCCAAGGCTGTGCCCCTCAGCATTATTTAACTCAATCCAGCGAGCGAGGGAGGCGAACACTCAGCTCAAGGGCTCTTCTCACAAAGTCTCAGGCTCTGGCAGAAGAAATATTTTCAGCTGGAAGAAATATTTCCTTCCCCAGGAACTGCCTGGGAGTCGCTCCTCACCGAGTTACATTTCTCTTTTATGGAGCAATTTTTCCGTGGGGTGAAATCCAGGGGTGGAGAGGGGGGTTGTCACTCTCCCCTCCCAGCTGTGCTGCACAGGGGATGAAATTCTTCAGCCCTCACCAGATAAGGGGGGGGAAAAAAGAAAATTCAAGTTGAACTGAATCCTGAGTAATATTTTTGGGAATGTTCAACCAAATGGAAAAAGAATCTTCTGCAGCAGGAATGCTGTGGAAATTTTATTCCCAGCAGCCACACCAATTTTGGTGTCTGGTTTCATGTGATTCGCAGTGAAAAAAAATTATTAAAAGAAAATGCTCTTTTAACACTCAGATCACAAGAGGAGAATCAAAGAAAAGTCAAACTCCCCACTGGGCACAGAACAGGCAGGGCCAGGTTTCAGTGGCACCATCCTCAGATCCCCTCGGTGGCACCAAGCTGGCAGCCAACCGCTATGGAAAGAAACCATCCTGGGAAAAGAGCTCCAGTGGTGGAAGGAAGGCAAGAGGATAGGCTTGGGATCGGGGCTGGGGTTAGCTTGGGATCCTCACAGGGAGCCTGCGGACCTCAGAAAGGTGGAGAGGGGCTTGGGCAAGGGATGTGAGGGACAGGACACTGGGAGTGACTTCAGAGTGACCCAGAGGAGATGGCACAGCAGCTGGAGGGAGGGAGGGAGGACACCTTGTGGCCATGTGGGGCCTCAAAAGCTCAAAAAAAAGAAAAATCTCTCATCCTTTTGTGTCCTGAACCCTGGGATCTGAATCTGTGAGACAGCTGGGGGTGCTCACCTGGAAAGAGGAAAGGATCTGAGGAGACTTAGGGCCCTAAAGGGGCTCGGAGAGTGGGAGGGACTGGGGACAAGGGATGGAGGGACAGGACACAGGAATGGCTTCCCAATGCCAGATGGCAGGGATGGATGGGATACTGGGAAGGATTGTTCCCTGGGGATGGGCAGGCCCTGGCACAGGGTGCCCAGAGAAGCTGTGGCTGCCTCCTGGATCCCTGGCAGTGTCCAAGGCCGGCTGGACATTGGGGCTGGGAGCAGCCTGGGACAGTGGGAGGTGTCCCTGCTGGCAGGGGTGGCACTGATGGGCTTTAAGGTCCCTTCCCACCCAAAGCATCCCATGATTCCCTGGCCCATGATCCTGTTGAAGCCCATGTTCCCAAGAGATTCGGAGCCAATATCATAAAGAGCCATTCCCCAGTTCTGGCATTTTCTGAACGCTGCTGCTGGAAGGAGCTGAGCCAGCATTCCCTGAAGCCAACGCTTTGATCTCCAACACAGAACCTTTGCCTTGAAAGGTCCATGGTGATTTAACTGATTTTATGGATTGCGACATTTTTCCCTGTTGAGTGTGGACCAAGCCTGATAATTTGTGTTGGTCCAAAGTCTGACAGCAACACCTGACTTTTATTGGGCAAGGTGGGATCTGCACTTGTGGCCCAGCAGGAGCCTCTCCCATTTTTTATCATTTTATTTGGAATTTGAATTCGTGCTCCTTCACTCCCACTGCCAGTCACCTCCCTGGTGCTTCCCAGAGCCCATCCCAGCCTGTTTACACATCACATACAAATTGTTCTCCAGCCTTGTCTGGGTTGTTTGGCTTTTTCTTTTTTTTTTTATTGAATTCCTTCTGTGTTTCAAAAAAACTCATTTCCCAAGCCTTCAAATAATTGTATTGCTGCTCACTCTTCTGGCTTCAAATTTTTCACTTGACTAAATGCACTTTTCCAAGATTAATTCCATCATTGCCCTGTGAGATGTAAAAAAACCCAACTAATCCCGGTTTATCTATATGTGGATCACCCCTCAGTGTTTTATCACTCGGCTGGAGAAATCCCATGAAAATCTGGATTTTGGGGGGGAAGAGGTGGGGGTTTTGTGTGCCAGCAGCTGAAGGCTCTGATGAAGTTCGTTGTGGTGTAGGAATGGTGACATAATGGGACACAGTGCTTTGTCCCAGTGCTGTGGAGGTTGTACAGGTTTCGTCATGTTTGTGATGTCTCCTTCTGTTCCTGCCATATTTAATGATGGAATAAACCCAAATCTGCCTGTGGGGGACTTCCAGGCCTGGGCTGGAGGCAGCAATTTCCCCCCAGTGTCCTCAGGGAATCCCAGCCATGATCACCAGGGTATTTTCAGGGCTTTAATGGACAATTCCCATGCCATATTTATGTCTTGGCTGGCAGATCCTCCTTCCCTCATTCTTGCAGGAGTTGCAGGGAAGAAATGCTCCAGCAGCACTGATCCATCCTGAATGATCCAGCGATTTGGAGCTGGAGTTTCCAGGATCTTGCTCTGGGGTTCGGGCAGGGGGAGGCTCAAACCAGAGGGGGTTCAAAGAGCCCAATTCCTGCCCTCCCAGGTACCTGTGAAGAGGGTCCTGGTGTGTTGCCTCTCATACCCCCTGTCCCCACAACGTGGAATGTTGTCCAGCACTCCAAAACAAGGGAAAAACAGCCCTTCTGTGTCCTACTCTTCCTTCCCTTTCCTTTCCTTCCTTCCTTCCTTCCTTCTTCCTTCCTTCCTTCCTTCCTCCTTCCTTCTTCCTTCCTTCCTCCTTCCTTCCTTCCTTCTTCCTTCTTTCCTTCCTTCCTTCCTCTTTCCTTCCTGCCGACTCTGGATTTTCCTGAACATTCCTCTGGATCTAAATGCTGGGATCATTCAGGATGGATCAGTGCCTGCTGAGCATTTCTTCCCTGCAACTCCTGCAAGAATTGAGGAAGGAGGATCTGCCAGCCAAGACATAAATATGGCATGGGAATTGTCCATTAAAGCCCTGGAAAATACCCTGGTGATCATGGCTGGGATTCCCCTGAGGACACTGGGGGGAAATTGCTGCCTCCAGCCCAGGCCTGGAGTCCCCCACAGGCAGATTTGGGTTTATTCCATCATTAAATACTGGCAGGAACAGAAGGAGACATCACAAACATGACGAAAACCTGTGACAACCTCCACAGCACTGGGACAAAGCACCTGGTGTCCCATTAATGTCACCATTCCTACACCACCAACGAACTTCATCAGGAGCCTTCAGCTGCTGGCACACAAAACCCCCACCTCTTCCCCCCCAGAATCCAAGATTTTCATGGGATTTCTCCAGCCGAGTGATAAAATCACTGAGGGGTGATCCACATATAGATAAACCGGGATTAGTTGGGTTTTTTTACATCTCACAGGGCAATGATGGAATTAATCTTGGAAAAGTGCATTTAGTCAAGTGAAAAATTGAAGCCAGAAGAGTGAGCAGCAATACAATTATTTGAAGGCTTGGGAAATGAGTTTTTATGAAACACAGAAGGAATTCAATAAAAAAAAAAAGAAAAAGCCAAACAACCCAGACAAGGCTGGAGAACAATTTGTTATGTGATGTGTAAACAGGCTGGGATGGGCTCTGGGAAGCACCAGGGAGGTGACTGGCAGTGGGGAGTGAAGGAGCACGAATTCAAATTCCAAATAAAATGATAAAAAATGGGAGAGGCTCCTGCTGGGCCACAAGTGCAGATCCCACCTTGCCCAATAAAAGTCAGGTGTTGCTGTCAGGACTTTGGACCCAACACAAATTATCAGGCTTGGTCCACACTCAACAGGGAAAAAATGTCGCAATCCATAAAATCAGTTTAAATCACCATGGACCTTTCAAGGCAAAGGTTCTGTGTTGGAGATCAAAGCGTTGGCTTCAGGGAATGCTGGCTCAGCTCCTTCCAGCAGCAGCGTTCAGAAAATGCCAGAACTGGGGAATGGCTCTTTATGACATTGGCTCCATTCTCTTGGGAACATGGGCTTCAACAGGATCATGGGGCCAGGGAATCATGGGATGCTTTGGGTGGGAAGGGACCTTAAAGCCCATCAGTGCCACCCCTGCCATGGCAGGGACACCTCCCACTGTCCCAGGCTGCTCCCAGCCCCAATGTCCAGCCTGGCCTTGGACACTGCCAGGGATCCAGGGGCAGCCACAGCTTCTCTGGGCACCCTGTGCCAGGGCCTGCCCACCCTCCCAGGGAACAATTCCTTCCCAACCCAAAACATCACAGAACCCAGAATGGAATGGTTTGGGTGCAAGAACCTTAAAGAGTCCCCTAAGGAATCCCATGCCACCCCTGCCATGGGCAGGACCCTCCCACTGTCCCAGCCTGCTCCAGCCCCAATTTCCACCATGGCCTTGGACACCAGGGATCCAGGCAGCCTGAGCCGGTTCCCTCTCCCCTGTCCCCTGTTCCCTGGAGCAGAGCCCGAACCACCCGGCTGCTGCCCTCCTGTGGCAGGATTGTGCAGAGCCACAAGTCCCCCCTGAGCCCCTTTGCTCACGCAGGCTGAGCCCCTTTCCAGCTCCCTCAGCCACTCCTGAGGCTCCAGAACCGTTCCCCAGCCCGTTCCCTGCCTTGGAACGTCGCTCCAGCCATATTCCAGGGCTCTCCTGTCAGGAGGCTCCCAGAGCTGCCCCAGCACTGAAGGTGCCACCACATGCCAGCTCAGGGGACATGGCACTGCCCTGCTCCTGCAGCCACACGGGTTCTGCACACGCCCTCAGCCCCCACTCCCCTCGGACACCCCTGAGCTCATGTCCCACCCTGTCCAAGATACCCCAGGCCTTCCCCACGGGGCCCTTCCCAGCCCACTCAGTCCCCAGCCTGGAGGCTTCATGGGGTTGTTGTGACCAGACTAGACCTGGCCCTTGACCCCACTGGACCTTTGGTCAGTTGCTCTCAGTCCATGGATCCAGCCTGTCCGACCCTTCCCATCTCCAGCAGATCCCCACTGCCCCAAACTGGTGTCTCCATTGGAGTGGCTCAGGAACTCCTCGATTCTCTCATCCAATAAGGACATGGAACAGCTCTGGGGACACCCTGGTGCCTCCTCACCAACCCCATTCACCTCAAACACACAGCCCTGGGCATTTCCCTGGCTCATTTCCATCCCATGGGAAAAGCAACTTCCACAGCTTCGTGGGAGGATGCGCTCCTGCACAGGCTGGAACTGAGACAGATGAGCGCATGGAGAAACACACAGCTATTAATTTAAAAATGAGAATGTCCCAAATCCATTCCTTTTCCCATCATGTTTCCTCCCGATCCACATTCATAAACAGGAATGAAGGAACTAATGTGCCTTTAGTTACTGGGTTTGTCTGTTTGCCCAACATAATTCATCTGAGCTGCTTCCAAGCAAGCAGGAGAACAAACAGATTTGTTTGGATAAAATGAAAATGCTTTGTGCATTTCTTCAGCACATCCCTTCCTTTCTCCTTTTTCACTACCCCTTTCTTTTTTTTTCCCTGCAGGGCAGTTCTTCTCCCATGCTCCTGAGGCCACATCCAGTCTGAATCTGGGTGTTTGTGACACCCAGGATTGTCAGAGTCGTTCCCTGCACTGGGATCATTTTCTGGGGTTTAACAGTTGAAAATTAGCAAAAATTCATGAAGTTTTATAAATGAATGTCATTCCATGGGCAGGAACTGTACTGAGCCAAGGGGAGAAGGGAAGTTCTGCATCTGGGATTTTCTGGCCCCTGAGCAGGGATTCAAAGGATGGAATGATCCAGAGAATCCATGGAATCACTGAGCTTGAGAACACCTCCAGGAGCTTGGAGTCCAACCACTAAAACTGGCATCGCCCCATCCACGGAGTGAACAACCCCAAAGCCTCAAAGGACCTGAACCCGATTCAACAGGGCTAGGGTGGTACAGGGATGCAGGGACAGGGGGTGAGGGAGAAGGGCAGGTGTGTGGGAGATAGGGGAATGACAGGGACAGGGTGACAGGGCACAGGGTGGGAAAGGGGACAGGGGGAAAACAGTGGCAAGGGGGCTAGGGACAGGAGTGGGAACAGAGACAGGGTTTTACAGGGTAGGCAGTGGGACATGGGTTAAAGCAATGTGCAAGACAGGGTGGGACACGAGACAGGGGGTGGAGAGGGACACAGAGGGGCACAGAGGTACAGGAAGTGTGACAGAACAAGGGGGGTGACAGAGACAGGAGGTGGGAATGGGGACAGGGGGTGGGAGAACGAGGTGCAGGACAGGGAACCGACAGGAGTGGGACGGGACAGGGGGAGAGACTGAGACAGGGATGTGCCTTCCCAGTGTCCCTCCAGTGTCCCTGCCATGATTCCGACTCTCAGGCCGTGTCCCAGGTGAGGGCTGTGTCTCCTGCTCCCAGAGGCTCCCAGGAAGAGCCTGGGCTGGTCGATGCCTAACCCACAAAGGGTGTTTATGGGAATTTTTGGTTCAATAGGGTCAGAGGGATTTGTTGTCATCCAGGGGGGTTCATTCCCCTGACTGAACCCGAGCCAGCCTGTGCACTGCCCGGGGATCCAGGGGGGTAACAGGAATTTCTGGGCTCAGCTGCTCCAGGTGCCTCCTTTGGGTGACCCCAAAACCCCACAGCTGCCACCAGCGAAGAGTGACCTGTCCTGGTGACACCGACCCTCCTGTGGGGTCCTGGCAGTGGACAGGGACCAGCAGAGAGATGAGATCTGGGCTCATGGTAATTGCACCATGTTAATTGCCCCACATTAATCACCTCACGTTAATCACCCCACATCAATTACCGCATATTAACTGGCCCAACATTAATTGCTCCAAATTTATTGCCCCACATTAATCATCCCCATTAACTGTTCCACATTAATTGCCCCAAATTAATTGCCCCACATTAATCACCTCATGCTAGTCACCCCACATCCATTACCTCACATTAACTGCCCCAACATTAATTGCTCCAAATTTATTGCCCCACATTAATCACCCCCATTAATTGCCCAGCATTAATTACTGCACTTTAATTGTTCCATGTTAATTGCCCTGATCAATTACTCCACATTAATTGCCCTGCAATAATCACCCCCCATTAATTGCCCCACATTAATCGCAGCACATTAATCATCCCACATTAATTGTCCCACATCAATTACCCCACATTAATTGCCTCACATTAACTGCCCCACATTAATTGCTCCACCATTCTGGAGCAGCATTGTAAGGAAAACCCCCAGCTCCAGAAGTGTCAGACCAGCTGAACACTTTTCCTTGCCAAAATTCCTGTGTCAGGCTGTTCCACTGCATCAGGCAGTTGGTTTTTATTAAGCAGGTGTAATTCCAGAAGCTTTTCTTCACCCAGATGGATCTCACTGAGCGAGGAGAAAATAGAGTCTCCTGCAGCAGCTGGAATTTGCATTGGCTGGAGCTGATCGGGACTGACAGGAATGAGGTGAATCATTCCAGGAGAGTGAAGAAGCACGGCAAAGAGAGTTACTGCTGTGATTATTTTCTACCTGCTAAGGCCAATGTCCCAAGCCTGGCTTGTCACAATCTCAGGAGTGTTCCTGAGGAGGGTCATTCTGGGGACAGGAATGGGACATTCCACCCAGAGCTATGATCCAAGGTGGAGCAGCTCCTGGAGTGGGGTCTGAGCACGAGGCTGGGTGCAGCTTTTGGGGCATCCCATCCCTCTCAGAAACGAAAAGCTGTTGCCAAAATGCTTAAAAAAAAAGGATCCCACCAAATCTGTGGGGTCAGGATTCTCTGCAGGATCTCCTGATGTTTGGGTGCAGTTTTGGGTTGGAGCGGTGGGACAGGGAAGGAGCCAGGGAATGGCTGGAGTTGGGCCAGGGCAGGCTCAGGCTGGAGAACAGGGAAAGGTTCTCCTGTCCCAGACGGTGCTGGCACTGCCCAGGATCCCCAGAGAATCGGTCCAGATTCCAGAGCGCTTTGGAAAAAAACCCAAAAAAGCCCCCCCGGTGGGGGCCAGGGATCAAACAGGGGGGATTTTGGGGGTTCTGTGCAGGGACAGGGGTTGGATCCATGATCTCTCCCCACATGGAATATTCTGTGCATCCCCAAATGTGGTTTAAAGACCCTCTGGAGGGTTCCTCTCCATCATGAACGCAGACATGGCATTGTCCTCATGGCCTCCTGACTCCTGACCACCATTAAGAGAAAGGAGCCTTGGATGGGACATCCCTGAGGACCAACTCCTGGGGCAGCCCAGGGGGTTCAGGATCACTTGCCACTGGAACACAATGCAACAGCTGCAGTTGGATATGGGGCAATGCAATTAAGCTCTCTTATTTTAATAAATTAATTTTCACAACGTCAGCCTGGTGCAGTTTTCCAATGCAGGACCAGATTGGTTTGGGGATTTTTCTGCCATTATTAGGTGGGATTTGGTTAAATGACACAAAAGAGGAATTTCCCTCCTTCAGGCTTGTGCTCTTTCCCTGGGAGTGGCTGTGGAGGATTTTCTCTGGAGGGAAGATCCTTCATCCCACCCTGGAATGGGCTCCCTCTGCTCCCCCTGTTTTTCAGGGTGCTCCTCAGGCCAGAGCAGGTTGGTTTCACTGCCCCAAAGACATGTAATTGCTGATTAACGGAATTGTTTCCATTTTAGCCCTGGGATGTATTTCTGGTGAGAACTGTGGAATAAATGGACAGAGAAGGATCTGCCTGGTATGAACAAGGCTCTGAGGAGAGGGGCCAATCCCTTCCATTATTGATAACGAAATCATCTTCCCCAGAATAGCAGATGAGGCAAGATTGGCACTTTGAGATGAGGCCCTGATTATTGTCCGTGGATTCCATTACATCCTATTATTTCTCCCAGATGAAACATTAAATCATCTTTAACTGCAGACAGCTGGGAGTTATTCCTTCCATGGAATAATCCAATGTTGTTTCGTTAAATTCTCCCTTCTTGTTTATTTTTTCCTTTTTCTGATTAACACAGAACGTTCAAGAATTCCAAACTGAATTCCTTAGCTAAGCATTGGTCTCCGATAAACTGCTGGAAGAACTGAAAGGCACAAGTAAATTATTTATTAGCATTAAAGCAATTCATAATTCAGCATTATTGATACCAGTGGCTACTGGTGGGGAAGGAGTGGGGGATGATGGTGGAGGTGAGCCCGGGGGCAAAGCAGAGCCAGGTCCCTGTGGGATCAGGGAAGAGGGAATGGATCCGGCAGGAGAACTTTGGGATGACAGCTGCTCCACTCCTGAAACATTTAGAGGAAGTTCCACTTCTTTGGGAAAGTGAAATGCAGAGTGGACAAAATTATAGCCGCTGGAAGGAGGAATTGGAGGGAGTCAAAATGTAGGGAAAGGAGCTGGGTGAAAGGGGAAATCCTAAGGGAAGCTGTAACGTGAGAAAGAAAAATGGAACAAGAACCAAAGGAGATTTGGGATCTCCAATTTGCAGCAGGAGGCAACACTGGGAAATTGGGAGTGGTGAGAGCTGAGCCGTGCAGGATGAGGAGCTGAGGAGAAGGGGAGGAGGGTTTGGGATTGAGGCAGGATTGGGTGGAATGGGCAACGGCATGGGCCAAATCCTGCTCCTTGTGGGGCTGTGTGAAACCATAACAAAAACAAAACCTGGAACAAAACCTATGCGGGTGGGGCCAGCAGTGACCAGGCAGCCAGGGGGACATCCCTGTCCTGGGGGCACCTGGAAGAGTTTGGGATTGGAGCAGGGGCATCTCTGGGACACCAGGAACGGTCCCAGGATTGGGGAAGGGAAATCCCTGTCCTGAGCATCAGACAGGCCGGATTGTCCCACACTCTCCTCTGGCGCTGGGGCTGCTCACATCGAAACAAGGATTAAAGCTTTTGGAGGAGCACCAAAGGAGGGACCCCAGGGATGGGAAGGGCCCTGGAGGGCTGAAGGCACTGGGAATGTTCAGCTGGAGCAGAGGAGGCTGAGGGGAGACTCCTCGGGGGCTGCAGCTCTGATCTCTGCTCTGGGACAGGGAAGGAGCCAGGGAATGGCTGGAGTTGGGCCAGGGCAGGCTCAGGCTGGAGAGCAGGGAAAGGTTCTTTTGTCCCCAGAGGGTGCTGGCATTGCCCAGGCTCCCCAGGGAATGTCCCGGCCCCGAGGCTGCCAGAGCTCCAGGAATGTTTGGACAGCGCTGCAGGGATTCCAGGGATTGTTGGGGTCTGGGCAGGCAAAGCCAGACTTTGATGATCCCACTCAGGATATTCCAGGAATTCTTTTCATGATTCCATGAATGGAAGAACCCATCCCCCCAATCCAGCTCCTCTGACACAACAGAAAGGTTTTGCTCTTTGGGGAACCCCCCAAACTTTCTCAGGTGTCTCTTTCATAGCCTGAAAATTCCCCACGGATGTGGCTCTTCAGGTGGACATCTCCCACATGGAATTCTCCACCCTATTAATGCCAAAATCCCAATATTCCTGTGCCTCCCACTGGTGGAACGGGGTCCTGGGACCCCCGGTGCCCTTCCCTGACCGTCCCTGCTGCAGGAGGGCGCTTCCCACATGGTGCTGCTCCTGATGGCCCACCATCCAAATTCCAAAGGGCTCCATTAATGAAGGTTTATATGAAAATATAAAGAAATCTTTATATTCAGATCTCTCCTCAGCGAGTTTGGCATCATTTAACTGTTTATTAACAAAGTTGTTCTCAGTGACAAATCCCCTTTTTGTTTCACCCATGAGCCATTTAGCCCTGAGTGGACTTTTAGCACTTCCTGCAAATAATTAATCCAGTTTGGATTGAAGTGATTGTGGATGGTCTGATCCTCACTTGATAACACTTTGTTCTTGCTCAGCACTTCCAATTTTGCCCAGAATTATGAGGTCTGGGAGGCAAATTGGGAAAGGCTCCTGGTAAATGTTCCCAGATCATGATTTAGGATGAAAATTGCTGCTCTTGATGAAGAATTAGGGACAGGGAGAGATTCTTGTGCGAGTGGGATGACATTTATTGCAAAAAATCGGGCACAGCGAAGGAGCAAATGGTTGGATTTTATGTTCAGAGGCTGCGGAAAAAACGAAGAAATAAGGAAAAAGAAGGATTTAAGGAAAGCTTTATGGGCCACATTAGCAAAAGTTACATTTTGGAACAGCAGAATGGATGTTTCTGAGCTCTGATCCCAAATTTGTGCAATAACTGGGAACTCCTGCTCCTCTTAAATCCTAACCCATTTAATAACATTTACGGAACTTCCCTCTGCCGCCTCCCCAGGCCGTGGGAATTTGGGCAAACACCAAATTGTGAATGCGATGGCCAGAAAGGAGGCCTTGCCGCCGCTGCTCTCCTTCCCCCCCGCCGGGGACCTAATGCTCCCAGTGCTCCCAGTGCTGCCCACTGGGGTCACTGGTCTGCCTGGTTGCAGTGGAGGGAGCTGAATTCCATGGGGATTCCAGCAGGAAGGGGCAGAGTGGGTGAAACTGGGATTATTGGACTTATTGTTCTCACTGGTCACCAGTCTCACTGGGCTCACTGGTCCATTTGTCAGCTGGTTTTTATAGGTTCACTGGGCTACTGGTATGGTTTTACTGGTCTCAGGGCTTCATGGTCACTGGTCACTGGTTTTATTGGTCTCACTGGGCTCACTGGTCACTGGTCACTGGTTTTATTGGTCTCACTGGGCTCACTGGTCACTGGTTTTACTGGTCACACTGGTCACTGCTCTCACTGGTCACTGCGCTCAGAGGACTCCCCAGCTGGGCTCATTCTGACTGAGAACCTGGAGATATCCCTTGGTAACTTCCCAAAATCTGCACAAATGGTGGAGAAGGAGCAAACAGGTGACAGAATGTGGTCATCCCTCCCTCCCGGAGGTCTCACAGCCCTCAAACCCTGAAATTCCAAATCAACTTCCAGCGCTCTTAACCGAGGGTCCAAAAAGATTCCTTCAGAAATTTGGGAAAACCCTGCAGTACTCCAAGGGAGCCAGAGATGGTCAAGCCCTGTCAAGCGCCCAGGGCACTGTGGAGTCCCATTCCTGGAAAATGAAAAAAACCTGTGATCGTGCGCACCTGGGAGCAGGACCAGTGAGAACATCGCTGATGTTGGACTTGGTGCCTTGGAGGGCTTTTTTCAACCTCAAGAATTCCACGATTCTGTGGGATAACTTATAAAAATTCCTGATTTTCCAAAACACTCACATGGGTAGGTGTGTGCCCAGACTGCCAGTCCTGCAACCACTGGATGCATCATCCCACCCATCCTCTCCTGCTCAAGTGAACACAGAGACTGTCCAAAGAAATCAAAACCCTACCAAACCCGGAAATGAATTGATTTCACTGAGTTATACCCATGGCAAAACTGATTTTTTTTTTGCTCCCTTCTTGGGAATGAACTTCAGCTCAGAATCAATTAGAGCCAGCCCCAAGCAAATCTGGAGGTTGATTAATGAGGGAGCAGCTCAGTCTGTTTGGATTGGGAATGGCTGGTCTGGGAATGGCTGGGAAGTTGCTTTCCAAAGCAGGGGTGCAGCACTGCAGCTCCATCATTACCTTTTCCTGGCAAATCAAAGGGATCCATCCTGGATTTGTTTTTATTCCACTGGTGAAACTCTGAAAGTTTGTATGGGGAGCTTCTTCCTGCACCAAAAATCCAGGTATCGCTCCAGAAACTTGGGAAAAAATTTTACATTTCTGTGGCTGTTTTTCCATTCACACCTGGAGCGGGTGCTGAGATTGGACATTTCCCATCTCCTGGTGACACAGGCAGAAAAAACATGGAAAACTTGGATATTTCTGTCCAAATCATTCTGCTGTCCCTTTGTGGTGTTATTGTTTTTCCTCCATCAATTATTGGGAATATTCCATATGGATAAGGCAGGATCAGCCCAGCCCAGTGCCAGGCAGGATCCCAGCGTGGATCCAGGGCATGGATGAGCCAGGTAGCACCTCCAGGATTTTGGGAATGTCCAACCATCAGCGTGTGCACTCATCCCTGTCAAGTGCCATCCTCCCGAGTTTTTTTTCACCTTTTTCCAGGAATGGGGACTCCATCTGTGCCCTGGGCATCTTTGCCAGGGCTTGGCCACCCGTGGCTCCCAGATCAAACCACTCCCTGGTGCACTGCAGGGTTTTCCCAAATTTCTGAAGGAATCTTTTTGGACCTTGGGTTGTTTAAGAGCACTGGAAGTTGATTTGGAATTTCAGGGTTTGAGGGCTGTGAGGCCTCCTGGAGGTCCAAAGTTCCTGCTGTGGGAGCTGCCAAATGGACCCCTGAGGGCAGATCCCTGGCCGAGGGAAATTTGGGAGGAAAACTGAAGTTCTGGATGTGGAGGAGCCACCAAAGCCCTGTGGCCTGGTTTGTCCCTTCATGACCCGGCCCATTTCATTCCCACTTTTCCTCTGAGCCCCATAAATGATTCAGGACTTTGGGAGCAGCACTTTCCTGGAGCTCAGGGTGAGTTTGATCCGTGCTGGCACTGAGACCACTCTCCAAACACAACAAAATTCCACTTCAGCAAAGTTTGGGATGGCAGAAGAGCCCAGAGCTGCTCTGTCCCAGCAAAATGTCCTCGTGGCAGGGTCAAATCCTGTCACTTCTAGGAATTGAAACATTCCAGGGTTTTAAAGATTCCGAGGTTTTAAGAATCCCGAAGTTTTAGTGTCTGAGTTATTCAATCAACCAAACCCCAGGGCCTGGCTGGTGACAAATCATCCCAGCATTGCCCTTTCTAAGCTACTCCAAGAATTCCTCCGTGGAGAAATTCCAACCACCATTCCCTGGCTGCTTTTTCCATTCCCAGAGAGCTTCATTCCTATCCAAAGGATTTGGATTTGTCCCTGGATTCTGCTGGAGAGCAGAAGGACACCTTTGTAAATGACTGGTTTGAGCTGAAAATCAGAAGAGGGGTGGAGATGGTTAATGGAAAGATGGAATTTTGTCTTTTAACCAGGAAAAAGCCAAATATTCATCTTGAGAAAAGCCTGGAGGCCATTTTTGGTAAAAAAATGGAAAATCAACAAGGAATAGAAAATAACATTTCTAAATAAGTATTTAAGCCTTTAACTGTGCCCATGCCAAGAATCCAGTTGAAGATAAGTTTTTATTTTGCTCTCCTTCCAGTAAAATATTCCTTTTCCATATTTTTCCAGTGGAAATGGTTTTGAAACCAACCATAAAACAGAAATAGGGTTCATTATTTAATTTTCCATTTCCTTCTTTTTCCTTTAAGAACTTCCTTATATATATATTTTTAAGAGGGGCATGGAATGGAATGAAACCCCCTCTGTTTCCAAGGATCTGCCCCAATATTTGAAATCATATGCACAGAAGACACCTTTCTGGAAAAAATTAACACTCATTAATTCAGCCAAACAGAGAGGATTCAGGCTGATTTCATCATCATCCTTGTGGTTTTTCCTTTTCCAGCTTCTAGGCTTTTGCCAGGACCTGACTGCCAGGACCAATTTTTGGGGTCGGGCGCAAATCTTTTTGCAATCACTCTTTCCTCTCATTCTCGCTCTCATGTGCTCTGCCTTTCCCCCGTTTCTTGTTTTTCCTCATTTTTGTGGGTTTTTTCCCCATTTCCCATTTCTTTGGAATCTCCTTTTTTCCCTCTCTCCTATTTAGGGAGCCTTTGATAGGAAAATAGGAATTTTCCTATCCACCAATGTGTTTGTTCTGGATGTGTGTCAGGGCTTTCCTTTACCTCTACTCTCCAGAAAAGTTTGGGAATCCTCCAGGGACCTCTCTGGGGCTGCTCCACCCTTCTCCCATCTCTCACACCACAGGAAATGCGGAAAACATGGTTTTTGATGGATCAGATCTGAAGAGTTCAGACCACTGGGTCTGATTTTTCACCTCCCAGAAGAGGAGCAGCTCCTGAATGTTGGGCAGGAGCTGTGAGTGGTTCCATGGGGATGGAATAACCTGAATGGGCCCCGCTGGGAATGCTCCCATCAGGATCCCTTTGTGTTCCCTGCCTGTCTCTCTCAGCCAATTCCTGACTGCAGGGCCCTTCCCTTTTCATCAGACATCCCATCCTTATTCCCAGCCACACCAATCACCCCTGGAAGCCCGAGCTGAGGATTGGATGGGAATTCCTGGTGGAATCTGTGTCAGGCATCACCAGCGCTGGATCTGACAATGCCTGACAGGCTGTAGCTCTTCTGTCCCAGTTTTTTGTCACTTGGAAAAGAAGGAGGAGTTGGGGAGGAACTCAAGGGTTGTTCCTGGCCAGCTCAGAAGGAAAATTCCTTTTCTTGACTTTATTTTATGGAAAGGTGGAAGAAGGAAACGAGGGAGCCCTTTGGTGCCTCCTTCCCTCAGTTCCTGGGAACTTCTCCAGCCTTTACCCGCTGATCCCTGTGGCCATGGCCCTGCCGGGCACCCTCCAGATCCATGGAATGCTGCCATGGCCATTCCTTCATTCCTGCACATCACAGGGAAGCGTTGGAATCTTGAAAATGTCCAAACCTTACAGGGATGCGGCTCGTGGGGACTCAGGACAGTGGTGCCTCGGCAGTGCTGGGAACAGCTGGCTCCAGGACTCAGTGATTTTCCAACATAATTCCATGATTCCATGATTCCATGCTTATCAATTTCATATTCCTGTGGTTCATGTCTGTGATCCTGTGGTTCATGGTCCGACATTCCAATGATTCTATGGTTTCTCATGTTTCTGCGATGCCTTCCCTCTCGGACCCACTCCTGACCCTGGATGCTCGAAGATTGCCTGTCTCTGTGCTTTACAGGATTTCCCACCCCAGCAGTTCTTGAGCTCCACCCACGAGTGATGGCTCTTGTAGGTTATTTTTTTTTCTCTTTCTTTCTCTGCTGTTCTTTCTTTGTTCAGGTTTTGGACCAGACCCCAGAGCTCTGTTTCACAGGGATGGGTAATCCCTGGCTGGGAGCTGAAGGACAGCTGAAAAACTTGAGGAAAATAATAAAAAATTGGACAACTTGTGGGAAAAAAATAATTGGTAAGTGGGATGGGCTGGGGTGTGCCTACAGTAGGGGAGGGGATGTAATACCCTGCAAACCCCCAAATCGAGGGAAGAACCCCTTTTCTGTCCCTCATGCACCCAGAAGTGAAATCCCTGGAGCTGAGCAGGGCTCTGTGCCACCCATCACTCTGTATTTTCAGGAGAAAGCCAATCAATTGATTGATTAATAATTGATTAATTAAATAATGTGTCTCCATGACGTGGAGACATGAGAAGTGCTGTTGCTCTTTATTTTTACAGACAACTTCTCCTGTCCAACCTCAACCAACCAGAGACTGAAAACCCACCAGGATGATGGCACAGAACCTGCTGAAATTCTTAATCACATCTCTGCTTCTTTTCTGTGTTAAATAAATAAAAATCTCCCATTTCCACCAGCATATGCAGCCTGATGGGCCGGGACAAGAGAAGGAATTTCTTTCCCTGCAGTTCTGCAGGGCTTCAGGATGGGCTCGTTTTTAAAAGCAGAGAACCAAACCTGCTTGTTTGGGGTTGTGGAACTCCCACAGAGCTCAGGCTTAGCGATAATCTGAATATAATTTGTCTGAATAAGCAGCCCCTTCTCCCGCCTGCACCTTCCCAGGTGATGAATGCTTGAACATGGCTCTGAGATTGCTCCGCGGTTTTGTGGATAAATAAAGGTTTATGAGGAGACATCAGTTTTACATGAAAAACTGTGTTTTGCCTGGAATTTGTGTCATTATTGTGTTTGCAGCTCAGCTCGGCATTTGGGCCCTGCTTCCCCTCGCCAGGGCCCATCACTCATCATCCCACTCTCCTTGTGCAGCCCAGGAAACAAAACCCTCTGCCTTCTCCAGCTCTGCTCCACCCTCCCTTCTGCATTTCCCCTCCTTCTCCTTCGTGTCCGTGCTCCTCTCCCAGTTTTGCCCCATTCCCATGGGGGAAGCCTCGTTTTGCCTCCCTTCTTCCCATCCCACAATGCTTACCCCTCAGATGGATGTGCATCCATCAGCTCTGGGCTGTTACCTCATCCCACAGGGAAAGCTCTGGCATGGAGCACCTTTTGTCCTCAGCTGCATCCAAAACATCACAGAACCCAGAATGGAATGGTTTGGGTGGCAAGGGACCTTAAAGGAGTCCCTAAGGAACCCATCCAGTGCCACCCCTGCCATGGGCAGGACCCCCTCCCACTGTCCCAGCTGCTCCAGCCCCAATGTCCAGCCTGGCCTTGGACACTGCAGGGATCCAGGGGCAGCCTGAGGCCGTTCCCTCTCTCCTGCCCTGTTCCCTGGAGCAGAGCCCGACCCCCCCGGCTTGCCCCTCCTGTCAGGAGTTGTGCAGAGCCACAAGGTCCCCGGAGCCTCCTTTGCTCCAGGCTGAGCCCTTTCCAGCTCCCTCAGCCGCTCCTGAGGCTCCAGACCCTTCCCCAGCTCCGTTCCCTGCCCTGGACTCGCTCCAGCCCTCCAGGGCTCTCCTGTCAGGAGGCTCCCAGAGCTGTCCCAGCACTGGAGGTGCCCCAGCAGTGCCAGCTCAGGGGACGGGCACTGCCCTGCTCCTGCTGCACCGGGCTGCCACAGCTGCCCCAGCCCCTCCCCGGGCACCCCTGAGCTCATGTCCAGCCCTGTCCCCAGTACCCCCAGGGCCTTCCCCACGGGGCCCTTCCCAGCCCCTCAGCCCCAGCCTGGAGGGTTCCATGGGGTTGTTGTGACCCAAGGACAGGACCTGGCCCTTGACCCCACTGACCTTTGGTCAGCTGCTCTCAGTCCATGGATCCAGCCTGTCCGACCCTTTCCCATCTCCAGCAGATCCCCACTGCCCCAAACTGGTGTCTCCATTGGAGTGGCTCAGGAACTCCTCGATTCTCTCATCCAATAAGGACATGGAACAGCTCTGGGGACACCCTGGTGCCTCCTCACCAACCCCATTCACCTCAAACACACAGCCCTGGGCATTTCCCTGGCTCATTTCCCATCCCATGGAAAAACTTCCACAGCTTCGCTGGGAGGATGCTGCTCCTGCACAGGCTGGACTGAGACAGATGAGCCATGGAGAAACACACAGCTATTATTTTAAAAATGAGAATTGTCCCAAATCCATTCCTTTTCCCATCATGTTTCCCTCCCGATCCACATTCATAAACAGGAATGAAGGAACTAATGTGCCTTTAGTTACTGGGTTTGTCTGTTTGCCCAACATAATTCATGAGCTGCTCCAGCAAGCAGGAGAACAAACAGATTTGTTTTGATAAATGAAAATGCTTTAGTGCATTTCTTCAGCACATCCCTTCCTTTCTCCTTTTTCACTCCTCTTTTTTCCCTGCAGGGGTTCTCTCTCCATGCTCCTGAGGCCACATCTCAGTCTGATCTGGGTGTTTGTGACACCCCAGGATTGTCAGAGTCGTTCCCTGCACTGGGATAATTTTCTGGGGTTTAACAGTTGAAAATTAGCAAAAATTCATGAAGTTTTATAAATGAATGTCATTCCATGGGCAGGAACTGTACTGAGCCAAGGGGAGAAGGGAAGTTCTGCATCTGGGATTTTCTGGCCCCTGAGCAGGGACTCAAAGGATGGAATGATCCAGAGAATCCATGGAATCACTGAGCTTGAGAACACCTCCAGGAGCTTGGAGTCCAACCACTAAAACTGGCATCGCCCCATCCAGCAGCTGAACAACCCCAAAGCCTCAAAGGACCTGAACCGATGTCAACAGGGCAGGGTGGAACAGGGATGACAGGGACAGGGGTGAGGGAGAAGGCAGGGTGTGGGAGAGTTAGGGGAATGACAGGGACAGGGTGACAGGGACAGGGGTGGGAGAGGGACAGGGGGTGAGACGGGCAGGGGGCTGAGGGACAGGAGTGGGACAAGGACAGGGGTTTACAGGGGTAGGAGTGGGACAGGGTTAAAGGATGTGGCAGACAGGGGTGGGACAGAGACAGGGGGTGAGAGGGACAGAGGGTGACAGGGACAGGAGAGTGTGACAGGACAGGGTGACAGGGGCAGGGGGTGACAGGGGCAGAGGGCGGGGACGGGGTGAAGGGATAAGGGTGATGAGGACAGGGGGAGAGAGGGACAGGGGAGTGACAGAGACAGGGAGGTGGGATGGGACAGGGGTGGGAGTGAAGAGGCGTGGACGGGAACAGGGACAGGAGTGGGACAGGGACAGCGGGATGAGACAGAGACAGGGATGTGTCCCTCCAGCGTCCCTCCAGTGTCCCTGCCGTGATTCCGACTCTCAGGCCGTGTCCCAGGTGAGGGCTGTGTCTCCTGCTCCCAGAGGCTCCCAGGAAGAGCCTGGGCTGGTCGATGCCTGACCCACAAAGGGTGTTTATGGGAATTTTTGGTTCAATAGGGTCAGAGGGATTTGTTGTCATCCAGGGGGGTTCATTCCCCTGACTGAACCCGAGCCAGCCTGTGCACTGCCCGGGGATCCAGGGGGTAACAGGGATTTCTGGGCTCAGCTGCTCCAGGTGCCTCCTTTGGGTGACCCCAAAACCCCACAGCTGCCACCATGGGCAGAGTGACCGTCCTGGTGACACCCAGACCCTGCCTGTGGGTCCTGGCAGCTCACAGGGACCAGGAGAGAGATGAGATCTGGGCTCATGGTAATTGCACCATGTTAATTGCCCCACATTAATCACCTCACGTTAATCACCCCACATCAATTACCGCATATTAACTGGCCCAACATTAATTGCTCCAAATTTATTGCCCCACATTAATCATCCCCATTAACTGTTCCACATTAATTGCCCCAAATTAATTGCCCCACATTAATCACCTCATGCTAGTCACCCCACATCCATTACCTCACATTAACTGCCCCAACATTAATTGCTCCACATTTATTGCCCCACATTAATCACCCCCATTAATTGCCCAGCATTAATTACTGCACTTTAATTGTTCCATGTTAATTGCCCTGATCAATTACTCCACATCAATTGCCCCACAATAATCACCCCCCATTAATTGCCCCACATTAATCGCAGCACATTAATCATCCCACATTAATTGTCCCACATCAATTACCCCACATTAATTGCCTCACATTAACTGCCCCACATTAATTGCTCCACCATTCTGGAGCAGCATTGTAAGGAAAACCCCCAGCTCCAGAAGTGTCAGACCAGCTGAACACTTTTCCTTGCCAAAATTCCTGTGTCAGGCTGTTCCACTGCATCAGGCAGTTGGTTTTTATTAAGCAGGTGTAATTCCAGAAGCTTTTCTTCACCCAGATGGATCTCACTGAGCGAGGAGAAAATAGAGTCTCCTGCAGCAGCTGGAATTTGCATTGGCTGGAGCTGATCGGGACTGACAGGAATGAGGTGAATCATTCCAGGAGAGTGAAGAAGCACGGCAAAGAGAGTTACTGCTGTGATTATTTTCTACCTGCTAAGGCCAATGTCCCAAGCCTGGCTTGTCACAATCTCAGGAGTGTTCCTGAGGAGGGTCATTCTGGGGACAGGAATGGGACATTCCACCCAGAGCTATGATCCAAGGTGGAGCAGCTCCTGGAGTGGGGTCTGAGCACGAGGCTGGGTGCAGCTTTTGGGGCATCCCATCCCTCTCAGAAACGAAAAGCTGTTGCCAAAATGCTTAAAAAAAAAGGATCCCACCAAATCTGTGGGGTCAGGATTCTCTGCAGGATCTCCTGATGTTTGGGTGCAGTTTTGGGTTGGAGCGGTGGGGCAGGGACTGGGACAGGGAACGGCTGGAGCTGGGCCAGGGCAGGCTCAGGCTGGAGAGCAGGGAAAGGTTCTCCTGTCCCCAGAGGGTGCTGGCACTGCCCAGGCTCCCCAGGGAATGGTCCCAGAGCTCCAGGAGCGTTTGGACAGCGCTGCCAGGGATGGACAGGGGGGATTGTTGGGGGGTCTGGGCAGGGACAGGGGTTGGATCCATGATCTCTCCCCACATGGAATATTCTGTGCATCCCCAAATGTGGTTTAAAGACCCTCTGGAGGGTTCCTCTCCATCATGAACGCAGACATGGCATTGTCCTCATGGCCTCCTGACTCCTGACCACCATTAAGAGAAAGGAGCCTTGGATGGGACATCCCTGAGGACCAACTCCTGGGGCAGCCCAGGGGGTTCAGGATCACTTGCCACTGGAACACAATGCAACAGCTGCAGTTGGATATGGGGCAATGCAATTAAGCTCTCTTATTTTAATAAATTAATTTTCACAACGTCAGCCTGGTGCAGTTTTCCAATGCAGGACCAGATTGGTTTGGGGATTTTTCTGCCATGATTAGGTGGGATTTGGTTAAATTACACAAAAGAGGAATTTCCCTCCTTCAGGCTTGTGCTCTTTCCCTGGGAGTGGCTGTGGAGGATTTTCTCTGGAGGGAAGATCCTTCATCCCACCCTGGAATGGGCTCCCTCTGCTCCCCCTGTTTTTCAGGGTGCTCCTCAGGCCAGAGCAGGTTGGTTTCACTGCCCCAAAGACATGTAATTGCTGATTAACGGAATTGTTTCCATTTTAGCCCTGGGATGTATTTCTGGTGAGAACTGTGGAATAAATGGACAGAGAAGGATCTGCCTGGTATGAACAAGGCTCTGAGGAGAGGGGCCAATCCCTTCCATTATTGATAACGAAATCATCTTCCCCAGAATAGCAGATGAGGCAAGATTGGCACTTTGAGATGAGGCCCTGATTATTGTCCGTGGATTCCATTACATCCTATTATTTCTCCCAGATGAAACATTAAATCATCTTTAACTGCAGACAGCTGGGAGTTATTCCTTCCATGGAATAATCCAATGTTGTTTCGTTAAATTCTCCATTCTTGTTTATTTTTTCCTTTTTCTGATTAACACAGAACGTTCAAGAATTCCAAACTGAATTCCTTAGCTAAGCATTGGTCTCCGATAAACTGCTGGAAGAACTGAAAGGCACAAGTAAATTATTTATTAGCATTAAAGCAATTCATAATTCAGCATTATTGATACCAGTGGCTACTGGTGGGGAAGGAGTGGGGGAGGATGGTGGAGGTGAGCCTGGGGGCAAAGCAGAGCCAGGTCCCTGTGGGATCAGGGAAGAGGGAATGGATCCGGCAGGAGAACTTTGGGATGGCAGCTGCTCCACTCCTGAAACATTTAGAGGAAGTTCCACTTCTTTGGGAAAGTGAAATGCAGAGTGGACAAAATTATAGCCGCTGGAAGGAGGAATTGGAGGGAGTCAAAATGTAGGGGAAGGAGCTGGGATGAAGGGAAATCCAGGGGAAGCTGTAAATTTGAGGAAAGGAAAAATGGACAAAGAGGAGACACCCTAAGGAGATTTGGGATCTCCAATTTGCAGCAGGAGGCAACACTGGGAAATTGGGAGTGGTGAGAGCTGAGCCGTGCAGGATGAGGAGCTGAGGAGAAGGGGAGGAGTGTTTGGGATTGAGGCAGGATTGGGTGGAATGTTCAACGGGATGGGCCAAATCCTGCTCCTTGTGGAGCGGTGTGAAACCATAACAAAAACAAAACCTGGAACAAAACCTGTGCAGGTGGGGCCAGCAGTGCCCAGGCAGCCGGGGGGGACATCCCTGTCCTGGGGGCACCTGGAAGAGTTTGGGATTGGAGCAGGGGCATCTCTGGGACACCAGGAACGGTCCCAGGATTGGGGAAGGGAAATCCCTGTCCTGGGAGCATCAGGAACAGCCTTGGGATTGTCCCACTCTGCTCTGGCCTGGGGCTGCCTCACCTGAGACAAGGATTCAAAGCTTTTGGAGAGAGACCAAAGGAGGGACCCAGGGATGGGGAAGGGCCTGGAGGGGCTGAGGGCACCTGGAATGTTCAGCTGGAGCAGAGGAGGCTGAGGGGAGACTCCTCGGGGGCTGCAGCTCTGATCTTTGCTCCCTGGGACAGGGACAGCACCCAGGGAACGCCTGGAGCTGGGCCAGGGCAGGCTCAGGCTGAGAGCAGGGAAGGTTCTCTGTCCCCAGAGGGTGCTGGCACTGCCCAGGCTCCCAGGAATGGTCCCGGCCCAGGGCTGCCAGAGCTCCAGAGGTTTGGACAGCGCTGCCAGGAATGCACAGGGGGTTGTGGGGGGTCTGGGCAGGGCAAAGCCAGACTTTGATTTGATCCCAGCTCAGGATATTCCAGGATTTCATGATTCCATGAATGACAGCAGCCCATCCCCCCAAGTCCCAGCTCCCTCTGACATCACAGCAGAAAGGTTTTGCTCTTTTGGGGGAACCCCCCCAAATTTCTCAGGTGTCTCTTTCATAGCCTGAAAATTCCCCACGGATGTGGCTCTTCAGGTGGACATCTCCCACATGGAATTCTCCACCCTATTAATGCCAAAATCCCAATATTCCTGTGCCTCCCACTGGTGGAACGGGGTCCTGGGACCCCCGGTGCCCTTCCCTGACCGTCCCTGCTGCAGGAGGGCGCTTCCCACATGGTGCTGCTCCTGATGGCCCACCATCCAAATTCCAAAGGGCTCCATTAATGAAGGTTTATATGAAAATATAAAGAAATCTTTATATTCAGATCTCTCCTCAGCGAGTTTGGCATCATTTAACTGTTTATTAACAAAGTTGTTCTCAGTGACAAATCCCCTTTTTGTTTCACCCATGAGCCATTTAGCCCTGAGTGGACTTTTAGCACTTCCTGCAAATAATTAATCCAGTTTGGATTGAAGTGATTGTGGATGGTCTGATCCTCACTTGATAACACTTTGTTCTTGCTCAGCACTTCCAATTTTGCCCAGAATTATGAGGTCTGGGAGGCAAATTGGGAAAGGCTCCTGGTAAATGTTCCCAGATCATGATTTAGGATGAAAATTGCTGCTCTTGATGAAGAATTAGGGACAGGGAGAGATTCTTGTGCGAGTGGGATGACATTTATTGCAAAAAATCGGGCACAGCGAAGGAGCAAATGGTTGGATTTTATGTTCAGAGGCTGCGGAAAAAACGAAGAAATAAGGAAAAAGAAGGATTTAAGGAAAGCTTTATGGGCCACATTAGCAAAAGTTACATTTTGGAACAGCAGAATGGATGTTTCTGAGCTCTGATCCCAAATTTGTGCAATAACTGGGAACTCCTGCTCCTCTTAAATCCTAACCCATTTAATAACATTTACGGAACTTCCCTCTGCCGCCTCCCCAGGCCGTGGGAATTTGGGCAAACATCCAGAATGGGATGGATGGGGCCAGAGGAGGCTTTGCTGCCGCTGCTCTGCCTTCTCCCCACCTGCCTGGGGACCTGATGCTCCCAGTGCTCCCAGTGCTGCCCACTGGGGTCACTGCTCTGCCTGGTAGCAGTGGAGGGAGCTGAATTCCTTGGGGATTCCAGCAGGAAGGGGCAGAGTGGGTGAAACTGGGATTATTGGACTTATTGTTCTCACTGGTCACCAGTCTCACTGGGCTCACTGGTCACTGGTTTTACTGGTCACACTGGTCACTGCTCTCACTGGTCACTGCGCTCAGAGGACTCCCCAGCTGGGCTCATTCTGACTGAGAACCTGGAGATATCCCTTGGTAACTTCCCAAAATCTGCACAAATGGTGGAGAAGGAGCAAACACGTGACAGAACGTGGTCCTCTCTTCCCTCCAGGATGCCTCACAGCCCTCAAACCCTGAAATTCCAAATCAACTTCCAGTGCTCTTAAACAACCCAAGGTCCAAAAAGATTCCTTCAGAAATTTGGGAAAACGCTGCAGTACTCCAAGGGAGCCAGAGATGGTCAAACCCTGTCAAGGCTGCCCAGGGCACTGGTGGAGTCCCCATTCCTGGAAAAGTGAAAAAACCTGTGGATGTGGCACCTGGGAGCATGGACAGTGAGGAACACGCTGATGGTTGGACTTGGTGACCTTGGAAGGCTTTTTCACCCTCAAGAATTCCACGATTCTGTGGGATAACTTATAAAAATTCCTGATTTTCCAAACCCTCACATGGAGTGAGGTGGGTGCCCAGACCTGCCATGTCCCTGCACCCACTGGAGCATCATTCCCACCATCCTCTCCTGCTCCACACTGAGAGCACCAGAGAATTGTCCAAAGAAATCAAACCCTACAAAACCCTGGAAATGGAATTGATTCACTGGAGTTATACCTGCAAAACTGATTTTTTTTTGTCCCTTCTGGAGAAGTGAAGCTCAGCTCAGAATCAATTAGAGCCAGCCCCAAGCAAATCTGGAGGTTGATTAATGAGGGAGCAGCTCAGTCTGTTTGGACTGGGAATGGCTGGTCTGGGAATGGCTGGGAAGTTGCTTTCCAAAGCAGGGGTGCAGCACTGCAGCTCCATCATTACCTTTTCCTGGCAAATCAAAGGGATCCATCCTGGATTTGTTTTTATTCCACTGGTGAAACTCTGAAAGTTTGTATGGGGAGCTTCTTCCTGCACCAAAAATCCAGGTATCGCTCCAGAAACTTGGGAAAAAATTTTACATTTCTGTGGCTGTTTTTCCATTCACACCTGGAGCGGGTGCTGAGATTGGACATTTCCCATCTCCTGGTGACACAGGCAGAAAAAACATGGAAAACTTGGATATTTCTGTCCAAATCATTCTGCTGTCCCTTTGTGGTGTTATTGTTTTTCCTCCATCAATTATTGGGAATATTCCATATGGATAAGGCAGGATCCCAGCGTGGATCCAGGGCATGGATGAGCCAGGTAGCACCTCCAGGATTTTGGGAATGTCCAACCATCAGCGTGTTCCCCACTCATCCCTGTCCCCAAGTGCCACATCCTGAGTTTTTTTTCACTTTTCCAGGAATGGGGACTCCATCTGTGCCCTGGGCAGCCTTGCCAGGGCTTGGCCACCCGTGGCTCCCAGATCAAACCACTCCCTGGAGTGCTGCAGGGTTTTCCCAAATTTCTGAAGGAATCTTTTTGGACCTTGGGTTGTTTAAGAGCACTGGAAGTTGATTTGGAATTTCAGGGTTTGAGGGCTGTGAGGCCTCCTGGAGGTCCAAAGTTCCTGCTGTGGGAGCTGCCAAATGGACCCCTGAGGGCAGATCCCTGGCCGAGGGAAATTTGGGAGGAAAACTGAAGTTCTGGATGTGGAGGAGCCACCAAAGCCCTGTGGCCTGGTTTGTCCCTTCATGACCCGGCCCATTTCATTCCCACTTTTCCTCTGAGCCCCATAAATGATTCAGGACTTTGGGAGCAGCATCTTCCTGGGGCTCGGGGTGAGTTTAATCCGTGCTGGCACTGAGACCACTCTCCAAACACAACAAAATTCCACTTCAGCAAAGTTTGGGATGGCAGAAGAGCCCYGAGCTGCTCTGTCCCAGCAAAATGTCCTCGTGGCAGGGTCAAATCCCGTCACTTCTAGGAATTGAAACATTCCAGGGTTTTAAAGATTCCGAGGTTTTAAGCATCCCGAGGTTTTAGTGTCTGAGTTATTCAATCAACCAAACCCCAGGGCCTGGCTGGTGACAAATCATCCCAGCATTGCCCTTTCTAAGCTACTCCAAGAATTCCTCCGTGGAGAAATTCCAACCACCATTCCCTGGCTGCTTTTTCCATTCCCAGAGAGCTTCATTCCTATCCAAAGGATTTGGATTTGTCCCTGGATTCTGCTGGAGAGCAGAAGGACACCTTTGTAAATGACTGGTTTGAGCTGAAAATCAGAAGAGGGGTGGAGATGGTTAATGGAAAGATGGAATTTTGTCTTTTAACCAGGAAAAAGCCAAATATTCATCTTGAGAAAAGCCTGGAGGCCATTTTTATGGTAGAAAAAAAATGGGAAAATCAAAAGGAATAGTAAAATAACATTTTAGAAAAGGACTTAAGCACCTTTAACTGTGCCCATGCCAAGAATCCAGTTGAAGATAAGTTTTTATTTTGCTCTCCTTCCAGTAAAATATTCCTTTTCCATATTTTTCCAGTGGAAATGGTTTTGAAACCAACCATAAAACAGAAATAGGGTTCATTTATTTAATTTCCTTTTCCTTTCTTTTTCCTTTAAGAACTTCCTTATATATATATTTTTAAGAGGGGCATGGAATGGAATGAAACCCCCTCTGTTTCCAAGGATCTGCCCCAATATTTGAAATCATATGCACAGAAGACACCTTTCTGGAAAAAATTAACACTCATTAATTCAGCCAAACAGAGAGGATTCAGGCTGATTTCATCATCATCCTTGTGGTTTTTCCTTTTCCAGCTTCTAGGCTTTTGCCAGGACCTGACTGCCAGGACCAATTTTTGGGGTCGGGCGCAAATCTTTTTGCATCACTCTTCCTCTCATTCTGCCTCATTTTGGCTCTGCCTTTCCCCCCGTTTTCTGTGTTTTTTTCCTCATTTTTTGTGGGTTTTTCCCCATTTTCCATTTCCTTGGAATCTCCCATTTTTCCTCTCTCCTTTTAGGGGGAGCCTTTGATAGGAAAATAGGAATTTTCCTATCCACCAATGTGTTTGTTCTGGATGTGTGTCAGGGCTTTCCTTTACCTCTACTCTCCAGAAAAGTTTGGGAATCCTCCAGGGACCTCTCTGGGGCTGCTCCACCCTTCTCCCATCTCTCACACCACAGGAAATGCGGAAAACATGGTTTTTGATGGATCAGATCTGAAGAGTTCAGACCACTGGGTCTGATTTTTCACCTCCCAGAAGAGGAGCAGCTCCTGAATGTTGGGCAGGAGCTGTGAGTGGTTCCATGGGGATGGAATAACCTGAATGGGCCCCGCTGGGAATGCTCCCATCAGGATCCCTTTGTGTTCCCTGCCTGTCTCTCTCAGCCAATTCCTGACTGCAGGGCCCTTCCCTTTTCATCAGACATCCCATCCTTATTCCCAGCCACACCAATCACCCCTGGAAGCCCGAGCTGAGGATTGGATGGGAATTCCTGGTGGAATCTGTGTCAGGCATCACCAGCGCTGGATCTGACAATGCCTGACAGGCTGTAGCTCTTCTGTCCCAGTTTTTTGTCACTTGGAAAAGAAGGAGGAGTTGGGGAGGAACTCAAGGGTTGTTCCTGGCCAGCTCAGAAGGAAAATTCCTTTTCTTGACTTTATTTTATGGAAAGGTGGAAGAAGGAAACGAGGGAGCCCTTTGGTGCCTCCTTCCCTCAGTTCCTGGGAACTTCTCCAGCCTTTACCCGCTGATCCCTGTGGCCATGGCCCTGCCGGGCACCCTCCAGATCCATGGAATGCTGCCATGGCCATTCCTTCATTCCTGCACATCACAGGGAAGCGTTGGAATCTTGAAAATGTCCAAACCTTACAGGGATGCGGCTCGTGGGGACTCAGGACAGTGGTGGCCTCGGCAGTGCTGGGGAACAGCTGGGCTCCAGGACCTCAGTGGATTTTTCCAACCATGATTCCATGATTCCATGATTCCATGCTTACAAGTTTTCATGATTCTGTGGTTCCATGGTCTGTGATCCTGTGGTTCCATGGTTCCACGATTCCATGATTCTATGGTTTCATGTTTCTGCGACTGCTCTTCCCTCTCGGACCACTCCTGACCCTGGGACTGCTCTGAGATGCCCCTGCCCTGCTCTGCTCCAGATTTATCCCCACCCCAGCAGTTCTTGAGCTCCACCCACGAGTGATGGCTCTTGTAGGTTATGGCCAGGTCATCGGGAATCCTGGAATCCTGGAAGGGGTTGGGTGGGAAGGGACCTTAAATCCCATCCAGTGCCACCCCTACCATGGCAGGGACACCTCCCACTGTCCCAGGCTGCTCCCAGCCCCAATGTCCAGCCTGGCCTTGGACACTGCCAGGGATCCAGGGGCAGCCACAGCTTCTCTGGGCACCCTGTGCCAGGGCCTGCCCACCCTCCCAGGGAACAATTCCTTCCCAAAACCCAAACTAAATCCACTCTTCTTCAGCTCTGAACCACCCCCCATTTCTCCTGGCTGCATCTCCCCTTTCTGAGCGGTGCCATTTGCACCAAGCAGACTCCATTCCTCACTCTGACACAAGGCAAGAAACAGAAGATAAAGACTGGCATTCTCAGATTCTTCCGAGGTTCCTCTGGAGGGAGTTTTCCTTCCCTCCCTCCTTCTCTCCCTCCTCGTGACATCCAGTCAATATTTGTGCTGACAATAAAAATCCGTTTTCTTTGTGGCTTCCCTCCAGAACAATGCGTGCCTTGTCTTCCCTTCACTCTGCTTATCAGATTCCAGCCGAAAGGAATGGGCAGAGCTCTCACAAACAGAAATGAAATGAAAACAGAGCCGGAGCCGATCTCCGCAAGCAAGGGAGTGAAATGAAAAACACCAGAGATTCATCCAGCACAGGGAATCACTGCCGTGGCCTCTTCCTGCGTTTGTCCTTTCCCTGGGATGGATAAATCAGCCTTCCCACTGGTTCCCAAGCTGCAGAGGGGTTGGGAAGCACATTCTGCTCATAAATCTCAGGATTATCTCCCTGGCTCACCTGGCAGCCCCATAGCTCAAACACCCAGTGCTGCCCGTGTCCTGTTCTTTTAGCAGTAACTGGGAAATCTTCCTGGCCCTGTCCCCATGGCTGTGCCTGCAAACCCCGATTTCCAAGGGAGACCTTGGATGTGCCACAACGCCTTGGGCAGATTTTGGGCCATCTGGGGGGTGGACTCTGGTGTTGGGGCTGGCACTTCTGGGAAAATGGGAAAAGGGAAATCCTCAATTCCCAAATGGGCTCACAGCTGCCAAAAACCCCAAATCCCATCTCTCACAGAGGCCAGGCCTTGGAGGCGTCATCTCTGAGCAAAGGGCAGCCCTCTGTCCCCAAATGGGCTCACAGCTGCAAAAAACCCCAAATCCTGTCTCCCATGAAGGCCAGGCCTTGGCACCATCTCAGTCCTGTCCTTTGTGTGGGGAGCAGGGAAAACATCCTACAGCCAGGGGGGAGGGATGGGGCACATGGAAGGGGCTTTAGGTGAGGAAATCAGACTTGGGCCTCTCATTTGTGGATGCTCGAGGGAAAAAAATCAGTGAGACAAAAAAAAAAAAAAAACAAACCAAAAATCCAAAACAAACCAATTAAAATAACCCAAACAAAGAAAAACCAAAAAAAGCACAAAACAACAATCCCTCTCCAAAAAGAAAAACAAAAACCCCACAAAAACACCCACCACAAAACCCTACAACAAGAACAACAATGAAAGCAAATAGACAAAATAACCCCACAACCAACCAGAAAGGAAAGAAAAGAAAAAAAAAAAAAAAGAAAACCCCAAAACACCCAGAAAAACCGAAACACCAAGAAAAACCCAATTTAAATGAGGTTCATCAAGATTCCCCCCAGGAATTCTTTGCTTGGAAGCAGAAGCCTGCAGGACAGGGCTCAGGGGTGGCCTTTGCTCAGTAGTTTCCAGTCCATCAATCTCTCCCTTCCCCCAATTTTCTCCCAGCTATTCCCTCTACCCCATTTCCATAGGAATATTGGAATTCCAGCTGAAGTCTCCTGAGTTTCTCCTCATGGAGCAGCCGTTCCTGCTATCCCCTGGCCTGAATTGGGATCAAATCCCTCCTTTTCCTTGTCTGCTGAGCCCCACCTACAGAATCCTGTCCTTCACTCAGTTTGGAATGCACCAGATCCCTTCTCCCTTATTTTTGTGTGTCCCAATGTTCCCTGGGAGCACTGGCCATCCCCAGGGTTTTCCTGTGTTCCAGAACCTCTGGGGTCACAGCACCTTAGGGTTTGTGCCTCTCCTGGGGGAAAAACTGCTTTTTGCATGAGTTCAGTCCTTTAAATCGTGTTCAAAATAATTTCTGCTTGTCCCATGTGACAATGTGAGAATTATCATAGAATTATGGAATGGGTGCTGGTGTAGTGGCAATTACCACAGAATCATGGAATGGGTGCCAGTTTTGAGGGAATTATCACAGAATCATGGAGTGGTTTGGGTGGAAAGGGACCTTAAAGCCCATCCAGTCCCATGGGCAGGGACATCTTCCACTGTCCCAAGGTGCTCCAAGCCCCGTCCAGCCTGGCCTGGGACACTTCCAGGGACCAGGAGCAGCCAGGTTTCTCTGGGAATCCCATTCCTGTGTGATCCCAGCTGGTTCTGCTCACAAGGTTCTAACTGCCTCCGGAAAACTGCCCTTGGATCTGCTGGGCTCACTGAGGAAATCTCTTCCCATGGAAACCCAGGTGCCTGAGGTGTTCCTGCTGTGGCTGAGCCATCTGGGAAATGGGTGGATCCAACAGAACGAGCATTTAAATTCCTTTTGGAATGTTTGGTGGCCTCAGGTGTCAGCAGAGGATTTGTGGCCGTGCCCTGTGCTGTGCCTTGGTCTCAGCTCTGCATGGAGGACACCGAGGATGCTCTGGGAAATATTCCTGCTTTGCCAGGACAGGATTTGCTTCTGAGGGCAATTGGACTCTCTGAGCAGTCAGGGATATTCATATGGAATTAGATTTGCTCCTCCAAACCCCTTCTACCTCAGAGATGAAATTAGAGGCCCAACAATTCTGTTCAAGCCAGGGAACTTCTCTGCTTCCAGAGTTCCGTGTGACTGCCAGGTTTCCCACTCCACTGTATCTATTTATTCCCCTATTTCCTTTTTTTTCTTGCTTTGAATTGAAAACAGCCTCCTTCTCCTGCCTGCTCCTGGCTGGGGCTGCATTGTTCAGCAGACATTTATTAGCTTGTCTGGTGCCTTGGCCATTATTCCTCCCAGAGTTTTCTCACTTCCCCGAGTTTTTGTTCCTTGACAAAATAACAAAAGCCTCCGTTTCCCTGAGTCATTTTTATCCTTTCTCAGCCTGTCCTTATCACACTCTTGCCTTGTTTTTGTCATCACATGCCGGGCAGGGTCCCCTGGCTGCCCCCCAGGCTGAGGCTGCACAGCGGGGCATTTTCCCCACTCCCAGCCCACCAGGATGGAGCTGGAAGAGAAAATCCCTGGGTTTTCCAAGGCTGTGGTGTTCCCCTGCAAACCCAGAGTCCCTGGCAGAGCAGGGCAGGGACACACAGAGCTCAGATCCTGGCTGAGCACAGCGAGGGCTCCCTGCTCCCCAAACCCTCGGGATCAAAGCTGGCCATTAGACAGAAACTGCGTTTCCTTCTCATTTCTCCGAGCTGCTCTTGCTGGGCTCCGCTGCCCAAATCTGTGAGCTGCTGCTGGCTCAGGGTAAGGACGGATTCCCTGTTCCAAATAATCTGTGCGTTAATTGCTGCTGGAAACAGTGAACAGTCCAGCTCTGGGAAAGTCTCAACTTCAGAGGGATCCCCATTTCTTTCCGTTACAGATTTTTATAGAATCATGTAATTTCCCGTGTTGGAAGGATCCCACCAGGATCACCCAGCACAGACCCCCCACCAATCCCCCCTGTGCATCTTCTGGAGCTCTGGCAGCCTCGGGGCCGGGACCATTCCCTGGGGAGCCTGGGCAGTGCCAGCACCCTCTGGGGACAGGAGAACCTTTCCCTGCTCTCCAGCCTGAGCCTGCCCTGGCCCAGCAACATAGGCTCTTCCAAAAAGTGCAACCCTTTATCTCGCTGTTAGCAACCGCTTCTGCACGCTATGTCTGCGAAAGGCAGCACACCGAAAGGCAGCACACCGTGGAGCACCTTGCACCGAGTATTCCCACGAACTTGAGAATTTTTGTTTGCAAAACACTCTAATTTGCTCATCTCGCTTGCCTGCAAGCAATCACACATGGGGAACAAGGGCAAAGGCTCTTTTTAAAAAGTGCTTATCTCAGTAGCCGGAGCAATCCGCTTCTTGCACGCTTATGTACTCGGAAGGCAGCACTACCGTGGCAGCACCTTGCACCAGAGTATTCCCACGAGAATTTGTTTGCAAACACTCTAATTTGCTCTTCCTCGCGGTCCTGCAAGCGGTCACGCCGGTAGACAAAGAGATTTATCCCAGTCCCAGAAACTTCAGACAAGGTCAGGTCTGGAGGAGCCTGGTTTGCCATGGATTTTAAACTGAACCTCAGCTGCTTCAAACTCTGCTCTGCCCTTAATCCGGGATGGAGCAGGCAGGGCCCACCCAGGATCATCAGCAATTCCACAAACATTCCTTTGCCTCCTGCTGGAACATCGGGGACAATCCCTGAGCATCTCCCAGTCTCCTCCCCTCAGGTCCCTGTCCTGCTGAGGGGTCAGGAGCCTGGAGGCCCCTGATAGTGTGGGGATGGCAAAGGGATCACGGACAGATCCCAGCTCCCAGTCCATCCCTGGGACAGCCCCTCCCTTGTGTGGGATCCCAAATGGATCATGGACAGATCCCAGCTCCCAGTCCATCCCTGGGACAGCCCCTCCCTTGTGTGGGATCCCAAATGGATCATGGATGATCCCAGCTCCCAGTCCATCCCTGCAGCAGGAGCCTCACACCGCACCAATGGCTCAGGAATTGTCCTCTGTTTCAAAGCTCTGCCACAATCCTGATTTGCAGAACCCTGCAGCCCCCTCTTGGTCCCACAATCACTTCTGGCTTTCACTCCTGAAATTCCTCTGGGGAGGAACCAAAATTCCGAGCAGGAGCCCAAAGCAGGGAGGAGCTGAGCTCCCAGAGCTGCTGCTGTGGGTGTCACAGCCAGGCCCTGTCCTGGGCAAAGGGAACAGCAGCACAGATGGGGCTAAAAATCAATCCCCGGGACTGCAATGAGTGTTTGGACAGCCTGAGAGTGCAAATGAGCCGCTAATTACAGAGCAGCCTCATTAACGGATTGTTCATAAGCATTGTCTGCAATCCTCCCCATGAGCTGGGGCTGAGCTCCCTTTCAGGGGCTCTGTGCTCCTGGGGATCCAGAGAGCTCCAAACTCATCCCTGCTTCCCTTCCCGGGGTTATTATGGGATGGACACATCTCAGGGATCCAGAGAGCTCCAAACCCATCCCTGCTCCCCTTCCCGGGGTTATTATGGGATGGACACACGGCCCAAGGATCCCAGGCCTGGAAGGGACTTTTTTTTTTATCCTGGAGGTCACAGCAGGGCAGGGTTAAGATCACTGGGGTGTCCTGTGAACAGATCC
>CM019228.1:13579070-13592273 GCA_009741485.1 Malurus cyaneus samueli | reverse complement strand
TCCAGCCGTTCCCTGGGTGTGTCCCTGTCCGGGAGCAGAGATTGGAGCTGCAGCCCCAAGGAGTCTCCCTTCAGTCTCCTCTGCTCCAGCTGACATTCCCAGTGCCTTCAGCTGCTCCTCCAGCCCCTTCTCCATCCTCGTGCCCTCCTTTGAGCTCTCCCAACTTTAAATCTTCCTTCCCCTGTGCCACCCACATTTTCCACCCCACTGCTGTGGGATTGCTGCCAACAGGGACAGCATCTGAGCTCTACCTTGCAGGTCACCAGCCCTCCAGGGACTGCAGGAGCAGGACAGGCTCGGTCCTTGGGATGCCTTTCCCAGTTTCAGGCAGCCCCTGGGAATGGGGACTGAACGCCTTTGGGCTGAAATGGTCTCAGTTGCCGCCTCGTGTCTGATTCCATATAGCGATACATGCACGTCACATCCACTTTTATCCCCGAAATGTTCGTGTTCCAGGCCCTTTGGGTGGTATTTTCCCTCGCTCTAAAATGAAGGAGACAATCACATCTTGCTCTACTTTTTTTTTAGGGGAAGCATTGCACAGTTTGGCTCCCGAAATAGCGCGTTCTGTGTTCCCACAAGCATCACCTGATGGAGAAATCTGGGAGAGCTGGAGATCCCTGCTCTTTAATTAAAAAGTCCAATCAACAGGAGCTTGGGAATACTGGGAGTCCTGGCAGGTAACTGAGCTCGCCTCGTTCTGTTCCTGCTCTCCTGGGCTGTGCAAGCTGATCCTGAAGCCACCAGAGCCCTGTGAGTGTGACACATCCAGTCAGGTACACAGGAAACATGGAAAAATCCATCATCAGCCAGGGGCCTGAGGGGCTGGGGGATGGACAGGACCCCCAGGGCATCGGGGAGGGTGACCAAGAGTCTCAATGGTTCATGTGCGGAATGGTTTTGTCCACATTTGGGCAATAAAATCCCACCTCTCACTGCACAAAACCCCTGTGGATTCCTGCACATAGAAGACAAGGAGATTTATCCCAGTCCCAGCCAGCTCAGACAAGGTCAGACCTGGTTTTGGGACCAGGGGCTGTCTGGGCTCTCATTGCAGACTGGGAGAACTCCTGGAGAACCCAGAGCAGCACCAGGCTCTGACAACTCAGAATTCAAATCCTCAGAATTCAAACACTCAAAATTCAAACCCTCCGAATTCAAATCCTCAATGCCAACGTTGCTCTCACAGCTGGCACTGCCCACACAACAGGACATAGTCCAAATTTGGGGCAAAAAGGACAAGAAATAACCCCAGGTTTGATCAGGAATTTCCAAAGGCAGGAACTCCCCGGGGGTCTCAGGGAGGGTGATCAAAAATGTGCAATGATTTTGTCCCCATTTGGGCACTAAAATCCCATCTCTCTCTGCACAAAAACCCCATGGGTTCCTGCACATAGAAACCAAAGAGATTTATCCCAGTCCCAGAAACTTCAGACAAGGTCAGGTCTGGAGGAGCCTGGTTTGCCATGGATTTTAAACTGAACCTCAGCTGCTTCAAACTCTGCTCTGCCCTTAATCCGGGATGGAGCAGGCAGGGCCCACCCAGGATCATCAGCAATTCCACAAACATTCCTTTGCCTCCTGCTGGAACATCGGGGACAATCCCTGAGCATCTCCCAGTCTCCTCCCCTCAGGTCCCTGTCCTGCTGAGGGGTCAGGAGCCTGGAGGCCCCTGATAGTGTGGGGATGGCAAAGGGATCACGGACAGATCCCAGCTCCCAGTCCATCCCTGGGACAGCCCCTCCCTTGTGTGGGATCCCAAATGGATCATGGACAGATCCCAGCTCCCAGTCCATCCCTGGGACAGCCCCTCCCTTGTGTGGGATCCCAAATGGATCATGGATGATCCCAGCTCCCAGTCCATCCCTGCAGCAGGAGCCTCACACCGCACCAATGGCTCAGGAATTGTCCTCTGTTTCAAAGCTCTGCCACAATCCTGATTTGCAGAACCCTGCAGCCCCCTCTTGGTCCCACAATCACTTCTGGGCTTTCACTCCTGAAATTCCTCTGGGGAGGAACCAAAATTCCGAGCAGGAGCCCAAAGCAGGGAGGAGCTGAGCTCCGGCTCCTTTCAGCTGGAAGAAACGACTTATCTTTGGAATGAAATGACTGAAACACAGAATCACGGAGTGGTTTGGGTGGAAGGGACATTAAAAATCATCCAGCGTGACCCCTGCCATGGGCAGGAACCCCTCCCACTGTCCCAGGCTGCTCCAAGCCCCAATGTCCAGCCTGGCCTTGGACACTGCCAGGGATCCAGGGGCAGCCACAGCTTCTCTGGGCACCCTGTGCCAGGGCCTCCCCACCCTCCCAGGGAAGAATTCTCCCAAATATCCAATTTAAATCCCCTCACCTCCAGTTTGAATAGACACAGATAGTAACAAGGGAAAACTCACCTGGGTTTAGGAAATGGGGCACCATTATCTCTAGGGTTTTCTGCAGCCCTTCTCCCACCTGGATGTGCATTTCCCCTCCATCAGCTGCGGAGAATCCTGGCAGAGCTCCTGGGCCAGGCTGTGCTCAGCTCAGCCTGTGATGGATGGAGCACATAAAGGTGATGGATGCAGTTGTTAATTATACAATTACAGGGAAGGTGGAAAAGCGTGCTGGCAAAAAGGGAAATGACTTTGCCAGCTGATAACGACCCCTGGAGCAGAGCTCGGGAAAGCAAAGGAGGACAGCACAGGACTCTGCCTGCAGCAGGATCCCCTGAAAGCTTGTCCAGGGTAACTCCAGAGGGACTGGATCAGGCAGAGGATGGAAAGTGGGATATTGGGGTTTTATGGCCAGGGCGAAGCTGTCATTGCTGTCCATGGGATCTCTGGGTTAATCCTGCTGAGGGGGGAAGGTCAGACAAGGCAGCTGCTCCCAGCACCTTCTCTGGAGGCAAAACAGGAGCTCTGGCCTAAACATGGAATCCTGGAATGTCCTGAGCTCAAAGGGACCTCCAGGATCACCCAGCCCAGCCCCTGTCCCTGCCCAGACCCCCCAACAATCCCCCCTGTGCATCCCTGGCAGCGCTGTCCAAACGCTCCTGGAGCTCTGGGACCATTCCCTGGGGAGCCTGGGCAGTGCCAGCACCCTCTGGGGACTGGAGAACCTTTCCCTGCTCTCCAGCCTGAGCCTGCCCTGGCCCAGCTCCAGCCATTCCCTGGACGCTGTCCCTGTTCCAGGGAGCAGAGATCTTTTACTCAGGAATAACCTTTAGGAGCCTGAGAGCCTGGAAACGATGGATATGGGCCCCCGTGGGATGAAAAGTCCCCTCCGGATCAGTCTCTGCCCATCCCGGTGTCCATCACACTCAGCTCATACCTGGAATTGTTGTCAGGGCTGGGAGTGCCCCAGTTCGGGCAATCAAAGCCTTGCCGAGATTTGCATCCCAGAGCGCAGACGCTGGGAAAGGGCAGATTGTGTCACACCCAGCTTTGTTTGTTTGCTTCCACTTCAGCTCGGCACAAACAGGAAAATAGTCCTTTTTCCCCAAAATAGTCTGAGGGCAATGCGGAGCAGTGGGAGACATTCCCGTTACTCTTCTCTGCCTTGCTCCAGGTGCTGCTGGGGCAGGTGAGGGGGATCCGGGAGCATCCCGGCCCAAGTGTCAGAGATCACCTGGGAATTACCGGGAATTACCTGGGAATTATTGTCACCAGAGAGCCCCAAATCAGCGCTCTGCCAGGGAAACCACTGGAAATTCACAGCTAATCCAGAGGGCTCTTCCAAGGAATACATTTACATTTGTCCACTCCCTTTATCCCTCTCAGGATCCCCTCGGTGTTGTGTTCCATGTACAATGTGCTTATATTCCCGGCTGCTTTTCGGGAGAAAAAAAACACCGGAAGTTTTCCCTCTCTCACACAAAGATTTCTGGGTGGAAGCAAAACATGGATGCGGTAGAGCCAAAATGTCCATGGTCCATGTGGTTCCTTGAGTGAGGGAAGCTGAACTCCATCTCCGGGCGATTGTCCCTCCTATGGATCCCTCTGCCAGGGGAAAAGCAGGAAAACCTCCCTGTGTTTAAATAAACTGAGTTTATTTATTGATTTAACCCCGGAGTGGGATGATGGAGATGCCTCCTCTTCTGGCCAATTCCCATAAGGAAACAGGATGGCTCCAGGATTTGATTTCAGATGAAAGTTTAGGCTTAAACCCCCGAGAACAAAATTTTCCAAGGAATTTAGGAGAATGGGAATGGCTCCTCGAGGTCTTGCCAGGACAAGGCACAAAGGAGTTTTGTCACCATTGTCCCTTGGAGCAGCACATTCTACCCACTCCCAGCCCAAAAGGTTGGAGCTGGAAGAGAAAATCCTTGGATTTTCCATGGCTGTGGTGTTGTTGGAAATTATACCTCAAAAGGGGCTCTGAGCTCTCCCTGGATCCTCCTCCTCTCCAGGTGAGCACCCCCAGCTCTCCCAGCCTGGCTCCAGAGCAGAGGGGCTCCAGCCCCTGGAGCTCAGGGATTTTGTTCCACAAACACATTTTTCCATTGCAGTTTTCCATTGGCTCCTGGCACTGCCCCATCCCTGTCTCTTCTCCCAGCCCTGCCCAAACATTCCTGGGAATTCTCCTTGCACCAACCCTCTGCCCCATCCTGTTAAGTTCTAACTCCTGGGACACCTGGGATTTCTCCATCGCACAAACCAAGTGGGAATTTTGGGTTAAATTTGGGCAGCAGTTTGCTTGGCTCACATTGATTGGTGGATCTTGGTTTAACAGCTCCTGTGTTCTCTGGTTTTACTCACCCTGGGCCCGGAATTCTCCTCCTCCTTCAAAGAATTTGCCTGGAAAATCCCACATCTGAGCCCAGCCCATCCTGCTGAATGAATGAAAGGCTGCAATATTTTGGGATAGGAGGGAAACGAAACCAATTTATTTTTTTTTTTGTTTCATCTCTGCAAAAAATCTTCACCTGAGTGGCCAGACCTGGAAAAGCAGGACTTTAGACAGGAAAGGGCTGTGTGGGCTGGGAGGTGTTTTGGAGCTGTTATCTCAGTTCTGAGTCAGTGTTAATCCCTGTTCACCTGGGATTGCCTCTCCCCGACTCCCCCTGACCATTCTCCTGCGAGATCCCAACAAAAGATTTTCCCGGGACACCCTGCGCATGCTCAGTCCCAGCAGCAGCTCCAGTCCCAGCTCGGATTTCCTGATTTTATTGAGAACAGCCCTTGGCAGAGATAAAAGGAGACCGTATTTTTCCCAGAGAGACTCCTCAAGTGTTGGAAGAATCTCGGATTCTGAGAGAAGAATCCCAGGCTCATTTCAAGATTTATTTTTTTTAATAACCCTTTTAAGTTTCCTTTTCCTTGCCTGTATTTTCTGTACCTTTAAGATATAAAAAGACCACAATTTCAGGGTTTTTTTTTTTTCCCAACACACAAACCCCAAACTCCCTCTCCCACTGTTTTCTCCCCGCTCCTTTCTTTTCCTGCCTTGCTGGAAGTTACAACATGAGTCCAGGATCTTGTGGGAAGAGAAAACAAAGCATCCCACGAATTATGGGAAAAATATGGAAAATTATCCCATCAGGAAGCTGCAGGAATAGCAGGGATGCCAAGCAAGCAAATAAGCAGCACAAGCATCCCAAATTAATTTCTCGATCGCTGTCAGCCCCACTGTGCTGCTCCAGCAGGTGGACAGGGTTTCATTTTCTCTGCCACAATTCCCTGGGAGCATCGCTCCGGGGTTTGATGAGGTTATCTCGGCCCAGGGACTGAAGGGAAGAGACCTTTGATTTAAAAATACCAGGATGAAAAAATAATCTTCTGTTCGAGGAGCCACGAGAAGACTCATCAGTGATGCCCAGCACATTGTCGAGCTGTTTTCCTCTCCTTCTTGCCTGGATGTGGAGCTGGGCTGGATCCTTTTCCCCAGGTCGCTCTCCAGTTCCCAAACCATGAACATTCCCGGGCTGAATTCCCGGGCTGAATTCCCCGCCCGGCTCTGCCACTCCCGGGCCGTCCCTTCAGCACCAGCGCACGGACAGCGCCTCCCTGAGCGCTCCTCCCCGGGCGCGTTTCCAAAATCCAGAGGTGACCACGGGGCGGGAATAACGTCCCTGCAGATGTCTGGAGTTCATCCCAATCATTCAGGAGTTGGGGAGAGAAAGGTTCCTCACGCAATTACAGAATCCTGGTTTGGGCTGGGAGGGACCTCAAAGTTCATCCAGTGCCACCCCGTGCCATGGGATATTTTGTGATTTCTACTTGGATCATGCAAATCCCTCAGGATCTCTCATCCACAACCATTTCCACCCTTTCCCCATCCTGAAGAGCCCAGTCTGGCTCCTGTCTCCTTATCTCACCCTGGAATTGTGGAATTGTTTAATGGAATTCATTTGGGCTGAATTCCCAGCTCCTGGGAATTCCCAGGTCATGAGAAATCAGGTATTCTGTGATTTCTACTTGGATCATGCAAATTCCTCAGGATTTTTTGTCCACAACCAAACAATTTCTACCCTTTCCCCATCCTGAAGAGCTCAGTCTGGCTCCTGCCTCCTTCCTCTCACCATGGAATCATGGAATTCTTTAAGTTGGTAGAGACTTTTAGGAGCCCAACCATTCCCCAGGGCCACCATGATGGTCCCAAGTGCCACATCCACACATTTTAAACCCCTCCAGGAATGGGCACTCAACCAAATTGCATCAGCTGGAGAGCCCAGAGCAGCGGATCCCACTGGAATAGGGCATTTTCCTCCCTAAATCCCACACCTGGCACTTCCAGCAGTCACTGCCCCATTTCACCCTCCTGCTAACCTGGATTTAAACCTTTGCCCTGGGACTTGTGATTCCCAGAAAAGTGAGTCCTTCCCGAGCATTGGGGCTGAATTCTCAGCTCCCAAAGTATCACAGTAATTCCCATATTCCCCATTCCTTCTTCCCTCCCAGAAACAGAGCCAGACCCACTCTTGCAATCCCATAAATCTGTGCCTTTTTATGGGAGGAACATCGATCCTGGCCCCATTCCATGCTGTAAATGGCACTGGTTGGATGTCAGTTTTCCAGCAGCTGGGCTGGGATTTGTTTATGGATTGCTTGCAGCTATTTCATCAGGGCAGGGCTGAACCTGGGAGAGAAGGAACTCCAAGAAATTGGAGTTTTAATACTTCCCAGGGAGTCGGGACCTGAAGGAATGTGGGGCAAGAAGGGGCCGTGTCCTCACTGGCAATGGATGCACTCCCTCCAGAGCCATGGGGCAGGTCCAGTGACAACAGCCAGGATCACCCAAGAGGACCAAAATGTCCCAAAAAAACCTGCAGTGACCCGTCCATTTGGAATTTGCCTGGCCCAGATCCTGGCTCTGGCCTCAGGCTTTTCCTGGGTGGCACAAACCCATGGGCAGGGCAGGAGATCGGCAGGACAAGGTCATGGCAGGGAGGACAGGAGGGTCTGGAGCGCAGCCAGGGAGGGCAATGCTTCCGGGGCTTCTCCAGGGTCCCATCCCACTCCTGACACCAAGGGCAACAATTCCAGGGCTTCTTCAAGGTCCCATCCCACCCTTGGCACTGAGGGCAACCCCTCAAAGGCCTCTCCAAGGTCTCATCCCAGCCTGGCAGGGAGAGCTGAGCCCCAGGGAGAGTTGGAGCCTCTTGGTGCCCTCAGGAGCTGCTCAGGTAAAAGGAGCTCCCAGCTGAGATCTCGGCCAGGAAAACTCTGATCCTCATGGCTCCCTCCAGGGCCTGTTCTTTTATCAAATCAAAAAGATAAAAGAGAGGTTCTTTTATCAAATTAGTTCCTTGCTTACACCAGTCCTTGAAGAGTGAGGTGTTTCAGAGCCCGAACTTCACCTGGCAGGTGACCCCACAGCCTCTGGGCTGCCCAGGGTGTGGAACCCTGACTGTACTGGTTACATTCAGTGATTTTTTTTTTTAAGTCTCATTTGATGTCCTTAATCACTTTTAAATTAAGTTTATTTTAAGTTTATTTTAGGTTAACGTCCCTAAGGTGTCCCCTGTGTTCAGTCACAGAGCTCTGGCTCGAAAACCCTCATCCCAATAAATCAACACCTCCTCCAAGGTGCCTGGCACACAGACCACTGTTTTTTCCAGACATTCAGCCTCAATTTTTTTTATCTTGCTCTCTCCTGTATCTTTAAATGTTTGTCAGGTTTCATAGAAAACAGGAGAAGACCCTGGAGGTTTTTTCCTTGCTGGAGAACTGACATCCAACCTGTGCCATTTACAGCATGGAATGGGGCCAGGATCGATGTTCTCCCTGTAAAAAGGCACAGATTTATGGAACAGCAAGAGTGGCCCCGGTTCTGTTTCTGGGAGGGAAGAAGGAATGGGGAATATGGGAATTATTGTGACCCTTTAGGAGCTGGGAATTCAGCTCTAATTCTCGGGAATGAAGTAGTTTTCTGGGAATCACGAGTCCCAGGGGAAGGGTTTAAAGGATTGCTGTAAATCAGGGGGATTGTTCAAGAAACGTGTCTTGGGTGTATAAAACTCTTCCAAGCACTCCCTGCAGGTGTTGGGAGTGCTCCTGATCCACCTGAGGAGCTGAAAGAGCCCCTGCAAACGCCTCGGTGTGCTCTCTGTGCTCTGCTGAAAATGGATTTCCCCCTATGTTGGTTTTGGATCCATCTTTGTGCTCTCCCAAAGCCCTAAAAAGAGCTGAAATGTTGGGATCTGGCACCAGGGGAGATTCCAGGGATGGCTGGATGTGGGAGGGTTTCGTTTTGTCTGTGTTCACAGTTGTCAGGGGGTCAAGGGGAATCTCGCACAACCCTCGGGGATGTCACAACCCCATGGAACTCCAAACAAACCCAGGAATTCAGGCACCAGGGAGCCCTCCATGCTGAGCGGGGGCTGAGCTGCAGTTTGGGAATTTCAGCTGGGATGGAATGAGAAGGAAGCAGAAAAGGAGCGTTGAAATAACCGATGTTGGTTATCAGAGTCGTTGCAAGGAAGGATCCCAGAGCCTGCTGCTGTCACAGCTCTGGGCTGGAGCCCCAGCTCAGAGGGAGGATTGTAGACAATGATTGTGACCGTTCTGTTAATGAGGCTGCTCTGTAATTAGCGGGTCATTTACACTCTCAGGCTGTCCAAACACTCATTACATTCCCAGGGGAGATAATGGGGTCCCATTTCTGAAACCCAGGTGAGTTTTCCCCTACTGATACCTATGTCTTTTCAAACTGGAAGTGGGGGGATTAAAATGGGATATTTGGGAGAAATTCTTCCCTGGGAGGGTGGGGGGCCCTGGCACAGGTGCCCAGAGAAGCTGTGGCTTGCCCCTTGGATCCCGGCAGTGTCCAAGGCCAGGTCGGATTGGGGCTGGGAGCACCCTGGGACAGTGGGAGGTGTCCCTGCCCATGGCAGGGGTGACTCTGGATGATGTTTGATGTCCTTTCCACCCAAACCACTCCGTGATTCTGTGTTTCAGTCATTTCATTCCAAAGATAAGTCATTTCTTCCTGCTGAAAGGGATCTGTTCACAGGACACCACAGTGATCTTAACACTGCCCTGCTGTGACCTCCAGGATAAAAAAAAAAAATCCCTTCCAGGCCTGGGATCCTTGGGCCACATGCGTCCATCCCATAATAACCTCAGGAAGGGAAGCAGGGATGAGTTTGGAGCTCTCTGGATCCCTGGGGATGTGTCCATCCCATAATAACCCCGGGAAGGGAAGCAGGGATTAGTTTGGAGCTCTCTGGATCCCCAGGAGCACAGAGCCCCTGAGAGGGAGCTCAGCCCCAGCTCATGGGGAGGATTGCAGACAATGCTTATGAACATCCTGTTAATGAGGCTGCTCTGTAATTAGCGGCTCATTTGCACTCTCAGGCTGTCCAAACACTCATTGCAGTCCCCGGGGATTGATTTTTAGCCCCATCTGTGCTGCTGTTCCCTTTGCCCAGGACAGGGCCTGGCTGTGACACCCACAGCAGCAGCTCTGGGAGCTCAGCTCCTCCCTGCTTTGGGCTCCTGCTCGGAATTTTGGTTCCTCCCCAGAGGAATTTCAGGAGTGAAAGCCCAGAAGTGATTGTGGGACCAAGAGGGGGCTGCAGGGTTCTGCAAATCAGGATTGTGGCAGAGCTTTGAAACAGAGGACAATTCCTGAGCCACTGGTGCCGGTGTGAGGCTCCTGCTGCAGGGATGGACTGGGAGCTGGGATCATCCATGATCCATTTGGGATCCCACACAAGGGAGGGGCTGTCCCAGGGATGGACTGGGAGCTGGGATCTGTCCATGATCCATTTGGGATCCCACACAAGGGAGGGGCTGTCCCAGGGATGGACTGGGAGCTGGGATCTGTCCGTGATCCCTTTGCCATCCCCACACTATCAGGGGCCTCCAGGCTCCTGACCCCTCAGCAGGACAGGGACCTGAGGGGAGGAGACTGGGAGATGCTCAGGGATTGTCCCCGATGTTCCAGCAGGAGGCAAAGGAAAGTTTAAAATCCATGGCAAACCAGGCTCCTCCAGACCTGACCTTGTCTGAAGTTTCTGGGACTGGGATAAATCTCTTTGGCTTCCATGTGCAGGAACCCATGGGGTTTTTGTGCAGAGAGAGATGGGATTTTAGTGCCCAAATGGGGACAAAACCATTGCACATTTTTGATCACCCTCCCTGAGACCCCCGGGGAATTCCTGCCTTTGGAAATTCCTGATCAAACCCGGGGTTATTTCTTGTCCTTTTTGCCCCAAATTTGGACCATGTCCTGTTGTGTGGGCAGTGCCAGCTGTGAGAGCAATGCTGGCACTTAGGATTTGAATTCTGAGGGTTTGAATTCTGAGGATTTGAATTCTGAGTTTTCAGAGCCTGGTGCTGCTCTGGGTCCCCCAAGACCTCTCCCTGTGCTCCCAGCCTGGAATAAGGACCCAGACAGCCCCTGGTCCCAAAGCCTGGCTCATCCCATTCCATGCCAGATCCAGCAGCAGCTCCCCCCTCCCAGGGAGAGCTTTTCCAGCAGGTCCCTATTCCAAAGTGATGGATGAAAATGGGATCTTACAAAAAGTCCATTTACATGCTTCATCAAGCTCCCAGCGCTGCCAGCATCCCCAGAGTGGTGATGGACGGTCGGGCACGCAGACACCTCCCCAGCTGCTCTGAGAAGGATGAGCGGGACCTCCCCGAGCTGGGGATGATTTCCAGCGCACCAGACACTCTCCCAGGAAATCCATCACCTTTATGGACAAGTTCCTGAGACACTTCAGAGGAACTTATCACAATAAAGAGGGAAGTTCCCAGCCCTTTGACTGCACATCTCCCTCTCACTCACCCAGCCCATGATGAAAAACGATGGGATGAGGGGGATGGATGTGGCTGGAAGCAGTTACAGCCTATTCCAAGGGAAGATTATGCTACAAAATTATTTTTCCCAGAGTTTCCTCCTGCGTTTCAAAGTAAATTCTCCCCTCTGCCTGGCAGCAAACTTGCTGTAGGGCAAGAGATACTGTGTGGCACTGAGTTGGTTAATGTAGTAAATTTGAAATACAGGAAATCTGTCAGAGATCAAATCCCAAGGGTCCCACTCATTCCAGTGCCAAAAGTGATGGGACTTATCCTTGACAGCTGCTCTCCCCAAAGCTGTCAGGCTGTGCTCGCCCAATGCCCACCACGAGGASCTCACCCAAAGCCGAGGTTAGAGCAGCTCTTACTGAGAGAACATTTCTCACAAAACACCTTCTCCATCCTCGACCTCTGTATCCCAGGCTTCAGGAGAGACCCAAACCTTCCCAAGGAGAACACAGGAGCTGGAATCCCAGAGCACTGCTGGTGACTGGAAATCAGGATCAGTGACATCAATGAAGCAATCTCATGAGCCAATGACATAATGACACATCAAAGGCCAATCAGTGACCATCAATGACCATCAATGGCATCCATGACCATCAGGGACTCACAGAACATGACCATCAGTGACCATCATCTCCAATACCTCCCCCGCGGCTGTTGGCTCGGGTCAACCTGCCTCTGGGCACAGAGAGATGAGTGAGGGAGGACCTGAAAGCATCAGAGGGAACAAATCCAGATCCAACAGGAACCAAACCTGAGAACTGCCAACTTGAACCAATGAACATGAACCAATGGATTTCTCTGGGTTGACTGGATAAAGTTTGGGAAATCTTGTAAAATTATGTGCATGGAATATTTTCTCTGCACACCTGGGTGTGTGTGGGTGAAATGATTTCTGTGCATCCTGCCACAACAACATCCTGGCCAGAAATAAAGCAATGCCTTGATTTCTAACATAAAGTTGTAGGAGAGTTTTTGTTTTTCTCCGCAGTTTTGGTGACACCAGCATCACTCCCATTCCCCCAGGATCCTGACACATACCTGGCTGTTACCCCTGGCCATTCCTCAGGATCACCCACCTTTTCCATCCCCAAGTTTGTAATGATCATCCATGATCCCCAGCTCAAGGTCCCATCATACAGAAAATTAAGGACATGGGGATGGCAAATACGACCTCAATTTAAGTCCATCTTTTCTCCTCCTGGAATTGCTCAGCTGGAATAAATATCGTTACCCGCAACCTGGATTGGAGAAATGCAGCAAAAAATCTCCCTGTCTGACAAGAACTGGGAAAACAGAACCAGAATCCCAGAGGTCCAGGAGACCCGAACAGCTCTGCTAAAGCCGACCTTTCTCCTTTCTGTTCAAGAAGAAATTCCATGGTTGGCCTGAAATGCACCAACAACAGAGATAGAGTTTTTCAGGAGAAAAACCCAAACTAGCCGAGCCTCCCAGAAATAATTCCACTTTAGCTTAAATGTAATATTTTTCAAGTTCACTCAGTGGTGCTTGGGCAGCAGTGGGATAAAACACAACATCACTTTTCCTGCTTCTGGTGCCTCAAACTGCCCCAAGGACCCGAGGTGAAGCAAGCGCTCAAACAGGGTGGGGGGAAGTGAGAAGAGCCCCGGGGTTTGTGGCAGGGAGGGGGGATGTTGGGAAGTGCTGAGATGAGAGGGAGGTGACCCCAGCAGAGTGCAGGGAAAATGTCACAAGATGTTAATGTCTTGGAGCAGGGAGGGGACGGGGGGAAAGAGGAGAGAAGAGGAGAGAGGAAGGAGGAAGAGGAGAGAGGAAGAGAGAAAGGAGGAGAGAAAAGAGAAAGGAGAGAAGAGAAAAGGAGGAGAAAGGGGAGGAAAGGAGAGAAAGGAGAGAAAGGGAGAGGAAGAGGAGAGCAGAGAGTCCTTGCATTAGTGTTACAGGAAAGGGCCAACAGGAATGAGCTGCAAACACAAGTCTATGCAGCGTC
>CM019228.1:13510163-13579045 GCA_009741485.1 Malurus cyaneus samueli | reverse complement strand
CCACCATTTCCCCTCTGCCAGGCACAACTGGATCTGAGACAGCCCCAGGTTTGCTCTTCCCAGACATGGTGCAACAAGGGAAAGGAATTCCATCAGACACCACTTTCCTGCTAAAAGGAGGAAAATCAGGGATGGAGGCACTGGGACAGTCCCACTCCCAGGAATTGTGTGGCCTCATTCCAACTCACCAAACTCAAGTTATTCTCTCCCAGTGCTGCTAAATAGACCAGTTTAAATACTTTTCTTATATAACATTAGTCAAAGATCTTGTTCACCTTTTCCCTGGGGGAAGTGCTGAAGTTTTTCCGGCTTGTCCAGGTGAGGCCTAGGAGCTTCACAGCTCAACAGAGAGGGAAAGGGACAGGGGAAGAAGACATCAGGACCATGACCATCAGGACTCGCCATCAAGCATCAGTGACCATCAAGGCCAAAGGGATGACCATCATGGCATCATGACCATCAGTGACCATCAAAGCCATCAGTGACCATCATGCAGCCATGACATCGGCCAATGCACAGACCATATGGCCATCAGTGACATCAATGCACAATGGCCATCAGTGACCATCAACTCATGACATCATGACCATCAGTCCACAACTAACCTCCCCCCGCTGTGCTCGGGGTCACCTGCTCTGGCACAGAGAGATGAGGAGCAGGACCTGATCAGCATCAGAGGGAACAAAATCCAGATCCAACAGGACCCAAATGCTGAGAACTGCCAAGTGGACCAATGAAATTGAACCAATGGAGTTCTCTGGGTTGACTGGATAAATTTGGGGAAATCTTGTACAATCCATGTGCCATGGAATGATTTTCTCTGCACACCTGGGCTGTGTGTGGGTGAAATGATTTCTGTGGCACATGCCTGGCCAGAACAACATCCTGGCCAGAAAATAAAGCAATGCCTTGAGTTTCTAACAATAAAAGGTTGTAGGAGAGTTTTTGTTTTTCCCGCAGTTTCGGTGACACCAGCATCACCTCCCATTCCCCACAGGATCCTGACACATACCCTGGCTGTTACCCCTGGCCATTTTCCTCAGGATTCACCCACCTTTTCCATCCCCAAGTTTTGGTAATGATCATCCCATGATCCACCAGCTCAAGAGGATTCCCATCAATACGAAAATTAAGGACATGGGGATCGGCAAAATACGACCTCAATTTAAGTCCATCTTTTTCTCCTCCTGGAATTGGCTCAGCTGGAATAAATATCGTTACCCAGACCTGGATTGGAAGAAATGCAGCAAAAAATTCCTCCCTGTCTGACAAGAACTGGGAAAAACAGAACCAGAATTCCCAGAGGTCCAGGAGGACCCTGAACAGCTTCTGCTAAAAGCCGACCTTTTCTCCTTTCTGTTCAAGAAGAAATTCCATGGTTGGCCTGAGAAATGGCACCAACAGCAGAAGAAATGGTTGATTTTTCAGGAGAAAAAAAAACAGTTAGTGCCACCCCAAATACGAGCCTCCCAGAAATAATTCCACTTTAGCTTAAATGTAAATATTTTTCAAGTTCACTCAGTGGTGCTTGGGCAGCAGTGGGCAAAAACACAACATCACTTTTCCTGCTTCTGGTGCCTCAAACTGCCCCTAAGGACCCGAGGTGAAGCAAGCGCTCAAACAGGGTGGGGGGAAGTGAGAAGAGCCCCGGGGTTTGTGGCAGGGAGGGGGGGATGTTGGGGAAGTGCTGAGATGAGAGGGGAGGTGACCCCAGCAGAGCGTGCAGGGAAAATGTCACAAGATGTTAATGTCTGTGGAGCAGGGAGGGGACGGGGGGGAAAGAGGAGAGAGAGAAGGGAGAGAGGAAAGAGAGAGGGGGAGAGAAAGGAGAGAAAGGGGAGAAAGGAGAGAAAGGAGAGAAAGGAGGAAAAGGAGAAAGGGAGAGAAAGAGAAAGGAGAGAAAGGTGAGAAAGGAGAGAAAGGAGAGAAAGGAGAGAAATGAGAGAAAGGAGAGAGGAGAGAGGAGAGTCCTTGCATTGGTTTTACAGGAAAGGGCCAACAGGAATGAGCTGCAAACACAAAGTCTATGCAGCGTTCCTGATTTCCAGTCACCAGCAGTGCTCTGGGATTTCAGCTCCTGTGTTCTCCTTGGGAAGGTTTGTGTTTTCCCTAAAGCCTGGGATACAGAGGTCGAGGATGGAGAAGGTGTTTTGTGAGAAATGTTCTCTCAGTAAGAACTGCTCTAACCTCGGCTTTGGGTGAGCTCCTCGTGGTGGGCATTGGGCGAGCACAGCCTGACAGCTTTGGGGAGAGCAGCTGTCAAGGATAAGTCCCATCACTTTTGGCACTGGAATGAGTGGGACCCTTGGGATTTGATCTCTGACAGATTTCCTGTATTTCAAATTTACTACATTAACCAACTCAGTGCCACACAGTATCTCTTGCCCTACAGCAAGTTTGCTGCCAGGCAGAGGGGAGAATTCACTTTGAAACGCAGGAGGAAACTCTGGGAAAAATAATTTTGTAGCATAATCTTCCCTTGGAATAGGCTGTAACTGCTTCCAGCCACATCCATCCCCCTCATCCCATCATTTTTCATCATGGGCTGGGTGAGTGAGAGGGAGATGTGCAGTCAAAGGGCTGGGAACTTCCCTCTTTATTGTGATAAGTTCCTCTGAAGTGTCTCGGGAACTTGTCCATAAAGGTGATGGATTTCTTGGGAGAGTGTCTGGTGCGCTGGAAATCATCCCCAGCTCGGGGAGGTCCCGCTCATCCTCTCAGAGCAGCTGGGGAGGTGTCTGCGTGCCCGACCGTCCATCACCACTCTGGGGATGCTGGCAGCGCTGGGAGCTTGATGAAGCATGTAAATGGACTTTTTGTAAGATCCCATTTTCATCCATCACTTTGGAATAGGGACCTGCTGGAAAGCTCTCCCTGGGAGGGGGGAGCTGCTGCTGGATCTGGCATGGAATGGGATGAGCCAGGCTTTGGGACCAGGGGCTGTCTGGGTCCTTATTCCAGGCTGGGAGCACAGGGAGAGGTCTTGGGGGACCCAGAGAGCACCAGGCTCTGAAACTCAGAATTCAATCCTCAGAATTCAAACCCTCAGAATTCAAATCCTAAGTGCCAGCATTGCTCTCACAGCTGGCACTGCCCACACAACAGGACATGGTCCAAATTTGGGGCAAAAAGGACAAGAAATAACCCCGGGTTTGATCAGGAATTTCCAAAGGCAGGAATCCCCGGGGGTCTCAGGGAGGGTGATCAAAAATGTGCAATGGTTTTGTCCCCATTTGGGCACTAAAATCCCATCTCTCTCTGCACAAAAACCCCATGGGTTCCTGCACATGAAACCAAAGAATTTATCCCAGTCCCAGAAACTTCAGACAAGGTCAGGTCTGGAGGAGCCTGGTTTCCATGGTTTTAAACTGAACCTCAGCTGCTTCAAACTCTGCTCTGCCCTTAATCCGGGATGGAGCAGGCAGGGCCCACCCAGGATCATCAGCATTCCACAACATTGCTTTGCCTCCTGCTGGAACATCGGGGACAATCTGAGCATCTCCCAGTCCCCTCCCCTGGCCTGTCCTCTGTCAGGCGACACGCTGAGTGGTTGAGGATCCCAGCCATGATAGAACCGCCTGTCAGCTCCCGTCCATCCCTGGGACAGCCTCCCTGTGTGGGATCCCAAATGGATCATGGGTGATCCCAGCTCCCAGTCCATCCCTGGGACAGCCCCTCCCTTGTGTGGGATCCCAAATGGATCATGGGTGATCCCAGCTCCCAGTCCATCCCTGGGACAGCCCCTCCCTTGTGTGGGATCCCAAATGGATCATGGTGATCCCAGCTCCCAGTCCATCCCTGGGACAGCCCCTCCCTTGTGTGGGATCCCAAATGGATCATGGATGATCCCAGCTCCCAGTCCATCCCTGCAGCAGGAGCCTCACACCGAGCACCAGTGGCTCAGGAATTGTCCTCTGTTTCAAAGCTCTGCCACAATCCTGATTTGCAGAACCCTGCAGCCCCCTCTTGGTCCCACAATCAACTTCTGGCCTTTCACTCCTGAAATTCCTCTGGGGAGGGAACCAAAATTCCGAGCAGGAGCCCAAAGCAGGGAGGAGCTGAGCTCCCAGAGCTGCTGCTGTGGGTGTCACAGCCAGGCCCTGTCCTGGGCAAAGGGAACAGCAGCACAGATGGGGCTAAAAATCAATCCCCGGGGACTGCAATGGGTGTTTGGACAGCCTGAGAGTGCAAATGAGCCGCTAATTACAGAGCAGCCTCATTAACAGGTGTCAATAGCATTGTCTGCAATCCTCCCCCATGAGCTGGGGCTGAGCTCCCTCTCAGGGGCTCTGTGCTCCTGGGATCCAGAGAGCTCCAAACTCATCCCTGCTTCCCTTCCTGGGTTATTATGGGATGGACAACCCAGGGATCCAGAGAGCTCCAAACATCCCGCCCCTCCTGGGTTATTATGGATGGACACATGGCCCAAGGATTCAGCCTGGAAAGGATTTTTTTTTTTTTACCTGGAGGTCACAGCAGGTCAGGTTAAGGTCACTTGGGTGTCCTGTGAACAGATCCCTTTCAGCGGAAGAAACGACTTATCTTTGGAATGAAATGACTGAAACACAGAATCACGGAGTGGTTGGTGGAAACGACATCAAACATCATCCAGTGCCACCCCTACCATGGCAGGGACACCTCCCACTGTCCCAGGCTGCTCCCAGCCCCAATGTCCAGCCTGGCCTTGGACACTGCAGATCCAGGGGCAGCCACAGCACCTGTCCAGGGCTCCCATCCTCCCATGAGGAGAATTTCTCCCAATATCCCATTTTAATCCCCCCACTTCCAGTTTGAAAAGACATAGATATCAATAGGGGAAAACTCACCTGGGTTTCAGAAATGGACCCCATTATCTCCCCTGGAATGTAATGAGTGTTTGGACACCTGAGAGTCAAATACCGCTAATTACAGAGAGCTCATTACAGAACGCACAATCATTGTCTGCAATCCTCCCTCTAGCTGGCTCCAGCCCAAGCTGTGACAGCAGCAGGCTCTGGATCCTTCCTGCAACGACTCTGATACCAACATACGGTTATTTCAACGCTCTTTTGCTTCTTCTCATTCCCATCCCAGCTGAAATTCCCAAAACTGCAGCTCAGCCCCGCTCAGCATGGAGGCTCCCTGGTGCCTGAATTCCTGGGTTTTTGGAGTTCCCATGGATGTGACATCCCATGGGTTGTGCGAGATTCCCCTTGACCCCCTGACAACTGTGAACACAGACAAAACGAAACCCTCCCACATCCAGCCATCCCTGGAATCTCCCCTGGTGCCAGATCCCAGAATTTCAGCTCTTTTTAGGGCTTTGGGAGAGCACAAGATGGATCCAAAACCACATAGGGGGAAATCCATTTTCAGCAGAGCACAGAGAGCACACCGAGGCGTTTGCAGGGGCTCTTTCAGCTCCTCAGGTGGATCAGGAGCACTCCCAACACCTGCAGGGAGTGCTTGGAAGAAGTTTTATACACCCAAGACACGTTTCTTGAACAATCCCCCTGATTTACAGCAATCCTTTAAACCCTTCCCCTGGGACTCGTGATTCCCAGAAAACTACTTCATTCCCTGAGAATTAGAGCTGAATTCCCAGCTCCTAAAGGGTCACAATAATTCCCATATTCCCCATTCCTTCTTCCCTCCCAGAAACAGAACCGGGGCCACTCTTGCTGTTCCATAAATCTGTGCCTTTTTACAGGGAGAACATCGATCCTGGCCCCATTCCATGCTGTAAATGGCACAGGTTGGATGTCAGTTCTCCAGCAAGGAAAAAACCTCCAGGGTCTTCTCCTGTTTTCTATGAAACCTGACAAACATTTAAAGATACAGAGAGAGCAATTAAAAAAAATTGAGGCTGAATGTCTGGAAAAAACAGTGGTCTGTGTGCCAGGCACCTTGGAGGAGGTGTTGATTTATTGGGATGAGGGTTTTCGAGCCAGAGCTCTGTGACTGAACACAGGGGACACCTAAGGGACATTAACCTAAAATAAACTTAAAATAAACTTAATTTAAAAGTGATTAAGGACATCAAATGGACTTAAAAAAAAAATCACTTAATGTACCCATGTCGGTTCCACCCTGGCAGCCCAGGCTGTGGGGTCACCTGCCAGGTGAAGTTCGGGCTCTGAAACACCTCACTCTTCAAGGACTGGTGTAAGCAAGGAACTAATTTGATAAAAGACCTCTCTTTTATCTTTTTGTTTGATAAAAGAACAGGCCCTGGAGGAGCCATGAGGATCGAGTTTTCCTGGCCGAGATCTCAGCTGGGAGCTCCTTTTCACTGAGCACGCTCTGCAAGCGGCACCAAGAGCTGCAACTGCTCCCTCTCGTTACCTGCCAGGCTGAGAGACCTGAATTTAGGGTTGCCCTCATGCCAGGTGGATGGACCTGAAGAAGCCTGAATTGTTTGCCTTGTGTCAGGAGTGGGAGGACTGGAAGAACCCCGGAAAGCATTGCCTCCCTGGCTGCCTCCAGACCCTCCTGTCCTCCTCCAATGACTTGCCTGCCGATCTCCTGCCTGCCCATGGGTTTGTGCACCCAGAAAAGCCTGAGCCGAGCCAGGATTGGGCCAGCAAAATTCCAAAGACGCACTGCAGGTTTTTTTGGGACATTTTGGTCCTCTTGGGTGATCCTGGCTGTTGTCACTGGACCTGCCCCATGGCTCTGGAGGGAGTGCATCCATTGCCAGTGAGGACACGGCCCCTTCTTGCCCCACATTCCTTCAGGTCCCGACTCCCTGGGAAGTATTAAAACTCCAATTTCTTGGAGTTCCTTCTCTCCCAGGTTCAGCCCTGCCCTGATGAAATAGCTGCAAGCAATCCATAAACAAATCCCAGCCCAGCTGCTGGAAAACTGACATCCAACCAGTGCCATTTACAGCATGGAATGGGGCCAGGATCGATGTTCCTCCCATAAAAAGGCACAGATTTATGGGATTGCAAGAGTGGGTCTGGCTCTGTTTCTGGGAGGGAAGAAGGAATGGGGAATATGGGAATTACTGTGATACTTTGGGAGCTGAGAATTCAGCCCCAATGCTCGGGAAGGACTCACTTTTCTGGGAATCACAAGTCCCAGGGCAAGGGTTTAAATCCAGGTTAGCAGGAGGGTGAAATGGGGCAGTGACTGCTGGAAGTGCCAGGTGTGGGATTTAGGGAGGAAAATGCCCTATTCCAGTGGGATCCGCTGCTCTGGGCTCTCCAGCTGATGCAATTTGGTTGAGTGCCCATTCCTGGAGGGGTTTAAAATTTGTGGATGTGGCACTTGGGACCATCATGGTGGCCCTGGGGAATGGTTGGGCTCCTAAAAGTCTCTACCAACTTAAAGAATTCCATGATTCCATGGTGAGAGGAAGGAGGCAGGAGCCAGACTGAGCTCTTCAGGATGGGGAAAGGGTAGAAATTGTTTGGTTGTGGACAAAAAATCCTGAGGAATTTGCATGATCCAAGTAGAAATCACAGAATACCTGATTTCTCATGACCTGGGAATTCCCAGGAGCTGGGAATTCAGCCCAAATGAATTCCATTAAACAATTCCACAATTCCAGGGCTGAATAGACTAGTAGCGAGACAGGAGCCAGACTCACGGAGGCTTCTTGCAGGATGGGGAACAAGGGTAGAAATGAGTTGTGGGTGGACAAAGAAGATCCTGCGAGGATTGCATGATCCAAGTAGAAATCACAAAATAATCCCATGGCACGGGGTGGCACTTGGAATGATCTATATGGTCCCTCCCAACCCAAACCAGATTCTGTAATTGCGTGAGGAACCTTTCTCTCCCCAACTTCTTCTGAATGATTGGGATGAACTCCAGACATCTGCAGGGACGTTATTCCCGCCCCGTGGTCACCTCTGGATTTTGGAAACGCGCCCGGGGAGGAGCGCTCAGGGAGGCGCTGTCCGTGCGCTGGTGCTGAAGGGACGGCCCGGGAGTGGCAGAGCCGGGCGGGGAATTCAGCCCGGATTCAAGCCGGGAATGTTCATGGTTTGGGAACTGGAGACGACCTGAGGTGACAAAGGATCCAGCCCAGCTCTCAACATCCCAGAGGCAAGAAGGAGAGAGAAAACAGCTCGACAATGTGCTGGGCAAGGCGGACGGATAGAGTCTCCTCTCGTGGACTCCGTCATACAGAAAGATTATATTTTTTCACTCACTGTAATCTTTTAAATCATCTCGCTTACCACTGTCAGTATCGGGGCCAAATAGTGGCTGTCGCTCGCGTATGTATACAGAGCCGGGCCCCTAATCAGGACGATGCTCCCAGGGAATTGTGGCAGAGAAAAAATAAACCCTTCCACCTGCTGGAGCAAGCACAGTGGGGCTGACAGCGATCGAGAAATTTAATTTGGGATGCTTTGCTTCTTATTGCTGCTTGGCATTCCCTGTTATTCCTGCAGCTTTCCTGATGATAATTTTCCCAAATTTTTTTCCCAAATTCGTGGACTGTGTTTTCTCTTCCCACAAAGATCCCTGGATCATGTTTAACTTCCAGAAGGCAGGAAAAAGAAAGGACGGGAGGAAAACATTGGGAGAGGGAGTTTGGGGTTGTTGTTGTGGAAAAAAAAAAACAACCCTTTGAAATTGTGTCTTTTTATATCTTAAAGGTAAAGAAGAAATTTACCAGGCAAGGAAAAGGAAAACTTAAAAGGGTTATAAAAAAAAATAATATTTCTTGAAATTGAAGCCTGGGATTCTTCTTCTCAGAATCGAGGAATTCTTCCCAAAACAACTTGAGGAGTCTCTCTGGGAAAAAAAATTTAAGGTTTTTCCCCTTTTATTTCTCTTTATTTCATTTTTTTTTTTAAAAAAAAAAAAAAAAAAAAAAAAAAAAAAAAAAAAAAAATTTATATATATATATATTATATAAAATTATATATATTATATATATATAAAATATATATATATAAAATATATATATATAATATATATATATATATTATAATATATTCAGGACCCTCCTGGAACCTTCAGCTCGGGGAGGAGCAGCCACCTGAGAGAACTTTGAGCAGTGGGGCTGGGAAGGGACTGCCAGAGTTGACTTCAACCCTTGGAGTTGCTGAGTTGATTTGAAACCTGTCAGGACCCCGGGAAAAGGGGTTTTTGCATCCATCCCTCTGAATCTGGCAGTGCAAGGACGAGCAGGCCCAGCCTGTCCCCTGAGCCAGGAGGGTACAGGAGAAGGGAGCGGCTGCTAAACCTCCATGGAATGAGTGAAGAACATCCTTGCAGTGGATTTCAGGTGAGTTTTGTCTTCTGTTGGTGCCTCATTTCTGATTTGGGAAGGGGAGCTCCACACTGACACATCCACATCTGGGTGTACTCCTGGATGATGGGAATTTGCTCCTTGGCCTGCCCCAGGACCATCTCCAGCTCAGTCCAGGTTCTCCTTTAATTTATGGACAGCCCAGTGACTGTGAGCTGGTCCTGTGGCACTTCTGATGCCCTGTCCTTCAGGGGTTGGGGTATCTGGGATTTGGACTCACTCGAAATCCCACATTATTTTAACCAGGAGATAACAACCTGAGCTGGGCTCCCAGCAGAGCCTCTCCCCTGCCCTGGCAGCTGTCCCAGCCCAAACCCAACCTTGAAGCTGCCATGGGACAGTTGTTACTTCTCCAGCAAATCTCCAGCCCTCCTGGATCCTAAAAAGCCTCTTGGGAGTGATCCCTGGACCATTCACACCCCTGACCATGCTGGAAATTGGTGTAAAATATCCAAACCTTCACAGGGAGCACAGCCCCCTGAGCTCCTGCGGTTCTTCCAGGAATATGGAACCAATCTCCCCCAAAAATTCATGCACTGGTGTGTTTTTCCCAGATTTCTTGAAGGGGGTTAGTATTTATCCCCAAATTTAAGACTGATCCTTATTTCTGAACAGTTCCAGGGGCTCTCAAACCCGAAGCAGAGCCACTCAAAGCTTTTAAAAATCAGAATGTTGGTCTTATTATAATATAATAAGATATAATATCTTGTTATATGAGAGAACCTCTGTTCCTACAGGTGGAAATATCCATGAAAAACAGAGAACTCCAAGCAACTTCTCCCTGGAACTCATCATGGGCTTCTGTTTTTTTGTAGGGAGAGCAGATTCCTGGTAGAAAACGGGATTAAATGGATTGAAATCAACCTCTTTTGGAGAGGAGGAGTTGTTCCATATCAGAGCTGACTTCGGGTCAGGTTCAAATTGTCACTGTTGCGTTTCCAAACCTCTTCACATGGCAAGAATTTGCGTAAACATGAGATGTTAATATTTAAATACATCAGGGGGAGAGCTGGCCTTTGCTTTCCAGACCCCTGCAGCCCTGCAGGGCAGGTTTGTGGGCACAGCTCTCCCAATCCCATGTCCAACATCAGTAATTATCCCAATCCCATGTCCAACGCCCATAACTATCCCAGTCCCATGTTGTATGTCCATAATTAGCATTTGCAAGGACAATTGCTCCATTTGCATGAATGGAGCCATGAATACTAAACAATCAGTTTGCCCCTGGGTTCACACATCTGGGTCTGGGTTTCTTAAGGATTTTCATCCTCAGTCACCACTTTGGAGTCTCCCATTTTCCTGTCTGTTTTTGTGGGGAAAATGGATCCATTTGGGAAAACTCAATGGCCCTTCTCTCTATTTTTTCCTGCCTCACTGCAGGAAGAGCTGTGGATGATCCAAGGCAGTGGCAGATGTCACCAGATGGCACTCTTACATTGATTCTTCCCATTCCTGACTTTTTGTTGTTGTTGTTTGTTTCGGTTTTATGGACGTGCAAACGTTCAGGATGGAAGAGCTGCTCTCTGGAGCGGAATTCGGCCGGCAACTTTGGTTCTTGGGGATTTGTTCAGCTGGGTGGTGAGAACTGTGGAGAATCCAGATGTTCTCCAGGAGCTGGCAATGGTTTTGGGGTGGAATTCCTGGGCAAAGTTGGCCCAACAAGCCCCAGAATTTCTCTGTGTGGGTTTCGCTGCTCGCTACTGGCACTCAGAATATAAAAATAAATTTCCATTTCTGATCTCTTCCTGGAAGTTGGTGTCACTTTGGGGATGTGACACAGGTGGTAAACCAGGCCAATTATATCAGAAAGGGGTGTAAAATTCTCCCCAAACCTCACCCAGGGCTAAAAAAAGGAGATTGAAGTGCAATTTTCCATCCTACGATATAAAAATATGAATGTTTTGAAACATCAAAATTTTGGGACAGAAGGAAGGCTTTGGATGGTAGTAAAGGTTTTCTCTTTAGTGGGACAATGACTAAATGTGAACCCTAAATTCCCCTGATGGTTCATCACCCAGAAATTTGGGCTTCTTTTTTCTTGTCTCAGAAGATTTGGACAGGGATTGATCTCTCCCTGGAAGTTGGTATCACTTTGGGGATGCGACACAGGGGACAAACCAGGCCAATTATATCAGAAAAGGGTGTAAAATTGTCCCCAAACCTCACCCAGTGTAAAAAAAAAAGGAGTACGACTTTCCATCCTATGATATAAAAATATGAATTTTGGGGCATAAGAAAGGTTTTGGGTTGTAATAAAGCAGGACAATGACTAAATATGAATCCCAAATTCTCGTGATGGTTCTTCACCCAGAAATTTGGGATGGTTTTTACTTGTCTCAGAAGAGAGGAGTCGGACAGGGATGTGGTTGGAAGTTGGTGTCATTTTTGGTACATTTGACACCAGTGACAAACACGCCAATTGTATTAGAAGGGGCTGTAAAACTGTCCCCAAACCTCACCCAGAGCTAAAAAATTCTGACTGAAATGCAACTTTCCATCCTACCATATAAAAGTATGAATTTTGAGGCATAAGCAAGGTTTTGCGTCATAATAAATGCTTTCTCTTAAGTGGGACAATGACTAAATATGAACCCCAAATTCTCATGATTCATCCAGAGATTTGGGTTGGTTTTTTCTTGTCCCAGAAGAGTTGGACAGGGATGTGATCTCTCCCTGGAAGTCGGTGTCATTTTGGGGATGTGTGACAGGGGTGGCAAACAGGCCAATTGTATTAGAACGGGGTGTAAAATTGTCCCCAAACCCCACTCGGGTTTAAAACAAAAGACTGAAGTGCAATTTTCCATTCTAGGGTAGAAAAATGTGAATTTTGGGTCACAATAGAGATTTTCTCTAAGGGATGTCAATAATGAAATACAAGCCCCAAATTCTCTTGATTGGTGTTCATCTGAGAAAGATGGGTTTGATTTTTCTTCCCTCAGAACAGAAGAGTTGAATAGCAATGTAATTTATCTCTGGAATAAACCAGGAGGACCTACAAAGTATCAGAGAAAACTGATCTGAAATAAAATAAAAGGTGAAACAATAGATCCAAAAATAACATTCAGCAGAATGTTCCCAATGTGGTGCAAGGAGTTAAAAATTAATCCCACCACAAGAAGGCAAATCCCACAGTTTGTTTTCTCCTATTGCTCCAGGCAAGCAAAATCCACACTCTGGGATATTGATTCCACAAAATATGGCACACCCTGACTGTGGAGAAACACCTAAGATTGAGGGATAACAACAATAATTGTGTTTCATGAAAGCATCATTTGTGATGCTAAAATTCCAGCGTGGTTTCTGTCGGGGGAGCAGCTTTGTGGCTTCTTGGACTGTAGGGAAGAAACCCTTTTGGCATGGAAAAATTAATTTATTTTCCTTCCCAGACATTTTATTATTGTTGTTTGTTCCTTACAGTGGGGCTGGAGTCACATCTGGCTCTGAGCACCAAACATTTGAACCTGAATATTCCTGAATATTCCAATATCGAACAAGTGGTCATCCTTGTTTAGGACCTGCTTATTCCTGAATATCAAAATATTCCTCAATGCACATTCTCGTTTAGGACCTGCTTGTTCCTGAATATTAAAATATTCCTCAGTGGACATCCCTGTTTAGGACATGCTTATTCCCAAATATTGAAATATTCCTCAGTGGACATTCCTTGTTTAGCTTCCTGTTGAAATCCAGGGGCTGAAAACACCCCAAAATCCCAATGATGCAGTTCATTAGTGTCATAACAATTAATTAGTCCATCCTTGGTTCAACACCAGTTCCCCAACAACTCTTGAGCATCTCCCCTTCCCCAGTGAGTGCCGAGGGCTCACAGATCCAGTCCTGACCTTCCTAAAGGCTGGAAAAGCCAGGGAACGTTGGAGAAAAGGTGGTGATCCAAAGCCTGAGGAAAATTCCAGGCCCAGAGTGATTCCAGAGCTCAGCCTGGCTCGTTAGGAGGACAGGAGCTGATGTGATTGCAGCCGACAGATGACCTTGGGTGGTTTTTTCCTGGCTCCTGAGGAAGGGCTTTGCCTGGAGAGCAGCTCAGGAGCAGCCCAGGATTTAGCAAGGGCTGTCAAAGGAGCAGCTGCCTCCATAAAGCCATGGTTTTCCGGCTCCAGGCAGCAGGAACGCAGCTGGGATCCACTCATGGGGATGGGAAGGGTTCAAAGGTGAGTAGGGGTTTGGTGATCCCAGCGGGAGGCAGATCCCATGGTAAGGAACACCCCAGGGATCGGGGAAAGGGGCTGTGCCCGCAGTCCTGTAGCCTCAGGGGATTGGATTCAGCTCCTCAGGGACAGAATTCCTTGTGTCCATCCCCATCCCGGGGGCTTCGGAGCCCTGCCAGGATCACAGGGTATGAGCTGGGGTCATGCCAGGGTGGGAAAGGGGAGAGAGCTTGAGATCTAACTGTCCTTCCTCCTCCTCCTCCTCCTCTTTTTCCTTCCTCCTCCTTTTCCTGCTTGTTCTCTCTTCCTCCTCCTCCTCCTCATCTCCTCCTTCTCCTCCTCCTCTTCCTTCTACTCTCTTCTTCCTCCTTCTCCTCCTTTTCCTTCTCCTCCTCCTCCTCTCTCCACCTGCCCCAGAACAGTGGCAAGAGCCCTATGACCTTCCCAGCTGGGAGTGTGGGAGCTACAGGATGGATCTGGCTGCTCCCAAATCCCAAAACCATTCAGGTCAGAAAGGCCCTCCAAGATGACCAAATCTAAAAGTGCCAAGGCCACTCTGCCCCACATCCCCCACTGCCAATGCTGCTGGAATGATTTTTGCCTTTTCCCTTCTCTCTATCTGTACCCTTCCCAGTGCTTTTCCCTGCCCTTTTCCCCAGCTCAGAGACCAAACCCATCCCAGAGCTCTGAGCCCTGGGGGCACAAGGTCCCATCCCATCCTGGCTCTTCCTGGGATCCAAGGTCCTCCAGCTCCATTTCCATAACCAAGGACAGCTGGGACCGAGGGTGGGGGCTCCAGAGAAGGGGCCTGGCCGGGGGGAATTGCATCACCCCTGGTCCTCCTAATTGGTGCTTTTTATCAATTATGCTAATTTCCTGAATCCTATCAAACTGTGTTCACCTCTGTGGGGCTTTTGTGGGAATTCTTCCATGGCTGCCCCTGGGGCTCCAACAAAGCCCCAATTTTATATCCCCTCCTGTGCTAAAATCATCTCCAGTTTCATTTCTAGGCTGCAGAAACAGCACCACATGCACATGGTTTTGGTGTCTCCACCACTGCCCTGGGCAGTGCCAGGGCTGTATCACCCTTTCCATGGTTCCGCCCTAAAAACCTGATACCCAAAATGCCCCTTTCCCCTCCTTTTGGCTGCATTTGGTGCATTTTCCATGACTGAAGCACCCCAAGCCCTGAGCTCTGGCTCTGCTGACAGCTGGATGAGCGTTTGGAAGCAAAATCTTCCCAGCTGATTATGGATTCAGACATCTCTTCATCGGGAGCTGCCTGAGGTCCTGCAGAGGATCGTGTCTTTCAGGAGGAACATCGTTCTGAGGTGAATAAAAATCACTCAGCGCTTTAATGAGACCATTACAGTGCACTGCTGGTGTCTTTCCCTCTTCCACAAGGTCTTGCAGGAGGAGAAACAGATCCATCCTTCTTGGATCCCCATGGAAGGACCCGCTGGAAGTGCCCCAGGAGGGAGGAGAAGGATGGAGCTTGGGAGCCCCAATTAACCCTTTGCAGGCCCCAGTTTGTTTCCAGATGATTCCTGACAATCAGATAATTTTTCCATGCATTATTATAATCCTATGACTCCCAATAATGTGCAAGGCTGAACAAATCCCATTTTTCTCACCCTCTTCCACAAGGTCTTCCAGGGGAAGAAACAGCTTGGATCCCCACAGAAGGACCTGCTGGAAGTGCCCCAGGAGGGAGGAGGAAGATGGAGCTTGGAAGCCTCAATTAACCTTTTGCTCACTCAGTTCATTTTCAGAAGATTCCTGATAATCAGAATATTTGTCCACTCGTAAATAGAATCCTATTACTCCAAATAATGTGCAAGACTGAACAAATCTCATTTTTCCCATCTTCTTCCACAAGGTCTTCCAGGAGGAGAAACAGTTTAGATCCACCTGCTCATGGAAACATTTCCATGGATTTATCTCTCTGGGAATTCTCCCCCACCCTCCCCAAATTCTGCATTTTCAGCCTCACCCTGCCCCTGTTTTTCCTGAGGGAGGTTTGTGTCTCTCCTTTCCCAGGGTCCTGCTCTTGGGACATCCCTTTCTGAGGAGGGTTTGGGCCCTGAAGGACGGTGTAGCAAGAATCCCATCAAAAGCTCACGAGCACGAGAAAACTAAAAAATCAAAATCTCAGAAAAAGCAAATTCCTGAAAAAAGAGACTGATTTAAATGACACTGGAATAGAGAGAGCCTGGAGCAGCTTTTCCCAGGGGGATGCCCCACAGAAGGACCCACTGGAAGTGCCCCAGGAGGGAGGAGGAGGAGGATGGAGCTCACAAGCCCCAATTAACCCTTTGCAGACCCCAGTTCATTTCCAGATGATTCCCGATAATCAGATTATTTGCCATGCAGAAGTTTAATCCTATTACTCCTAATTATGCCCCGGCGTGCGGAGCTAAACAAATCCCATCTTTTTGTTCCCCGTGCCCTCCAAGGAAGTGATTATGTTCCATCTCAAGCCGTTATCCGTGAGTATCTCTTTTAATCATTTCTGCACTCAGCCCCTCCAGACCTCAATTATTTCTGCTCCCTCTTCATGTTTCGCAAGGATTTTGCTGCTACAAACTCCCACAACTCCTTCTCTGGGTGTTACAGACCCTAAAGAGATCACCAGGGGCCACGAAATATTTTTCAGGTACAGCTTACAGGCAATACTTTTAATGTTTTCATGCATCCAAGCTGCAATTTCTTTGGAAAAGTGGAAGATTTTAATAAGAAGCAGGAAAGCTCAATGCGATAATTATTGGCAGAATTATTTTTGTTGTTGTTATCAGCATTTTGTCCCTGCAATTTGCATAATTGCTGGGTCTTGATTAAAAAAGCGCCGTTTTTTTGCTGAGGGCTTTGGCAGGAGCCAATCATTTCAAGGCTCCTGGTGGAACAGAGCTCCTTGGGGGAATAGAAAGGGAAGGAAAGGAGCAGTTCTGAGTCGTTTTCCCTGAGAGGATGATGGAAATGATTCCCTGGTGTAGGACACGGCACCTGCCCTTTATTTCAGCTCTAGGTTTTTCAGTGATGGGGAAATTCTGCTGAGCTGGGAGGCTCTAAATCATGGAATCATAAAATTCCAGGCTGGTTTGGGCTGGGAGGCACTCTAAATCTCATCTCATTCCGTGGAAAGGGACACTTCCACTGTCCCAGGATGCTCCAACCCCCATCCAACCCGGCCTTGGACACTGTCAGGGGTCCAGGTGTGTCCCCACCCCCAGCTCTGGGTGATACCGGAATGATTTTTGCCTTTTCCCTTTTCTATATCTGTACCCTTCCCAGTGCTTTTCCCTGCCCTTTTCCCCAGCTCAGAGACCAAACCCATCCCAGAGCTCTGAGCCCTGGGGGCACAAGGTCCCATCCCATCCTGGCTCTTCCTGGGATCCAAGGTCCTCCAGCCCCATTTCCATAACCAAGGACAGCTGGGACCGAGGGTGGGGGCTCCAGAGAAGGGGCCTGGCCTGGGGGAATTGCATCACCCCTGGTCCTCCTAATTGGTGCTTTTTATCAATTATGCTAATTTCCTGAATCCTATCAAACTGTGTTCACCGCTGTGGGGCTTTTGTGGGAATTCTTCCATGGCTGCCCTTGGGGCTCCAATAAAGCCCCACTTTTATATCCCCTCCTGTGCTGAAATCATCTCCAGTTTCATTTCTAGGCTGAAAAAGGCAACATAGGAGTGCAGTGGTGCCATTCTGCGCTCTCCAGCCCTGCCTCCAGGTGACAGAAATGCCCCCAAAGCCCCAAAAACTGGGAGTGGATGAGGAGGGGAGCAGGTTGGGTCTGCACAGGAACACACCCACAAAGCTGCTGGGAAGAATTGTTCGCTCAATTTTTGCTGAGAATTCCCAGGATTTAACATTCCAGAACTTTTTTTCACTGTGGATTCTTTCCTGAAGCAACTCCTGGTGTCCCTGCCCACCAGTGTTTGTCTCACCCCCTGAAGGACACCCAATGTGAAATGTTGTCCCTGCCACCTTTGTCACCTTCCATGTGGGACATCTTTGCCATGATGCCACCAGGAACAGCTGGAGGTAATTTTCCATGGATTTCCCAGGGAATGGGACACACCGGGGTCAGCTGCTGCCCAGGGGGAGCCGGGCACTGTCTGAGGGGCTGAGCAACGACTTTGGGTGTGCTCAGCACAAAAGCAATGGAAAATTACCTGGGAGTCTCAAAGATTTCTCAGGAGCCTTCCTCTCTTGCCCCAGAGACAACTTTCTGGGGTCAGGGAGTTATCCCAGCAAAGCAAAAAGAGGGGAAAATTGCTCCTGATTAGATCTCTGTGCTTGGATCTGCCATTGCAGGGTTTTTTTGTGGCTGTCACAGCTGGAGGGAGGGCTGGGAGTCACAGCAACTTCAGCCCTCATCAGCTCCACAGCCTCTGGAATTCTCCTGAGCTCTTCTTCCCAGTGCCAGGAACGCTTTGGAATCAATTCCAGAGCCTCTGGAATTTTCCTGAGATCCTTTCAATGCCAGGAACATTTTGGCATCACACCCAGAGAATCTGGAATTCTCCTGAGCAAGTTCCTCCCTTTCTCAGTGCCAGAAAGCCTTGGACATCACTTGCAGAGCCCTCTTGAATTCCTCTGAGCGCCTCTTTCCAGTGCCAGGAACCCTCAGGCATCAAATCCAGAGCCTCTGGATTTCTCCTGAGCCCATTCCAGTACCAGGAACCCTCTGAATCACCTCCACAGCCTCTGGAATTCTCCTGAGTACTCTCAGTGCCAGGAACCCTTTGACATCTCATCCAGAGCTTCTGAAACTCTCCTGAGCTCCTCTCAATGCCAAGAACCCTTTGACATCTCATCCAGAGCTTCTAGAATTCTCCTGAGCTCCACTTCCCAGTGCCACGAACCCTTTGGAATCACCTCCCCAGCCCCCACGTGGTTATTTAAACTGAGATTCTCAAGGAATTCACTGGCACAGGGCTGGAGCAGGTTGCTCCCTGGAGCTGTATTTGCTGCCCAGCACGAGCACCTGAATTCCAGGATGGTTTTTCCCTGCAAAACACGGTACCAGTGTATTCCTTAGCGATGGCTTTTGCCTACCAAGAGCCCAGATCCCCCTTTGACTGGCCTCCTGGTTTCCCACACTCAGGGCCCGTGGATCCTCGGCGGTCTCCTGGCAATGCCTACAACAAATATTTTCTCCTTTTTTTTATCTGGCCTCCCCCAGTTCATGATGGGACAGATGGGAAAACACGGAAACATGGAAAAGTTGCTTGGAAAGGACCATTGGTAGCTCCATTCTGGCTTCTCAGCTGGAATGGAAATCCTCCTTTCCCAAATCCCTGATCATCCCTACCCTATTTCCAACCTGCAGGTCAAGAGCTCTGGAGCTTCCACCCACTGGGACACTCTCCCAGGTGAAGGTTTTCCTAAAATCCAACTAGAAATTCCCACTCTAAGAATGTTAATTCACGGAATCATTATTGCAGAAGACCTTTGAGGACATCCAGTCCAACACCACCGCATGGGTTTTTAAAATGTATTTACAGTGACAACAATGCAATTTGAACAAGAGGTACTTTGGATTTCTCCTCAGGATTGCTGGGATGGGAATTGGAGAGAGGAATTCCTGGTCTCACTCATTCAGAGGCATTTTTTGTTTAAAAAAAAAAAAAAAAAAAAAAAAAGTTAAATCAGAATATTTACTTCAGGTATTACAGAGTCTGTCAGCAGAGACCTAAGCCACGGATTGTCCCATTCCCGGTCTCGTGCACCCAGCACAGCTCAATCCACTGCCAAAATCATCCCTTTCCCTGGGATCCCTTGGTGTCCCAAGATTTCTCTTGATGCTGCATTTCTTCAGAAAAAAAAAAAAAAATATAAAAATGGTCTAAAGTGTCATTTTGATTTGTTGGAATTGAAATTAAAGTTGATTCCTTTTGAACTGGGCTCAGTGAAAGAGCCCATTAAAAAATTGGGAGCAAAAGGAAACACTGGAATTGCAATTCCAGCATGAAAGGAGCTCTTGATGGGAAGGACAATGCTGAGCTCCATTGTCACAGGCAGGGAATTGAAAACAGGATTGAGTTGTGCCCCACAGAATCACAGAGCTGAGGGAAACTTCTGGAAGGGGCGGATTTTTGGAGCAAATTATTGTCATTGTTGGAAAAATGGCTTGAGGAGGAACTTCATCTTCCTTTAGAAATAAGAAAAGCTTTGGAATGCCATCCAAACCCTCTCCACAAAGGGGCATTGCAGAGAATTCCTTTCTCTTTTTTATATTTCTTGCTGAGTAGAGCAGGCAGAATTTGGATTTATTAGAAAAAATCGGCGTGTTTAGGGAAAAAGCTCAAATCATACTTGTTGGTCATGCTGCAGCAATAAAGTGGTTGTTGAAATGTTCCCCTGGAATAAATCAGCCACTGTTCCAGGGCTCGGTTTTATTCTTATCCCTGGAAAGAATTTTAACAATTCCAGGTTATATTGAGTTAATGGCGACCAAAAACCCAGGTGTGGTGGCCTGGGGTGTACACCCTGATAGCCCAGAGGGTTAATCATCCCTTCCCAGATCATCCCAAATCATCCCTATCCAGATCATCCCCATCAAATCATCCTTTCCCAAATCACCCCCACGCAGATAATCCTTTCCTAATCATCCCCACCAAATCATCCCCTCCAAAATCATCCCTTTCCCAAATCATCCCCACTTATTTAAGTCCCTCCCAAAATATCCATATCCAGATCACCCCTTCCAAATTGTCCACATCCAGATCATCTGTATCCAAATCATCCGCATCCAAATCATCCTTTCCCAAATATTCCTTTCCCAAATAAACCCTTCCCAAATCAACCCCTCCCAGATCATCCCTTTCTAGATCTTCCCCACTAAATCATCCCCTCCAAAATCATGCCTTTCCCAAATCACCCTTTCCCAATTCATCCCATCCCAGATCATCCCCACAAAATCATCTCCTCGCAGATCATCCCTTTACCAAATCATTCCGATTCTAATCAATCCCTCCCAAAATATCCATGCACAGATCATCCCTTCCCAAATCATCCCTATCCAGATGATCCCTTCCCAAATCTTCCCCACCCGAGCCGTCCCCTCCCAGCTCAGCCCCTCCTCAGGGCCGTGTCCGGCTCGGGCCCCTCAGCCCAGCAGGGTCAGGGAGCTCCGGCAAGCGGGGCCGGCGGGGGTGGGGAGGAGGGCCGGAGCGGCTCCGTGCCCGGGAAAGGCTGAGGGAGCCGGGGCTGCTCAGAGCCCAGAGGAGCCCCAGCCCGGAGGGGCCTCGGCCCGGGGTGTCCCTGAGTGTCCCTGCCTGTCCCCGGCTGTCCCTGGCTTGTCCCTGGTGTCCCTGTGTGTCCCTGGCTGTCCCCGGCTGTCCCCAGGTGTCCTGGTGTCCCTGGTGTCCTGCCTGTCCTGCTGTCCTGGTGTCTGGTGTCCTGCCTGCCCTGTGTCCCTGGCTGTCCCTGTTGTCCCTGGTGTCCCTGTGTGTCTGTGTCCCTGTGTCCTGCTGTCCTGCTGTCCCTGGTGTCCCTGGTGTCCCTGGGTGTCCCTGGGTGTCCTGGTGTCCTGGCTGTCCTGGCTGTCCCTGCCTGTCCCTGGTGTCCCTGGCTGTCCCTGTGTGTCTCTGGCTGTCCTGTGTGTCCCTGGTGTCTGCTGTCCTGATGTCCCTGGCTGTCCCCAGCTGTCCCTGTGTGTCCCTGTGTTCAGGGAGGGCTCCGAGCAGGGCCGGGCTCTGCTCCAGGGGGGACCCAGCGATGGCACCCGAGGGCCGGGCAGGGACCGAGCCCAGGGAGCTCCCCCTGCACAGGAGGCAGAGCTGAGCTGGACGAGCAAGACAAAAGGTGAAGAGAATAAAAGCAGACAAATTTAATCCAGGACCACAGGTACATTGAGGGCAGACAAAGCCTCCTCCTGAGGCTACACCCAAAATGGACCCCATGGAATCATGAGATCTTCCCCCTTTATAACTCTGTCTCATGAACACATTGGGCCCCAATTCTCCAATGACACCTTCAGGTGATGGTGTCAATCCCCCCAAATTTGCTCCCCCCAATTCTCTGTTGTTTACAGATTTTTGGGCCCTGGGACAGTGAGATGTTCTTGAGTTTGGGGCCTGGAGAGGAATTGTTTTGTCTGAAGATGGGAGAGCAGGAGCTCAGTGCTGGACACTGGAGAATTACAAGAACACAAATACATGAAAAATACAGAAGTTAAAAATCCTAAGTTACCACTGTGCTCTGGGAAGTGGCACCAGTGACCTGCTGTGGTCCCTCCTAGCCTGACCCATCCTGGAGGAGCCACATTCCCACTTCAGGAGTGCAGCAGAGCCTGAGCTGACCCTGAAGCTGTCAGAGCAGTGCTGCATTTCCACCCCTGCCCTCCCTGCTCCCTTCCCACAAGGAGAGCCCAGCTGTGTTTTCCTGCCACCTCTCGGGGCTCTTCCACTCCTCCCCAAATATCATCACGCAGAGACACATCCCCGCGCTTGCAGCACACTGTTTACCGGAGATGCTCTCCATTTAGGGGCTTTATGGCGGTATTTTATTTTTATGGCTCTCTGCATGATCTGTTTGTTTGCATTAACTCGAGCCCAAGGTTCCATAATCTGATTATGGGGTGCAGCCCTGAGCACCATCTGGGTTCACTCCCTGATCCTCAAATTCCTTCTTTCCCAGTTTTTTGTTGTTGTTGTTGTTGTTGTTTTGTTTTTTTGGAGAGGAAAGATCCTGATGGAGCTGTGGCCAGGCAAAGGGACAAAAAAGGAACACAGAAGGATTTTGAGGAATTGTTTTTTCACTTTCATGGCCGTGCCCAGTGACCCAGGACCTGCCTGTCCCTGAGTTTGACAGGTCCAGGGCTTTGTCCAGCCCAGGCCCGGGCAGTCACGGGTCGCAGCTCCATGGGATTGAGGGGTCAGAGCAGAGTGGGAAATGGCTCTGCCTGGCTGTGAGTGACACAGATGTTCCTGTGTGTTTCTGACCCCTGTCCTGTTCTTTGTGTTGGACATAAGGTGACAATAACACGATTTTTCTTTTCAAGAGATCCATGTAATGGTTTTGCATCTATTTTGCTGTAGGAGGAGATTTCAATGTCTAAAGCAGCTCCTGGTTCAGATTTTGATGCCACAACTTGAGCCAGATGGAAAGCTGTCAGAGAGCACCCAGAGGAGGCTGTGGAGGTGGTGGAGGGTCTGGAGGGGCTGAGGGCACTGGGAATGTTCAGCTGGAGCAGAGGAGGCGAGGGAGACTCTCGGGGGCTGCAGCTCATCTCTGCTCCTGGACAGGGACAGCACCAGGGAACGGCTGGAGCTGGGCCAGGAGGCTCAGGCTGGAGAGCAGGGAAAGGTTCTCCCCCAGAGGGTGCTGGCACTGCCCACTCCCCAGGGAATGGCCCCCCGAGGCTGCCAGAGTCCAGGAGGTTGGGACAGCTGCCAGGGATGCACAGGGGGATTGTTGGGGGGTCTGGCAGGGCAAAGCCAGACTTTGATGATCCCTGTGTGTCCCAGTCCAGGATATTCCATGATTTCTAGGTGCTGAGGGATCCCAGGTGATTCCTGCTTCTCCTGCTTTTGCCCCTCCAAGTGTTTGTGTAGGGAAAGGAGGCTCTGGAATGGTGACCTCAGGCCTGGGTGTGTTCCCATCCCTCAGTGCCACCCCTGCTCTGGGTTGTGGCAGGAAGGACCTGGCAGAGAGGAACCATTTACACCTTTCCTGAGAGCAACACGTTCACCTCCTGCAACTTTTCTTTCCCTAATTGGATCCAAGCAGGGAAGAAGCTCAAGAATTCTTTTTGCCTCATGTCAGCAGCTGGCAAATTGCAGGAACGACAAGCCTGGAGCCAGATGTTGGCCAGGAAATAAATTTGCCCTTGAGGAAGGAAACCTCCAGCCATTATGTTCCACTCAGAAAGTGCATCAGAATGCTGCAGGAAGTAAAGGCAGGAGGGCTTTTTCTGGCAATTTCCCCTGAAAAAATCAAGGGAGGGGTTGACTGAGATCCCGAATATCCCAGGGCTCATTGTTACAAATCCCAGGACTTGGAAATTTCCACATGAACCTTGGGAATGAGCTGTCTCAGGGCCAACTGATTCAGGGCTTCAGCCTCCGTCTGCTGGGGAATTTCAGAAGGATGGAGATGCCTAAAAAAGCAGATTTGGGATGGAGTTTCCATAAGCTTTGAAGGCTCTGCAGCCCAGAAAGCTGCCTGGCAGAGTTTGATGGGAACAGAACTTCCTGAGGGATGGAAGAGGAGTTTTTTTTGCCATTCCCTGAGCTCCAGGAGCTGTGTTAGAGCAGCTGCTCTGCACCTCGGGTAATGTTTGTCTCCCAGAGTTCACACTTTTCTCTCCAAGAGGACCCAGAGTGGGAGCTGTGATTCCTTTGGATAAACACAGCTCTACAAAGGCATCGGGTTCTGCTGGGCAAGGGAGGGATGGTCCCACTCTGCTCCAGGCTGGGGCAGCCTCACCACCAGTGCTGGGGGCAGTTCTGGGTCACACAGAGTCAGGGAGGTCTGAAACTGAAGGAGAGAGTCCAAAGGAGAAACACAGGGATGGGAAAGGGTCTGGAGGGGCTGAGGGCACTGGGAATGTTCAGCTGGAGCAGAGGAGGCTGAGGGGAGACTCCTCGGGGGCTGCAGCTCCAATCTCTGCTCCCTGTGACAGGGACAGCACTCAGGGAAGGGCTGGAGCTGGCCCAGGGCAGGCTCAGGCTGGAGAGCAGGGAAAGGTTCTTCTGTCCCCAGAGGGTGCTGGCACTGCCCAGGCTCCAAAGGGAATGGTCCCGGCCCCGAGGCTGCCAGAGCTCTAGGGATGCACAGGGGGGATTGGTGGGGGGTCCTGGAGCTGATCCGTGATCCCTGAGGGTCACTTCCAGTTCAGGACAGTCTGTGATTCCACAATTCCAAGGCAATGGGTGCTGCTCTGGGCACTGCCCAGCACAGATGGACATTCCATCCCTGCCTTCCTGCAGCTGAGCCTCAGCTGGGATTTGGGACAGGGCAGGGAAGATGCTGAGCACAGGAACATCATGGCCTGGCCCTCCTTAGCCTGTTCCCTTGTCCCTAGGGTGACTGACATGGCTGTGCCATGAGGGAATCTGCAAAATCTCCTGGAAAATGGTGTGAAATTGGGATTGGAGGGGGTGAAACACTGTGCAACAGAGGAACTGTGGGAATCTCCATCCTTGGAAAGGCAACAGCATCGACCGGGCAAGGCCCTGAGCAGCCCAAGGTGACTCTGAAAGTGACCCTGCCCTGTGTGAGACCGGGACCAGGCAGCCTCTGCAGGTCCCTCCCCATGGGAGTGATTCTCTTTTATGGAAAATTCCAACCAGAACCTGCCGGGTGTCCTGGCACAGCTCCACAGACAGAAATCTTCCCGCACTTTTCACAGGAATATCAACCTGCTCCTGTGGAATTGGGGAAAAACACCCTCAAAAGCACTGGGAAAAGGGAGCAGCCAGCAGGGAAGTGCTGCCAGAGGGGCAAGGAGTGGATCGAGGTGGGCAGCTCAGAACATCAGCCCTTCCCTGTCCTCCACAGGGCAAAAGGAGCATCCAGAACTTCCCTCTGCACCTCCCTTCCCTGCTGGAATCCCTGCCTCCATCCTCGTTTTGCCTCTGATTGCTCCAACCTCTGCTAATTGCTGGGATTCCAGCAGAGGATAAACCACCAGGTTCCAATGGCAGCCACTGGACAAACAACAGATTCCAAATTCATCCCCTGGGATTTTCCATGGGAGAAATATCCCTGGGCATTCCCTCCTCCCCAGGCTCTGGAGGCTTTGGGATGGTGGGATCACATCCCATTGATCTGCAGCTGGGAATGAGCTCTGGCTGCTCACTGGAGCCCTTCACAAGGATGGGATTTTGGGGTTTGGGGGTTTGCAGCCCCCCTGCTCCTGCCTGCTCTGCAATTGCTCCTTCTTCTCCTGGGAAATGAGGGAGAGATCGGAGACCCCTGATTGCTTATGATGAAAATGAACAAACTCTTGGAGTTTGGAATGTGGCTTCCTGTGCAGTTGTGCTATTTGGAATCACCTTTCCATAATTTTTGTGGCCTTTTTGAAGGAAAGGAAGAGAGAAAGGGGCTGAGCATTATTGGAAAGCTTTTTAATCCTCAGCTACAACTGGTACTAGTCCTGGGCCCTGATGGGATGGTTGTGGCCAGTTCCTCGGGACAGGAGTGCCTCTGACCAGTTCTACTTCCTGTCACACCCAAATTACATATTTCTAGGGTTAAATATGAAGGTCTTACCTTCTGCCATTTCTCTTGGGTATAGCTTAAAACCTTCGCCTAACTTAAAAAAACCCAGCCCAAACAAAAAACAAACAAACAAACAAACAAACAAACAAACAAACCCAACTGAAATGAAAGAGTTTGTTAAATTCACCTCTTAAAAACCAGGGGAGGTCCTTTGGGGTGCTCTCAGTCTGATTTCGGTGCCTCATTCACCTAAACCTGGTTTAAGGTACAACATCTTCTTCATTCACTTAAACCTGGCTTGGCAAGACCAAGCTTTGCAAGCCCTTAAGACCTAAAACACTCCTGGCTCTGCACAGGTCCGGGATGACCAGGCTGAGTTTAATTTAAGAACCAAAATATTTCAGACATCAGAAAGAAAATCCTCCATTCCTTTCCTGGAGCTCCTCCCAGTTCTCAGTATCCAGAAAAAAAACCCCACACTCAACAGGGATTAGGATTGGAAAGGAACTTCACAGGAAAAATAAGGAGAAGGAGAAGGAGAAGGAGAAGGAGAAGGAAAAGGAAAAGGAAAAGGAAAAGGAAAAGGAAAAGGAAAAGGAAAAGGAAAAGGAAAAGGAAAAGGAAAAGGAAAAGGAAAAGGAAAAGGANAAGGAAAAGGAAAAGGAAAAGGAAAAGGAAAAGGAAAAGGAAAAGGAAAAGGAAAAGGAAAAGGAAAAGGAAAAGGAAAAGGAAAAGGAAAAGGAAAATTAAGGGAAATTGCCCTGCCAGCCCCAGATCTGTTTTGGCTGAGTCTGTTCCAGGATGTGCTTTGTCAGGAATCTTGCACTGGACTGTGGAGCCTGAAACTGGAATGCCTTCCCCACGATCCTGCTGAAATGAGCAATTTCAGTGTTTTCTGTAAAAGGAAAATGAGCTTTGATCACCTGAGAATTGTCTTGGAATGGGGAAACCTGGAGACCCCCAGCTGGATTTTTTGGGTGAGGCAGGAGCCTTCCTCCTCTGTGGGCTCATTAAACAGGAACTCACCCAAAGTTCCAACCTGACACGGGAAAACTCCCGCTCTCCTCTGACAGGAGGATGGAAAACTTCCCTTGTTTTCTGCCTAGCCTGGAGAATTTCCTGAGGAAGCTCTGGATGCCTGAGCCACAGGGTTGTGTTCTCAGGAGGCATTGGATGGGATGGAGGTGGATATTCCACGCTGCAGTGGCGTTCCTGTGGATGCCATTCCCAGTCTGGACACTGGAATCCCTAATGGACACCAGGCACCACAGCCATTCTCTGTCTACTATTTCCCCCCTCACTTTGCAGATATTTCATAGCTGTAAATTTCCTTTTAAATGTCTCAGATATATGGAAAAATTCCCTGGAAGCTGCTGTGACCACTGAACCCTGGCAGCAATGCTTTGAGCACTTATCTGGACACTTCCCTGAGTTATGCCTGGGTTTTTGAACCAAAATTTCCAGATTTGCTGCTGCTGCTGTGGCTCTCTCTGTTTACACTGCTTGGTTCCCTCCCTCCATTCATTAATATTTCACTGAATGAAGACAATCCCTGTTTCTACACCTGGTTGTAGCTCCAGGGTTGTGCTGGGAGGCTGTGATTGCTTTTCCAACCCACTGGGAGTGCCTGGGTTGGTTTATGGATTAAATATCCGTGTGCATTTCTCCACATTTTCATTCCTGTGCCTGTTCCGCTCCTGGAGCTCGGCTCCTTCCTCCAGCTCTCCAAGAACATCTCTAATTCCCACGGGTGGTGCTTAATGAAAGACTTAGCAGCTTAATTTAGTGACAACAGTATTTGTCTTCAGGTTTGGGAGGGAGCGGGATCAAATCCAGGAGGAGTTCCCTTTTTATTAAAAAATAACTCTGGATTCTTATTCCCTGCATGTCAGGACGATCCCAACAGGAGCACTTCATTATCTTCATCTGCTCCTCTGCCCTTCTCAGCGTTATTTAAGCAGCTCCTGCTCCAGAGGCAAAATTCCGACTGTGGAAGGCGCCTGAGCTCCCAACCGTGATTTTTGGAAGAGGTTGAAAGCAATGTCTCTGCAATTATCATCCCTGGGATCAGCATCCCTGGAATCAGCATCTCTGGAATCACCATCCCTGGGATCAGGACCTCTGGAATCAGCATCCCCAAAATCACTATCCCTGCAATCAGCATCCCTGCAATCAGCATCCCTGCAATCAGCATCCCCAAAGTCAGCATCCCTGGGATCAGGACCTCTGGAATCAGCATCCTCAAAATCAGCATTCCCAAAATCAGCATTCCAGGGATTAGCATCCGCAAAATCAGCATCCATGGAATCAGCATCCCTGCAATCAGCATCCCCAGAATAAACATCCCTGAGATCAGCATCCCTGAGATCAGCATCCCTGGAATTTTTCCAGCAGGTTTCCCTTTTCCCCTGTGTGCAATCAGCTCCCATGGGTGCAGTGGGGTCTGTGGGGTTTTTCACCCCCCTGCTCTTCACTGATGATACAGGAGCATCCCAGGAGGAAAATATTCCAAAATATACCCAAAGCCTTTGGGTTCCTCTGAGTGCCCAGAGAGGATGATCCTTTCTCTCCCATCCATCCCTGCCTGGACATTCCCAAGTCAAACTGGGAATTTTTCACCTCCTGCTGCAATGGGAGAGGGATGTTCCAGCCCATCCTATGCTTTGCATCCTTGCCAGATCTCCCTTGAGTAAATCCAGGCTGGTAAATGCTCCAAAGGAGAATAACACAACCCCACAGGAGTTCATTGACCGGGGCACTGAGGGTCAGACTGGGCTGGGAATGAATTATTGATGAGGATGCTGCGTTATCAGCACCAAAATGGTGGGAAAACAGAAACTCTCCAATGTCTTTTAGGTGTTTAGAGAATTGGGCATTGCTTTATTCTGGTCAGGTTGTGCCATGGAATTCCTTCCATCCACACACAGTCTTCACCAGATTTTTCAGGTATTTCTACATAAAAACCCCTAAGAAATTCTCACCTTTGGTCCTAAATCACACCTTCCTTAGGATTCGCTCTCCTATTGGTTATCGATCTCCAATTGTTTATTGCCATTGATGTTAATTTGGGCCTCATCCTGTGATTCTCTCATCCATCTTTTCCCAGCCCAGGTGTCTCCAGCTGCCCCAAGGAGTGATGTTTTTTAAGATTCCTTTATCTGTTCTACATCCCCTGGGAATTTTCTTGTTGATTGAAGCCTCTCAGGCCTTACCCAGTGCAGTTCAAACCTTGGTGAAAATAGATTTTTCAAGAGAACACTTCTCTTCCCCTGGGCAGAGGCAAACAAAGCCCTGAGTGAGCTAGTTAAAAAGATTTAAAAGTTGTATAATTTCCAACACAATGAGAGAGTGGGGAAATGTCCCTGGGACTCACCTTGGCATTCCCACATTCCTGCCTCCATTCCCCCATTCCTGCCTCCATTCCCACATTCCTGCCTCCATTCCCACATTCTTGCCTCCATTCCCACATTCCTGCCCCTCCATTCCCCATTCCTGTTGCCATTCCCCCATTCCTGCCTCCATTCCCACATTCCTGTTGCCATTCCCACGACCATTCCCACATTCCTGCCCCCATTCCCACATTCTTGCCTCCATTCCCATATTCCTGTGACCATTCCCACCTTCCTGCCTCCATTCCCACATTCTTGCCTATATTCCCACATTCCTGCAGCCCTCATTCCCGCATTCCTGTTGCCATTCCCACATTCTTGCCTCCATTCCCACATTCCTGCAGCCCTCATTCCCGCATTCCTGTTGCCATTCCCACATTCTTTCCTCCATTCCCACATTCCTGTGACCATTCCCATATTCCTGTGACCATTCCCACATTCCTGCTGCCATTCCCACATTCCTGCCGCAGCTCCAGCACATCCAAGGGATGACCCAGGAGCTGTTCTCACCCACCAGTGCCAGGGGTGGTGCAGTGGCAGAAGCAAGAATGAGAATTAATTGCCCAACTCACAATCTCCAAGTCAATCCAGGGGGATGAATTCAACCTTCCGAGTGCTCTGAGCCAGACCCGTCAGGGTCTTTCCCAAATCCCTGCATTTTTCAGGTAAAAGTGGTAATTGTGGTGAAATTTCCACCACCAACACTGGTAATGGGAAAGGAGTTTTCCTTCCAAGTGCTCCCCACACAGCAAGGAGGGTTTGGAAGGATTATTGAGCTGGAGGAAGGAGCAATGAGTTGGGAGTGATCAGGAAAATCAATGAGCCACGAAGGATTTCAGAGCCAGCAGGTGAGACTGAGATGGCTCCAGCACCTCAGCGTGAGGAGAGTTCCTCTTCTGGATGTGTTCCTGAAGATTTCCAGAGGAAAACCTGACTTGAAACACAGCAGAGAGAGGGCTGAACACCCTGATTTACAGGAATTTCTTATCCAAGTCCACAGGACTCGGACAGAGCCGCTTGAAGAATTATTTCTCTATGAAAAGAGAGTTTTGCAAGGTGTTGGTCATGAATTCCAGCCCTAACCCTGCTGTTTCTCCTGTCTTGACTTCAAGGTGTATAAATTCCCCAGTTGTTTCTGGGGATTCAGGGTTTATGTGGCTGTGCAGGACTATTTTGTGATCAAACCCTGCTCAGCTCCTTCCATCAGAGCTCCTGGGACTCTTTGCAGGGCAGAGCAGAACCAACTGTGTCACACCAACTGTTCCCACCTCGTGGCTCTGTCCAAACGTCAAGAAACAGAAAGATTTCCTCCTGTGACATCTACAGAAATACTTCAAAAATGTGTTTTCATGGCAGCAAGAGGCAGCTTTTGGATCCCTGAAACGCTGTCACTTCATCTTCCCAAACCAAGAAAGAACAGGGAAAAATTTGCCTCCTAATTAAAATCCAGTCACAGCTTTTGTAGCTCGTTTCTGTAAGAAAGATTCAGCTAAAATTGTCCCCTTCAGTTATTTTTTCCTGTCACTCCCTTCCACTGATGACAACTTTCTTTGCTCAAATAGCCTCGATGCCTCAGGAAGGTTTTGTGGTGGAGCTGGAGGGTTAATTCCCCCTAAATTTAAATCTGTTCTGATATAAAATGTAATCTCCTGCCATCAGCAGCTCCCAGAAAATGCTGCTTTGCTAAACTGCCCCGTTCCCAAGCTGTGCTTTGATTTACAGTTTATCCATTCACTGCTCCTTTCGCATCGCTAGTAAAGGCTTTTATTAGGGATGACAGGAATGTTTTATCCACTGTCATAAACAGGGTTTTATTAAAAAGGAAAAAAAAAAAAACCNCAGGAAGAGTTGGAATGAGAAAAATGCAGGTTCCCAGTCCTGTTTTCATAACTTATTGGGGGAGACTTTCCAGCTGAATCAGCTGCTGAGCTGCCGTGTTTTTCTGCGGGAGGATGCAAATTTAAGGGATTCGGGGTTGTGACTGTGATGCTTTCAGGCTCTGGGGTACCTACAATGACTGCCTGAAAGCTCAGGATTTTGGGATAAAAATAAGCAGTTTATGGCATCCGTCCTGCAGGGAATGCAGGAGTCCTGCCTTGCACCCAGCCTTTTTTTGGGATATGCCGCATTTATCCTTTTCAGTTGCTCCCTCCCCCCACAAAATGGATTTTTCATATTTTTGGAGGTCTCCTGCGAATTCACTCTTTCAGGACCGACATTAATGAAGTGAGTTCTTGAAGCAAGAGGTCCTGGGGTTTTCCAGAAGCCCTTCAAGAAGCCGAGGGACAGAGGATTATGACACATTTCAGGACCAGTCCCCACCAGTGACACTCTCACACCCTGCTGGGCTATTTCCAGTGTTCCTGACATCCGCCAGAAAATCCCAGGATGGTCTGGGTTGGGAGGGGGCTTAAATCCCATCCAGTGTCACCCCTGCCATGGGCAGGGACACCTCCCACTGTCGCAGGCTGCTCCAGCCCTGCCCAGTCTGGCCTTGGACATTCCAGGGAATATCTGGATGTGCCTCCAAGGAGCCATGTTCAGATCAGCTCTTCCCTGGATGGGATTGGAGTTGCTGCTTTTCATAAACTTTAAACTTTAGTGCTTTAAAATTGATTGCTTTTAAGCTTCCTTGCTTCCCAGTGCCCCTCAGTGTCCTTGGCAGGCTCACTGGAGTCTGCAGCAATTCCTGAAAATGCTCAGGAGACCCTGGAGAAGCTGAGGGAGCTGCTCACCACGGAGATATGGAATGGGGAAAACTGGGAAAGACCTTGCAGGTCACCAGGCCCAGCTGTCACTCAGCACTAACCTGTGTCACCAACTGCCACATCCGTGGGTTTCTGGGACAATTCCAGGGATTGGGACCCCAACCCTGCCCTGGGCAGCTGTGCCAGTGCCTGATCACTCTTTCCAGGGAGAAATTTTTCCTAATTCTGAATTTAAACGTCCTCTGGTGTGATTTGAAGCTGTTCCCTCTCCTCCTGGGAGTAGAAGGGCCCGACCGCCCCCCCCCCCCCCCCCCCCCCCCCGTGCCCTCTCCTGTGCAGAGCCACAAGGTCCCCCGGAGCCTCCTTGCTCCAGGCTGAGCCCTTTCCCAGCTCCCTCAGCCGCTCCTGGGGCTCCAGACCCTTCCCCAGCTCCGTTCCCCCCTGACTCGCCCCAGCTCCTCCAGGGCTCTCCTGTCAGGAGGCTCCCAGAGCTGCCCAGCACTGGAGGTGCCCCAGCAGTGCCAGCTCAGGGGTTGTTCACTCCTGGGGATGATCCCAAAACATTCCAGCACCCCAACAGCTTCCCCAAGCCCATCCCCTGCCATCCCACCACCAACCCATCCACTGGAAGAGAGAACGCCCCTTCCCTGGGCCCTCTTCCCATTGGATCCATTGGTTGGATCCTGAGGTTTGCCTTTAATCAACTCCTGGTTCTTCCTGCTTTTTCTTAAATGCAAGTGTTCCTGTGTTTATACAGATTTTTTAGAGTTTTTTCTCAAATTGGAAGGGAGGGATTGAGGAGTTCATGGCTCCAGGTGCTTGGATGGGATCCCATCAGAAACTTCAGCAGAGGCTCTGCCCCTGTGTCACAGCATTCCTGGAGAGATCATCCCACTGTGCTGCCCTCTGCACAGGGATCCAGCTCCAGCCAATCCCTGGATCTGCTGAGGATGTCAATGTGGAGTGGTTCCTGCCCTGCCGAAGTCACCAAACTGCAGGAAAACAAAAACTCTCCAAAACATTTTAATGTTAGAGAGTCAAGGCATTGCTTTATTTTCTGGCGAGGATGTTGTTCTGGCCAGGATGTGCCACAGAAATCATTTCACACAAGCGCGGGTGTGCAGGAAAATCATTCCATGCACATGGATTTTACAAGATTTCCCCAATTTATCCAGTCCAAACCAGAGAACTATGGTTCATGTTCATTGGTCCAATCGTTGGGCTTCTCAGCATTTGGTTTCCTTTGGATCTGGATTTTTCCTCTGATGCTGATAGGTCCTGCTCCTCATCTCTCTGTGCCCAGAGCAGGTGACCACCAGCACAGCGGGGGAGGTTTGGAGCTGATGGTCACTGATGGTCATCTGATGGTCATCTGATGGTCCACTGATGGTCACTGATGGTCACTGATGGCACACTGATGGGACACTGATGGTCACTGATGGTCACTGATCTGATGGGACAGATGGTGATGTGGGCACTGATGGTCACTGATGGTCACTGATGGTCATTGATGGTCACTGATGTCGGTCACTGATGTGATGGTCTGATGGTCAGATGGTCACGATGGTCACTGATGTTGGTCACTGATGGTCAGTCCCATGGACAGGGAGAATGCCAGGTGGGTCATTGAGGTCACTGTGGTCACTGGATCCACTGGATGGTCACTGATGGTCACTGATGGCCATTGATGGCCATTGATGGTCACTGATGGTCACTGATGGTCACTGATGGCCACTGATGGTCACTGATGTTCCATTGATGGTCACTGATGGTCATTGATGGTCACTGATGGTCACTGATACTCCATTGATGGTCACTGATGTCCCTTCTCTTCTGTGCCACTCCTACTCTTTTGAGCTGTGAAGCTCCTCAGAACAATGCCCTGCAAAGAAACTTCAGCCCCCAGGGCAAAGGCAAACAAGATCTTTGACTAAAAAATTACCTCAAAAAATTTTCAACTGGTCTATTTTCCAACACCAAGGCCATTCCCAGACCCTGGAGACCCTGCAAGCCTCCAGTGAAGGGAACAAAACAACATTTGAGAGCAGGGTTTGCCAGTACGGGAGGACGGTGATGTTTATCGACATCAATGGAATAAATAAACAAGGCTATAAACTGGGAATTGCTGCTGGAATGACTCGCTAGCGCTGGATATTGAATTTTACCTGGTTTTATTGTTTGTGGAATGGGCTGCTGGTTTATGCATCATCATCTCTTTGATATACTGATTCTGGATGATTTGATCGTGTATCCTGGGAAAGAAGGAGGGGCAAACACATCCCTGCCAAGGCTGAAAAGCGCAGGTGAACCAAAGAAAAGTCCAAGAGATAAAAATGGAATTATTCCATCCCGGTTTGACAATGTGACCTGGCTTATCCTGGGGAATGATGGAAGAGGAAATGCTTCAGCAGCTCCTGAGGCACAATTTTCTTCCCAAATTTCTGAGCATGGAAATTTCAGAATTAAGAAATAAAATTGTTCTATATCTTCTAGGCTCCCTCACGTGATGGGAAGGATGGTCCAGGAAGATCAAATCTGGAATTTCCTCCAACAGATTTGATTTTGCAGAACCAAGTCTTGCTCAAATCCTGCCCGGAGGTCTCAGCTTTTCCTGGGAATTAGGAAAGATTCTTTAATTTTGCCCCATTTTGGTTTTCCCCTGCCTTAAATTCCCTGGGATTTTGCAGCTGTTTTGCCTGAACTCTTAGGGAACTATCTGGCTTTGGGTTGGTGTTCACATTCCCTTTTATCCCAGAAGTTTTGTGGGGAGAATTGTGACTGTTTCCTCCTGGTACCTGTCACTCCTCCCAAATTTTTTTACTGAAAGCATCAACATGAGGCACAGGTCCCTGTGGGACCCAGGCAGCCAGTCCTGATTCCTCTAAAATCCATATCAAAGGGCTTAAAACCGGTGTCAAAGGGCTTAAAATCCATGGAAAAACAGCATGGGAAGGTTTTCTGTGCATCCCTTTTCCTCAGAAGCAGCCTCTGCTCCATGGCTGGGACCAATTTCCTTGGAACTCCCATCCCTGCTCCGGGTCCCGCCAGGATTCAGCCCCCTGGACATGGCAGGGAGGGGCATCAGTGCTGCTGAGCTGGACAAAAACCATGGAGAACCATGGAATCTAGAGGAAAAGGGTTGTTTGGTGAGACCAGGTGATGGGTGTGGAGGACGAACACCTGGAATTCCTCAGGGGTCATGGGGACGCTGCCCGAGGCTCTGGAGTCTGGGAATGGGGAATTTTGAGATGGGTATTTCTGGACTGCCCCAAATTTTCAGTATTCTCACCTAAGAGGACAAGGGGACATTTGGTCCCAAATCAATCCATGCTGGGCTGGCTGTGACCCCCAGCTGGGCTCCTTGTCCCAAGGAGAAGGAATTTGGGATTGTCCCTTCCCCAGTAGGAATGGGACATTCCTGCTTTCAGTCAGGCATGAAAAGGGTCTAAAAAATTCCAGTGTTCAGTGGTCAGCCAATGGTTGGACTCCGAGATTTGCCTTAAATCAGCTCGCAGCTCTTCCTGCTTTTCCTTAAATTGAGGTTTTCCTACATTTATGCAGGTTTTTTTAAGTTTTCCTCAAATCAGCTCCTGTTCTTCCTGCTTTTCCTTAAATTGAGGTTTTCCTACATTTATGCAGGTTTTTTTAAGTTTTCCTCAAATCAGCTCCTGTTCTTCCCACTTTTCCTAAATGCAGGATTACTGATCCCATGGAGCTGTGATAGTTCTGGATTCTCCTTGGAGAGGTCCTTGGTTCCCGTACCTCTGTTCCACCCCTTGTGGGGAAATACATCCAGGAATTTCACATTATTTGGAAAACTGGTCCCAGAGATGCATTTCTTAACCCCCACTGCAGCGACCTTGGCGTTCCTGACCCCAGGAATTCCCTCCCAAGTGCCGTCCCACTGCTCCAACACGTTTTAAACTCTTCAGCTTTATGGTTTCCTCTTGATTTATTTCTCCCTGAATCTCCCCTCCTTCTTCCCTGGCATCTGCAAAGAATCTGGACAACTCCAGCTCCCAGAGGACCCTCCAGAGCTGGAGGAGCTCCTTCCCTGTCACATGTGTCAGTCAGGGGCTGGATGAGGTCTCTGCCTCCCAGCCAGGGGTGGACTCTGATTTCCCAGCTGGGATCTGCTTCCCCATGTTTCCAGCACGATTTGTTTTCCAGCCCCTGGATTAAAATCCTGCCTTGCCCAGTGGATCTGAGTGTTCTTTATTTCAAAAGGTATTTTAGAGTTTGTGTTTGAATAAAAACGGCATTAAAGCGAGCCTTTTTTGATGTTTTGGTCTCCTGGCTTGAAGGAGAAATTAGGGAATTTCCATTTGAAGGCTTTGGAAGAGTAAAAGTCCCAGCAAGGCTGGATATTATTGACAAAAGCTGAGAAATCACATCCTCCAAAGGCCACAAATCTTCCCGTGAGGAGATGGAATGATCACAACTATTAATCTTGCCTGGATGTGGTTGGGCTGCTTGTGATGTGAGAACTCGTTCAGAAGAGAAATTAATTAATTAAGGTAAAACCAGATGTCCAGGGGTGACTATTGATGGTGACCAGGTGAGCGTCCCTGTCACCGCGGGCTCCATTTCCCTGCACAGTTTGGGGTTAAAAAGTCTCTTTGGGTAATTGACTGCTGCTGCCTGGTCGAATTCAAGCCGTTGGCGCTTCATCTCTTTAAGAAATGAGATGTTAATGAGCTTAATTGTCTCCCTGCGCCAGCAGAGTGATTACCCAGCTCCGAGATGAGGGAGGTGAGGATTCAGCACTTCGGAGAGTTCCCGACCTCACCAAAAGCCTGAGCTGCGGTTTCCGATGAGGTTCTGAGGTTTGTCCTGATTTCCCCTCCTGGGCGCAGTTCCGAGGGGCTGACAGCGGGACGGAGCTGCAGGAACCACGCGGTTTTTGTGTGTCAGATCGGTCAATAACCAGCACAGCGCTCGCCCACTCAAAACCAAATCCCTCCGAATGAAAAGGGCCGGTCTGACACACTGGCGCGGCCCCGAGTGCGCGGAAAGGAAACACATCCTCAGGCTGAGAAATCTCCCTTCTATTAGCCTGATGTTCGAGTCATTTGTCTCAGGCAGTAAAAAGGCGCAGTTGGAAGAAGCATGATGCGATGAGGGAAATATTGAAGCCTGTAAAGATCGATTTGAGGAGCAATTATTCTCTTTTTGAAATCAAAATTCAGCGCCAGCGGTCTTTGTACAGAGCTGACAAAGCTCCTCGTGCCCCCCGCGGTAAAACTCCGGACACTGTTTCCTCCAGCTGCTCTCCCAAACCCTGGTGCTGATCCTGATGTTTGGGTGGGAAAAGGGGGCACTGAGCGGGAATCAGTGCTAATATTAAAATGAGCTCTTTCCATTTCAGCTTTCTACAACCCCCAGGAGCGAAATCAGTCCCTGTTTGCTGGATGAAGGGCAAATTTCCAAAGAGAAAGAAGCGCTCGTTTTCCAGTCCTGCAAATTTTCTGGGAACAGCAGAGGAGGGAAGAAATGCAATCCCAATGCTTGTTACAGCTTTCTTGAGGCAGCCCCTGTTGGGAACGCTCTGGAATGGTTTTCCATGACCTGCTCGAACCAGGAGGGAGCCATTCCCCAGGAAAAACACTTCATCCCTCAGCCTTCAACCTTTTCTCTTTCTCAGCTCTGTGTCTTGCTGCTGCCTCGAGCCACATTTTCTCCATCAGGGATTGCTCACCCTTCTAGGGCTCTGTGCAGTGAACAGGCGCAAGATGGAAATTCCAGAGCTTTTTAGGAATTTAAAATGCTGCCGTTTCACAAAGATGAGGAGTGGAATGCCTTCTGAGGTGAGGTTTTGTGTTTCTTGGTGCTGGGGGGATTGCTCGCTGTGTCTGGAGCCTGGTGGGCTGGAGGTGTCTGGAGGGGGATTGGGGTGGGTTGGGTGGATGGGTGGTTGGTGGATTGGGGTGGATTGGGGTGGATTGGGGTGGATTAGGATGGATTGGGGTGGATTGGGGTGGATTGGGGTGGATTGGGGTGGATTGGGGTGGATTGGGGTGGATTGGGGTGGATTGGGGTGGATTGGGGTGGATTGGGGTGGGATTGGGGTGGATTGGGGTGGGTTAGGATAGATGAGGATGGATTGTGGTGGATTGGGTGGATTGGGATGGAGTGGGCTAGATTGGGTGGATGGGGTGGGCTGGGGTGGGTTAGGATAGATGGGGATGGATTGGGATGGATTGGGGTGGGTAAGGATAGATTGGGATGGATTGGGTGGATGGGGTGGGCTGGGGTGGAGTGGGGTGGGATTGGGATGGATTGGGTGGGTTGGGTGGAGTGGGGTGGATTGGGGTGGGTGCTGGAGCAGGTCCAACCATGCCCAACAAGTCCCTCAGTGCCAGCAGCCCCGGGGGCTCAGGTTTGTGTCCCTCAATCAGGGTTCATGGAGGGGTGACGGTGCCTGGTTCACACTTAGCAGCTTAACCCTGCAGAGCCCTATGGGTTGGTGGCAACGGAGGAGCCTTCTGCAAACCCAAATCCAAAGCCTGATTTGATTTTATTGCCTGCTAAGATCACTCAAAGGCCTCGGTAGTTCTAGTCCTGGTCCTGGTCCTAGTCCTGGTCCTGGTCCTAACACGACTGAATTGCCAGGAGCAGGAGAAGCGAGGAGTCGTTTTGAACAAAACCACCACAACCCACACAATTCCATGGCTGGAGCTGAGACTTCAGTAACAACATTTTAAGTCCAGGGAGAGCCTCCTGAGTAGATTGTTTGTCTTCCTGCCACTGGGAACGGAAATTTGCAGCCAATTTTCCTGAGGTGTTGTCCCATCCTTCCCAGAGTGAAGTCTGGAGCAGATGAGGAACTTGCAAAAGAACAGAAAAAGAAGCAACAGGAGCAGGGCGTGCCCCTGAGGTTTTGGTGTCCTCAGGGAGGAGATGACACCAGCAAAGGGTAGGACTTGAGCTGGCAGGACTCTGTGCCAGCCATGCCACCAGTGGGGACAGAGCTGCCATGTCCTGGCAGCCATCACTCCCTGTGTGTGCATGACAGTGACACGATCGCGTCACCCAGCCCAACCCTCTGGCACCTGACAACCCCAAAACATAGAAGCCATGACAGGATTTTGCTTTCTGTCCCCAAGAGGAAAGGGGAGAGACATTGGATGGGGTTCTGAGCAACCTGAGGTACCTGCTCAGTGCAGGGGCTGGGACTAAAATGCCTTTAAAACTTCCTTCCAAACCAAATATTCTGAAATTCCATGATTTTGTGCCCTCTCCGCCTGCTCTTGTCCTTTCCTGACACTTTTATTGCTCTGGCCATTGCAGCCTCAATTTTTGGAGGTTTCTGATCTTTGTAATTTTCTGATCTTTGGTCTTTTAGACAGCAGCATTTTGTCATTGCGGCGCGGGCAATAATCATCCCATAACTGCTGCTGTCTTAGAGGAAACGAAAATAATTCTGACCTGGACTTCAAGAAAATGTCACACACCTTGAGCCAACGGAGAGAATTGATCCTTGTGCTGACAATTGAGCAGCCATGGAGATGGACTTTTGCCACCTGGAAAGGTCATCTTCCCTCTTCCTCGTGTGCTCCCAGACAGCGTCTGGCACGTGCCACAGATGTGTCTCCTCCTCAGTGACGTTCCCAAATCCATCTTCCAGTTCATTGTCCTGCCCATACAAGAATCCTGGAATATCCTGAGCTGGAAGGGACCCCCAGGATCATCCAGCCCAGCCCCTGTCCCTGCCCAGACCCCCCAACAATCCCCCCTGTGCATCCCTGGCAGCGCTGTCCAAACGCTCCTGGAGCTCTGGCAGCCTCGGGGCCGGGACCATTCCCTGGGGAGCCTGGGCAGTGCCAGCACCCTCTGGGGACAGGAGAACCTCTCCCCAAAATCCACCCCCAGGACTGTGTCAGCTCCTCTCCAGCTGGATGACACCTCTAAGACTCATTCAGGAGCTCTTGGGCTCCCATCTCAGCTTTTCCCAGCTGCAAATTTGCAATAGAAAAGCTCGGGATGTCCTTCACCATCTGCCTGAGGCTCCGTGTTCCCGCGGCTGTCCCTCCAGTCACGCTGCTGCCAGGCTGCAGCAGAGCTGCCACCTCTGAAATTCCTGCAGGGAAGCAGCTGTTTTCCCTCTAATCCTGCCCAGGTGTATCCCAGGGAGAGGCTGCTGCTCCACCTGACAGTGCCCTGCAGTGCAGCCCCGTTCCCACTCCAACAGCAAAGCGTTTTAATTAATTGTCAACAGTTTTTTAATATATAGATTTAGCAGCTCTGCCTGAGTAAATGCTGTTTGAGAGATTAAATTCTGTTTGGATTAATGGCCTCTGACAGCTTTTCCTACTTTGCAAACAAAGTGGGTTTGAAGTGTAATAAAACAGAGCGTGGGATGCATTGAACACGGGGAGTTGCTGGAGCCGGGAGCTGAGGGAAACCTCGCAGCCTCCATCCAGAGGAGCCCCAGGATGGATAAACAGCCCTGACAAGCACAAAGGGCTTTGTGTGATGTGGTCTGGGCTCTCCCAATGCCTGGTGTCCCTGGTTTTTCCACCTCCCTTCCCACACCAGACACACTCCAGGCTGTTTCTTCTCCTTGGGCCACCGTGGAGAGGAGAATAAAGCACATAAATGGGAGTTCTGCTTCCCAGGAAAGCTCAAAAAAGACAGGATCCCTGGACTCTGCTATGGGGTTTCCCTGGTTTTACAGCCAGTCCCAATGGATCAGCCTTTAGGTGGAGAATGGCAATGATTGGTGAAGCCTTTCCAGCAGGGCACAGATTCTGTTCCACACGCTGTTCCCATTCCATGTTTTTGGGGATAAGGGGCAGTTTAGAGACCGAGGAACAGAATCACCTGGAACCTGCATGGCCAAGCATGTGGCATGGCCTGAGCCAATCCCACAGGATGGACTGCAGCCAGCTGGGAATCTGTGTCCAAACCCAGGGAAAAAGGTATTGATATCCTCCTTTCCATGGGATCCAACAGATGTCCTTTCCATGAAATCAGATGTCCTCCTTTCCATGGGATCCAACAGATGTCCTTTCCATGAAATCAGTTGTTCTCCTTTTCATCGGATCCAACAGATGTCCTCTGGGTTTCTGGGAAGAGCAGGAAAGGCCTTGGAGACAATGCTCACATATCTAGGAGCAGGATTAAGGCCCTGCTCCTCCTCTCTCATGGGTTCATGAACTCCCTCAGGACAGGGATGAGGCTCAGGAAGGGGCAACTCTGGAAAGGATGTCCCACCTCCTTAGGTGTGGAAATAACTTCTCATTTGCATGGAAACCTGACACATCCTGTCCTCCTCATGGCATTTGCACAAACCCTGAGATGCCTTCACTGCAGGTTTCACAGAAATATCTCAGGGAGTGATGAAGTTCTGCTTCCCCATTCCTGGAAATATCTCAGGGGGAGATGCAGTTCTGGTTCCCCACTTCCAGAAATGTCTCAGGGGATGATGAAGTTCTGGTTCCCCAACCCCAATAAACTTGGGTTGAATTTGTGCAGCTTTAGTTGGGATGCACAAAACCATTGAGACAAAACCCAGGAGAAGGAGGAGCAGTGAACGCCCTTCAGCTGAGCAGGTGCCCAGCTCCAGCTTTTAATGAACTTGTTGAATTTCTGAGTGTTTTAAAGCTGGAGAACTCCTGAATGTGTCCATGTTTTATTCATGAAAACGGAACTCTCAGACATTAAGGCACACGGGTTGTATGACAGTTTTATGAACTTGAAATGAACGATCGTAACAAAGGACTCCAGACGTATTAGGAAGTAATTATCAAATAACTTGTTAATGGCATCCAGGAGCTCTGCAATGTGACACAGCATTGCTCTGAACTCTAAACTCTCGTGTGATTATTTTGGGACTGGCAAGGAGCAAATCTCAGCTTCAAAGGCGATGAAAATGTTCATTATGGGTAACATTCAATAACGAACAATAATCAGGATTAATGGCACTGTCAATGCTGATCCAGCCAGGAGGAATTTTTTGAAGTTAAAAGTGTACCCAAAAACCATTTGAAGCTGTAGCTATTTGCCCAAATCATATTACTTCATAGCAAAATCATTTCCTTGGGCACACAGAGACCTTCTCGGTGTGGCTGAGCATGGATTGTCTTTCACCCAGGGCTGGGAATGATTGGAGATAAGGGGTTTTATCAAAAATAACTCCCTGGAGCATTTGCTGGATCAATGGGAGTACTTAAAGGGAAATTGTGGTGTCTCCTTGCCAAAGCCCTGCTTTAAATCTGCCCCAGGTGAGGGCACAGAGCACATGGGGCAGCCTCTGCCCAGGGCTGGCATCACACCAGAACTTCCATCCTGCAGGAAATTCCAAAAAGATGTTTTACCCTGTCATGGTTCACAAAGCAGATTGGAAAAATTCCCTGAATATTTCATTTTGGCACTGTCTGGATATCTTGGCTTGGCTGTGTTTTTAACACTTTATCAACCCCTTTATCCATAGGCAGATGATCCATTTTATTTAATGTCTGTGCCATTGACATTGGGTTGGCCTCAGTGCTTCCATGAAAGAATTGCCCCAATATCCAATTTAAACCTCCCCTGTTCCAGCCTGAGGCCGTTCCCTTTCCTCCTGTCCCTGTTCCCTGGAGCAGAGCCCGACTCCCCCGGCTGTCCCCTCCTGTCAGGGATTGTGCAGAGCCACAAGGTCCCCGAGCCTCCTTTCCCAGGCTGAGCCCCTTTCCCAGCTCCCTCAGCCCTCCTGGGCCTCCAGACCCTTCCCCAGCTCCGTTCCCTGCCTGGACTCGCTCCAGCCTCCAGGGCTCTCCTGTCAGGAGGCTCCCAGAGCTGTCCCAGCACTGGAGGTGCCCCAGCAGTGCCAGCTCAGGGGACGGGCACTGCCCTGCTCCTGCTGCCACCCCGGGGCTGGCACTGCCCAGGTGCCACTGCCCACCTGGGCACCCCTGGCTCATGTCCAGCCCTGTCCCCAGCAACCCCAGGTCCTTTTCCAGCTTTCCAGCCTGGAGCATTCTATGGGGTTGTCGTAACGTCAGTACAGGGCTTGGCACTTGGCCCTGCTGTCCCTCATCCCATGGATCCAGCCTGTCCCAATCCCTCTGGAGAGCTTCCTGCTCCCAGCACAGCCACACTGCCCCAAATGGGTGCCGCCATGGATTTGCCAAGTGATGAGACATAAGAGAGGATTTTAATCTGGCCCCAATCCTGAGCCCTGGGGCCCCAGGGAGGAGTTTTCCCGGGCCCCAGAGGAGCGAATAGTGACCGGTGTTTCTGATCCAGGTCCCAGGGAGGGGTGACTGGGTCAGATGTGCAGCATCAGGAACCTCCAGATATGGTGGGTGAGGCAATGAGAGTCCCAGGCTGTGGGAATGCCCAGATCCACTGATGTGACCGTGCAGTGGGGATCCTGTCACCAAAAATGTGAGAAAAACAAAAACTCTACAACATCATTTTTAATGTTAGAGAGTCAAGGCATTGCTTTATTTTCTGGCCAGGATGTTGTTTGTGGCCAGGATGTGCCACAGAAATCATTTCACCCACACACAGCCCAGGTGTGCAGAGAAAATCATTCCATGGCACATGGATTGTACAAGATTTCCCCAAACTTTATCCAGTCCAACCCAGAGAACTCCATGGGTTCAATGTCCATTGGTCCAACGTTGGGCAGTTCTCAGCATTTGGGTTCCTGTTGGATCTGGATTTGTTCCCTCTGATGCTGATCAGGTCCTGCTCCTCATTCTCTGTGCCCAGAGCAGGTGACCCCGAGCACAGCGGGGGGAGGTTTGGAGCTGATGGTCACTGATGGCCACTGATGGTCACTGATGGCCACATGATGGTCACTGATGGTCACGATGGCCACTGATGGTCACACTGATGGTCACTGATGGCATTCTGATGGCCACTGTGGTATGAGGTCACTTGATAGAAATGATGTGTCACTGATGCCTTTGATGGTGCACTGATGGTCATAGGCATGATGGACACTATGTCTGATGGTCATGATGGTCACTGATGGTCACTGATGTCCCTTCTCTCCTGTCCCCTCCCGCTCTGTTGAGCTGTGAAGCTCCTCAGGCCTCACCTGGTGGAACAATGCCCTGCAAAGAAACCTCAGTGCCTTCCCCCAGGGCAAAGGCCAACAAAATCTTTGAATAAAGTAATAGAACTTTTTTTTGATTGGTATATTTTCCAACAATCCCACTGCCCCAATCCCTCAGGGTGCTGGAGGCACTCCATTATCCACAGTGTCCCGACTCCCCATGGCCCTGGAAATGGAGAGCTGGCTGTGCCCAGCAGCTGGTTCTGCACCAGCCAGATAAAAATGGCCACAGATAATGAATCAATGACTCAGGCCAGGAGAAATAATCTTTTTTCATTGTGTTCTTGGCATGTGGGCTGAAGATCGTAGCAGAGCCTGGAGATGCCCATGGCTGGGGAGGATTTAGGAATTCAGGAGCCTTTTGTGGATCAACCAATTCCCAGAAAGGAAAGACCCACTCTAATTATTGGTTTATTTCTCTGGGAATGCCAAGCAGCCCCTCCTGCTGTGATGGAGGCACTGAACCATGGGGACTCCTCTGAACCCAAAGGTGTTTAATCCACAAAACCCCAGCTGGACCCTTAATCTGTCTTGGTTTGGAGCCAGGAGCTCCCAGGGAAATAGAAACTCTGGAAAGATGGATGTGCCCCACTTGCTGCTGCAGGAGACACTTCACTGCCACTCCCAGAAATGTCCCTTAATTCTTCCACTCATGGGAGCAGTTCATCACAGTTATCACAGAACCCCAGCAGGTTATTCTGGCCCAATTTACCAGAGGTTCCCCTTGATCTATGTGATTCCATCTGCCATTGACTGACCTGGTTTTGATATTTTTCTTTCAGCCTTTATCACTGAGATTTTATCAACACTCAGGTCCCAGTAAGGAGTCAGAGGCACCATTTTGGGGATGTTTTAGGTAGAGGTGCTGCATTTGTTCCTCTGCAGCCTCCCCAAACCTGATAAATCCACTGGATGGATTTGCTGTAAGTGTGGCTTGGCTCGCTTTTGCAGAATTCCAAATTCCAGATGGAGATTCTGGAATCCCCTTCTCCTGCGTTCTCCTCTCAGCTCCTCTCTCCCTGTAACTGTGACCTCCTCTCCCTGCCAGGGCTCTGCTCCCTCTGGCAATTCCTGCACCATTGGAGCACCAAGGACAAGTTTCATTTCCAAAGCTGCCTGAGCCTCCCTAAATCTCATCCCCACCCCTCCATTATCACACCTATGGAGTTTTCCTTGCTCTATTTGATGGGAATGGCAGGAAAATCCCCACCTCTCTGCCCTCAGTACCTTTTGTAAGTCCAACCCCAACACTTGGGGTTTTTCATAGTATTTCTGCCTTTCTTATGGCACAAAATTATTCCCCGTTCCTCAAAACCAAATTCAATGAACTAAACTTCACTGAACTATTAATTACTTATTAATTGGATGCTGCAAACAATAAACATGCCAAAGTGTCTCAGGATCTAAGATTTAGCTCTTTAATAAGCACCTCCAGGAGCCGAAAATCTGCTGCCATTAAACCCTTTGGAGAGAGAGCAAATTATAACTTCAGCTTCCTTCCCCAAACACGTTCCTAATGTGGGAAGTTTTAAACAGGAAAAACAAATAAAGCACTTGTGAGCAAATGGGTCCTGAATATGGGGAGTTTAGGAAGTGAGCAAATGGGTCCTGAATATGGGGAGTTTAGGAAGCAAAAGGTTCTCAACCAGGAGAGAAATGGTAAATTTCTGAAAGGCTGGGCTGAGGGATCGGGGGGATTGGTGGCTGTGGGTTGGTGCTGGGTGCTGCTCTGGGGTGCTCATGTCACCAAAACTGTGGGAAAAACTAAAGCTCTCCAACAACATTTTTAATGTCAGCACCTTCCCAGAAGGAACAACTCCTCCATCTCTGCATTGTCAGCAAGGATGGCCCCTTTTGCCCCAGGGTTCTGCTCTCTCCAGACAGATCCAGGTGGGATTTCAGCCCCCAGAGCACGGCCCAGCCCCATTTCTCTGGGAGCTGCTTGTGTGCTCTCAGACTGGGATGCCCCAGTCACTATTACCTGTCAGTGCCCCATCGCTTCCCTCAGAAAATGGGAATTTTCTGCAGCAGATTTGATGGGCTGTTATAAAACAATGTTAAGCACAATGAAATAATCAGCTGCTGCTGTGAGTTCTTGCTCAAAAAAAAACCAAACCACCATTAAAGCTGTAAACATCACAACAGCTATTGAAGGGAATGGGTAATAAAGCAGTGATTTTTTCCCAATAAGTATTTTGGAGGTGATGTATTTGGGATGTATCAATTATTTCTCTCTCAGCGCGGCTGAAATGTGTGCTTTAATAAAAGGCAGAAAGGTTTTTAATTTTTCTGAACAATAAATGCGATTGATTTTGTGCCTGGCATGAAGAATAGATTGACTCTAATGTCTCTTCTTGTAGTATTTTGTGTTGCTTTATGTGGAAATCTGGAGTTTAATAGATTTTTTAAAAATACTCCTCCGCTAAAATGGCCAGAAAGAAGAATAAATCTCATTAACTCCGAATTCCTCATTTTCCATATGCAAATATGCAAGGATTGCCATTATCTTTTCTTTCATCTGCATCACAGTGTTTGTCATGTTGATTTGTCCTGTATTTCCACAAACATTTAGGATTATTAATAATTTAGAAAAGAGGTTTAATTTTGCTGTAATGAATTCATGCAGGCAGAATAAACAGGCAGCAGAAGCAGCCAGGGTATCATGGGCATTAAATACATTTTGTTTCCTCTTATTCAAAAACTTGGATCCTGGTTTAAACTTGGAGCGGTTTATCCCTGTAACACCTCAGTGCAAATCCAGGGAGCTCCAGGAGTCAGGTGAGTTAACTCTGCTTTTATTCCAGTGGTTTTCATTCCAGTGGTTTTTATTCCAGCAGTTTTTATTCCAGGGGTTTTTATCCTGGTGGTTTTTATTCCAGTGGCTTCTATTCCAGTGGTTTTTATTCCAGCAGTTTTCTATTCCAGTGGTTTCTATTCCAGCGGTTTTTATTCCAGTGGTTTTTATTCCAGAGTTTTTATTCCAGGGTTTTTCATTCCGAGTGGTTTTTATTCCAGTGGCTTCTATTCCAGTGGTTTTTATTCCAGTGTTTTTTATTCCAGCAGTTTTCATTCCAGTGGTTTTTATTCCAGTGGTTTTATTCCTGTCAGTTTTTATTCCAGTGGTTTTTATTCCAGCGGTTTTCATTCCAGCACTTTTCATTCCAGTGGTTTTTATTCCAGTGGTTTTTATTCCAGTGGTTTTTATTCCAGTGGTTTTTATTCCAGTGGTTTTAATTCCAGTGGTTTTTATCCCACACGTTTTTATTCCAGCTGTTTTTATCCCAGTGGTTTTCATTCCAGTGTTTTTTATTCCAGTGTTTCTATTCCGTGTTTTTTATCCAGTGGTTTTTATTCCAGTGGTTTTATTCCGTGTTTTTTATTCCAGTGGTTTTTATTCCAGTGGTTTCTATTCCAGTGGTTTTTATTCCAGTGGTTTTTATCCCAGCAGCAGGCACTGCTCCAGAGCATGGGAATTGCTCCTTATTCCCAGTGGTCTGGGCTGGGAGTGACTCTCCCCTGAGAGGGAATTCAGCTCCTGCTGGAGCAGGGCAGGAATCTCCTGCTAATTCCTTGGGGGAAAGCCACCCTTTCCCCGCCTTTTCTTGGCTTTTCTTCCAAGGGTTTTCAGTGGGAACTTCAGCATTCCTGGCCCACAGGACATGTGCAGGTGACACTGCTCAGTTAAAGCTCAGATCCGTGGAATTCAGGTCTGTCCTGGTGCCTGTCATTCCCAGGTTCCGTCCACACAGACATGACAGAACTAAATCACAATTAAAATCAGAGCTGTGGAATTGCTGCGTATTTAACTTGAAATTTTCCTAATGACAGCTTGGCCTCAAACCCTGGTTCAGAATTCCCTCTTTTTCCTTTGCATCAAAATTCCACATCAAAGCTCCAGGATTCAGCCCCCTCTTGTCACAGCAGGGCCTGAACCCCTGTGGCAGTGACGAAAGCTTTGCTAAGACTGGTTTCAGGGTGTTTGCTTTACTATGGAAGTCAAATTCCTTGTTCCACATTTTGGGATGCAGGGAATCCATGATGGAAACAGCAGAGTTTGTCCAGCATTCCCAGCTGTGCTGCTCCTGACCTGCCTCCACATTCCTGGAGCAGTTCAGAGCTCGGGAAGAGGCTGAGGTAGCCTCTCCACACCCAATTCCTGATTTTCTCCAGCTGGAACAAGATTTTCAGGCATCAGGATCCATGCTCAGCTCCTTCTCTGGAATGAGCCAGTCCTGCCCCTCTGGAGCTGCAACCAAGCTGCTTTTAGAGCTCAAGCCCTGCAGGACTTCCCAAAAAGCACTTGAATCATCCAGAGATTTCCTGGATAATTATTGAATCTGCTTTATTGAGCCTGAATGAACATGTTTGTCATATTCAAAATTTCATGGTTTACTACAATTCTCTATTGGCTTAAAAGTTCCTCTTAATCTCTCATTTCATTGCTCTCTTCTCTAAAATCTGCTCCAGGCCCATGAAGCCCTTTCCCTTCCCAAACTCTTGGATCACTCAGCTCCAGGAATGTCCTTTCAAACTGCCCCACGAGCAGATTATTCTGAAATCTGCTTAACCAAACACCTGAGACACAAATCTAAATTGATGAAGTAAGTTTTGTTATCAAGACTCACAAGGCCCTGGACTTTTTGAACAAAGGATTTTATGTGTTTTTTGTAAGCAAATTATGGGGTGTACAAAGGCCAGGCTGTCCTCCTTGTGCACCTGATGGAGAGAACAAGTCACAGTCAGCATGAGGGGATCACCTGAACCTTGGGATGGGGATAAACCCTACAGGAGGTGCCTGTTCCAGTCACAGAGAGCTGGGGAGCACCCCCAGACACTGCAGCTTCCCAAAAGCTCAGCCCATGTGGTGGGGACATCTCCCACCCTTCATGGCCAGGGCATTTCCCATCGGCAGCAGGAGCTGAGATGGGAACAGAGATGGGAACAGAGATGGGAACAGAGATGGGAACAGAGATGGGAAGTTCTGTCTTATGAACACATTGGTCCCCATTTCTCCAATGACACCTTCAGGTGATGATGTCACTCCCCCAAGTTTGCTCCCCTCAATTCTCTGTTGACATTTTTGGGGCCCTGGGACAGTGAGGTGTCCTTGAGTTTGGGGTCTGGAGAGGAATTGTTTTGTGTGAAAATGGGAGAGCAGGAGCTCAGTGCTGTACACTGGAGAGTGACAAGAACAGAGATACATGAAAATACAGAAGCTACAAATCCTAAGGCATCAAGTCCCAGCAGCTCGAGAAAGTGGCACACACAGGGTCTGCACCTCGGTTATGAAAAGGCAGCTCCTGATTCAGGCTGAGGACAAGCTGAGCACAGATTTATCTCCCGAGCTGCTCTTCTTGCAGCAGATCCACCGACCCAGCAGCAGCACCTTTATCCAAACCCAACCTCTCAGGGGCCACCTGCCCCCAGCAGCACCGATGCCAGACTGGATGAAATGTGCTGGGGCTGCGTTTCTGTGGCTGCCATCAAACTGATCTACTGCTGGCATGAACAAGAAAAAACTGATTAAAACTCAGCCCTCCATCAATGAAACATTGTTGTCTGTGGCTGGCACTGCTGCCACTTGGCACGGGGCTGCAACAACAGGGCTGGGTGCGCTCTGTATCCACAGCCTGGGGATTTATTCCTCTCCCTCAGCACATTCCCAAATAAAAGGTGCAGTGGGAAATCAGGCAGCTCCTGAACCTGCTGGGTTAATGGGATTTGCAGAGCACCTGGCCCAGGTGAGCTGCTCTCAGAGCAGGTGAGGGATCAAAGTGCTGCTGGCAGGTTTGGGGCTCTTAATGGGTGTGGGTGTTTCATTTTGGGGGATTTGTATGGATTGGGAATGTCCCACTGGGGGACACAGTGGAATGAATGCTGGGGTTGCTGGGTGGCACCTTCCAGGTGAGATTACGATAAACTTTGCATTTAAAATTCAAACCTTATCTGTGTTTTATATTCGTTGTGTGTTCTGGGTTCTTTTCCTGCTAAAGAGGATTCTTCAGCAGAAAGAAAAATATTCAGTTTCACCTCCCTACAGTCAATTTAGGGAAAAATGTCCAAGTTCCGACCTCCCAAACAGCCAGGAGACAGCATTTGGTGTCCAATCCATCTCTCTGTGTTCCCTTTGAGGTTGAACAGTGGAGAATCCACCAGAAATTCTCCTTCCTGGAGCAAACCCAGCTAGACACAAACCTTGGGAACGGCACTGGGCTATCTGCCGGGCATTCCCTAAGATGTAGCTTCCTCCCTGGTGCTTCTCCACATCCAGTGGCAGCAGAACAGGATGACCCCGAGAGGAGATTTCTCTCCCATCCAGGAAATATGGGAAAGCACAGAGTGCCAGCCCCAGCTCGGTGAAGCTGCTCTGATGGGAACAGAAGGTCAAGGACTGTGAGGAGCAGGATCCGCTCTCTAGCCAGCATTTGAGGGGAAAATGATGCCTGGTTTGAAACATTGCCTCCTGTCAGGGGGGAGAGAGAACATGAAGGGTTGGAGGAATTCCTGGCACTGCTGGGGTTGTCCTTGGACACCTCTGGTGCCCTGGATCTGGATTGCAGATCTGTCCAACAGCTCCACATTAACGAGGAGGAATTCCAGGCTGGGCTTGGTGAAGGCTCGGGATCTGATCCTGCTTGACAGGAACAACACGAGGGGCCCGAGCATGAAGGGTGGGATGTGCTGGGGATCAGGATGGCTCTCCAAGAGGTTGGAAGCCATGGACACAGGTGCTCCTGACCCTGTGGACACATTCCCGTGTACCCTGGCAGCGCTGGCAGCCCCAGGCTGTGGCACCCACATTTGGGAATGTCTGCAGGGACACCAGGACAGTCTGTCTGCCCAGGAAAGGGCAGCTCTGGCTGCCCCTGGCATAGGATCAGGGCTCAGGTCCCATCCCCAGGGTGCTGGCGGTGCCCCCGCCTCCTGCTCCTCATCCCCCTGAGGCAGGAATGCCGCCCTGCCCTCCCCAGTGCCCCAGCACGGCTCCAGCTGGGAACCATTCCTTCCACCACCAGATAAAGTTCCACCTGTGGTAATGAAGGACCCTTTAAATTCATGTCCTGGTGTCTTCTCCTTGTTCCAGAGCCATTTCTTTCTCCAGCCTGATGTTATCTGACTGCAGTTAAAGAGCCCCAGCCAAAGGGACACCTCCTGGATATCAATTCTGACTGCTCCAAGTTTGTTATTCCACTCAGTCTTTTCCTTATCCCACTCATGAACACCCTGGACTGGGCACAGAACTCTCAGCCCTTGCAGCTTTGAGGTTAAATGGTCTGTTTTAGCATAAACCCACACAAAATTCATTTTCGTTGCTGGGAGATAAACGGGTGGGTAAGTGGATGGCATTTGATCAGTTAAGCTGCTCAAATGGGATGGCTTTGGAGCAGAGGGGGACTGGGAATGGCATCGATGGCACTGAGCTGCAGGGAGCCCCTGGCTGGGCTGGGATGTTGGGCAGTGGCTGCTGAGCAGGACAGAGCTCAGCTCCGGACACTGCCCCACAGGAGCTCCAAGGAGGCACAGTTTGGCCCCATTTGGGAGGCAGAGGATTGGGAAGGATCTCCAGAGCTCTGTTTGCTGTGTCAGCAGTGCCTTTCCAGGAGCAGCTGGTGACAGAGCCGAGATGCAGGGATGTGACTGTCACTGCCCTGCTCCGGGGGCTGCAGCACACAAACTGGGCAAGGACACGTGGGATTCCCACATTTCAGGAGGCTGGGAAGGCTGGGAGGCAGTGCCAGATCCTGCTCAGTTTTGGGTTGGAGTGGCTGCAGTGCCAGATCCTGCTCAGTTTTGGGTTGGAGTGGCAGCACCTCATGGGCTGCAACTGTTGCCTTTTTTCAGCCTAGAGATGGAGCTGGAGATGATTTTAGGGCAGGAGGCGATATAAAAGCGGGGCTTTATTGGAGACACCAGTCCAGGATCCCCTGAACCTGAACCCCCCTTCCTGCTGGTCCAGTGGTGTCCCAGTGTCTCCAGACACATGCTGGAGTTTCAGCCTCGTTACCCAGCCCTGCTCCTGTCCCACACAGCTGCTTTTCCCAGCAGGACAATTCCCACTTCCACCCCCATTATGGACTGGGCAGCTCCCCTTGTTAGTGAGATTAGAGCTGGAATCACACCAGACCCCACGGATGTGATAAATCCACTCCCCAAATTAATGACAGAAAATCAGCACTTGTCCTGAACCGGGGTTTTCCTGACCTGAGGGATTGGGTCCTGTGTTGGTCACTGGGATTGGCCCCTCTGCTGTGAAGCTGTGAGGAGTCAAATATTGCCTTTTTCAGCCTAGAAATGAAACTGGAGATGATTTCAGCACAGGAGTGGATATAAAAGCGGGGCTTTATTGGAGCTCCAGGGGCAGCCATGGAAGAATTCCCACAAAAGCCCCACAGGGGTGAACACAGTTTAAGATTAGGAAATTAGCATAATTGATAAAAAGCACCAATTAGGAGGACAAGTGGTGATGCAATTCCCCCCAGGTGATGTAATTCCTGCTTCTCTGGAGCAGGCAGGCAGCCAGCTGACACAACTTTGAAATAAACAATTTTTAAATTAATAAAAAAATCTCTGATGAAGTCATAAATCTCTGAAGAACGACCTTATCCACACCTCCCACTCCGATCTCTGGTCAGTCAAGAAACACAAAACTGCTGGATGTGAACCACTCCCCCTGAGGAGCCTTTCTGCCCTCCTGGAGAATTGAGGGGTCTGGAGAAATCTCCTGCTCCTGGGAGCCTCCAGCAGGAAACTCCACAGCAAACCCTGGGGAAATCGATTGCAGGGTTGAACTCTCCTCACGTTAGGAAGACTTCTCTTAATGATGAATCTGAGTTTCCCTGAGTGGGATTTAATGATCCCCTCTCCTCAGCAGAATGAACAGGCAGAACAAATTATCCTCTTCAGGGAAACCTTTTCTGGAAGTGGAGCCTGTGAGGTTTCCCTCAGATCTTCCTTCTCTAAATGCCTCCAATCATTCCAGCCTTTCTTTGCAGTAATAATTCCTTCTCACTGCTCCAGTTTCTCATTCAGCCTTGGACTGTGGGATGGATTTTCCAGGTAATTTCTGGTGTCTCAAGGTCCTGCAGAGCCCCAGCCCTGCCCTCCACGGTGCTGTTGGCTGTTCCTGGGGTGAGGTGAGAGCAGAGCTGGCACCCCCAAGGTCTCTTGACAGTGTCTGGTAAGGTCCCAGCCCTCTGTGAGGCAGCCAAGGAGAAGCTTTGTCCCCCTGGGGGACGCCCAAACATGGGAGAGGCTGCCCAGGGAGGATGGGTCCCCATCCTTGGGAGCTTTTCAACACCAGGCTGCAGGAAATCCTGAGAAACCTCAGGTTTGAGGTGTGACCTCAGAGCTGATTGTGCCTTGAGCAGACCAGCCTTTGGTGTAGGTGACTTCCAGTGATTATTTTCTAATTATTCCCTTCTAATTATTCCCTTGAATTATTCTGGGAGCCTCCACCATCCCTTTATTCCACTCCCTCTCCCCAAAAAGAATATTTTGATTGAGCGTTGCTCATGCTCCACTCAGCCATACCCAGAGTGGGGCCATGAGACAGAGCTCATCAGTGGAGAAACCCCAGAGTGCCCTGGACCATCCTTCCATGGTCACTGGGATCATTCCCAGGGCCTGAACTGCATGGAATCACAGAATCACCGAATCTGGAAAAGCCTTCAGGATCAAGTCCAAGCTGTGCCCGATGTCCCCAACTTGTCACCAGCCCAGAGCACTCAGTGCCACATTCAGGCCTTGGACTCCAGGATGGGGACTCCAAACCCTCTGGGCAGCCCCTGCCAAGCTGAGCCCCTTTCCATGGGGAAATTCCTCCTGATGTCCACCTGCCCTCGCCCAGCCTGAGGCCGTTCCCTCTCCTCCTGTCCCTGTTCCTGGAGCAGAGCCCGACCCCCCGGCTGTCCCTCCTGTCAGGGGTTGTTGCAGAGCCACAAGGTCCCCCGGAGCCTCCTTTGCTCCAGGCTGAAGCCCTTCCCAGCTCCCTCAGCCACTCCTCATCCCAGTTACTCTCTGATTCCATGGGAACAAGGTCTCTGCTCCCAGGAGCACATCTGTGCCAGGAGGAAAATCCTGGAGCAGTTGGAAAGTCAGAGGTGAGGAGGTTGGGTGGGACCAGTGCACCTGGATCCCATGGGATGTCACATAGGAACAAAATAGTCTCCAGAACCATGGCAAGCCCTCACATCTCCAGGATCTCTGCTACTGAGGCAGATTCCCAAAACCTGGGTTGGGGTGGTTTTGGCTCCTGGAATTCCAGGGTTGAGCTACACAGAATCCCAGAACCCCTGAGGTTAGAAAAGACCTCCCAGCCCAAGCTGTGCCCAATGTCCCCATTTTTTTTTCCCAGCCCAGAGCACTCAGTGCCACCTCCAGCCCTTCCTTGGACACTCCAGGGATGGGCACTCCAAACCTCCCTGGGCAACCCCTGCCAAGGCCTGGCCACCCTTTCCATGGGGAAATTCCTGCTGGGGCTACCCCAAACCTGGGAGCCACAGCAGGACAGGTAAACACAGAGGAGGTAAACACATTTCTTATTTTTAAGCAGATTCTTTTTTAACCTTGGTAAAAGGTTTTCCACAATGCCTCTGACTCCCAGGCATTGAAAAACAAACAAACAAATAAACAAACAAACAAACAAACAAACAAACAAAGTTTGTCCAAAGCCCACTTTGGAAGCCAAAATTTTAAGCAGACATTTGTGACAGATTGGAGCCCTGCTTGCCAAAGGCTGCAGGGGTGAGAAGGCATTTCCAGGAGCCATCCAAAAGGCCCAAAATTTCTCAGATTTTCTCTGCAATAATGAATTCCAAGAACAGAATAATTGGGGGAGAAACCCAAGCATTTCTCAGTTTTTGACATTTTAGGAAAAAGCTGAAGACGACATTTTTTTTTTTTTACATCCACCACATCCTTTGTCGTGATGCGAAGAGGAGCTTAAATTCCAGAATAGCAGCAGGAAAGGGCAGGGAAAGGGAAGATCTCGGGGATCTCATTTCTAAATGCAGCAATGCTTCGGTGATGACAGAAAAAGATTCTGACTTGCTAATTAGCTTTGCATAATGATGACTAAACTTGATTCCAGCGTGAGCCACTGAAAGGAGTCTTTGGAGTTCGTGGGTTTGCTGGGAGCTCCAGTTCGAAGGGTTTGGTTTGGGTTTGGCTCCCTGGAGACCAAACAAATCCCCAAAGGGCTCTTGGAGCTTTCTTGTCCCAGTTGGAGGCAGCAGCCAAGGAATTTGTGAGCAGGACTTTGGTGACACTGATTTTATTCCACTTCCCTGATGCTCCCCAAGCCTTGCTCTTCTTTTCCCTCACTCATTTTTCCCCTCCTGAGCAGCCAAACAAACAGAGAATAAACGTTCATGGTCTCTCCATCAGTGCCAGCCATTGTTTCCCTGCTCTTTTTCTCTGTCAGGAAGAGCTGAGAGGAAACCTGGCCATGAAACATTCCCAATTTTGTGTGTGGGGACAAGGGGACACTGTCAGAGGGTGACACATGGAACACGTCCCTGAATGTCACCCACTGTCCCCTCAGGGGAAGCACACAGAGGTTCCTGCAGGGTCTCCCCATCCCTGTGGCCTCCAGGGTGCCCCTGGACAGAAATCCCAGTCCCTGCGACCCTGACTGGGTCAGGCACAGCCCCAGTGGATTCCCCAGGTGGGAATGCAACCCTGGATGCCAGCAGAGCCTCAGCAGCCATTCCTGGGGACTTAATACCCAATGATTAATGGTTCTGAGATCTCTGGAGCTGCAGTTGGTGCACAAACACTTCTAAAAACAACCCAAACCAAATGTGCATGGCGGAGCCATAGAAATCAGGGTGGAACAAATCCAAAAGAATCACCTCTTCCAGCCCCTGACACAAGGAAAGCTCTAGGGCCTTCAGCAGAGGGATCTGGAGAAATTCCTGGGATGCTTTGCCCCACTTTATTGCTCACACAGCTCAGAGGGCACCAAGACTCCCCCAAACTGTCAAATCCAGGTTTGGATCATTCCACGATCCCTGGGGTTCCACAGATCTCGTTGGAGCTCAGTGCTGGCACAGCTCTGGCTGGCACTGGGAACCCGTGTGGTGTTGGGGAGTGGTGGGGAGGGATCCAGTGATTCACCCTGAGTCTTTCCTGGGGGCCGTGCCAGCTCCCACACTTCTTCCTGTCACTTGGAAACGGCGCGGAGGAAGGGAGAAAACTTTCCTTCCCTGCAGAATTCCCGTGAGGGAGGGACCCACGGAGCAGGGATTGCCCATCTCTGCCTGGAGGACTTCTCCAGGGAAGCTCACCTTTAGCAGGAGAGCCTTGTCCTGCTGCCGGCGCTCCCTGAAGGCAAATCCTGGCTCACCCAACTCCCTTGGATGCGCCACAGTCCAGTCCCTTCCCGGTGCTCCTGAGCCCGAGCAGGGAAGGTCAGCTGGGCTGAGAATGGCTGGGGGCTGGAATCAAAGCTGGGAAGCAACAATTCCTCCTGGCCCCACGTCAGCAGAGCTCTGGCTGCCGGCAGCAGATGCTGTTTGTTCACACCGCCTGCCCGTTCCCAAAATGCCGGAGATGGCGGCGCTGCCGACGCGCTCCCAGCCCACGGTGGGGACGGAAAAGGCCAGGCTGAGAGGCTGCACAGCTCCTTCAGCTCCTCCAGAGCCTCCTAGCAGCTCCCAGTCTGGCACAGCATTCCGGTAAAAAAATCCCTGAGCCCTAATTCCCCCCATTCCCAGCTGAGGGGTCGTGCGGGACACGCGAAATGAGCTCAGCCTACAAAAACGTGTCGCAGCCCTTGTGCCTTTCCTGCAGCCTGAAAGCCGTGGTTGAGGCTTTCCCCAAAGAACTGGGGAGGTTCCCATAACCCACAGGTCACCCTGGAGAGATGTGGCAAGAGGAAGAGCTGGGGAATGACGGAGCTCGAGCTTCTCGACAGTCCTTGAGCAAATGATGAACCGATCGATTTATCAGCACTGCAAGGAGAAAAGGAAGCGGGAGCAGCCAGTGTGGACTTGTCAGGAATAAATCATGTCAGAGTAATTTAATCTCTGCCTTTAATGGGGTCGTTGGCCTGTGGACAGCAGGACGGGATGGATTTGATAGACCTCGACTTTCATGAGGCTTTTGACCCAACCTGACAGGAGAGGCTCCTCCAAGCAGGGACACGGGATTGAAAGCAAATCATCCAGCGTGGGCACGATTTAAAAAAAACATTAGACTTTGAATTTCATATCAGAAATCTGTTCAAGAAAGGAATTTAAGTCTTGCAGGCATCTGTCCTAGGCCCAGCTCATTGAAAAATCTTTTTACTGACAAAGCCAGACCAGCACCCACACAGACAATAGGCAAGAACTTGGTGGAATTTATGTTAATGCTGTTTTACAAACATAAAATATGCAACCCTCCCCATCAATAAAGAATCACACATTCTTTGGCTCCTACGAACACATCTTTATACATGATATTTCAGCTTCGATGAATAATAAAATTACTCATTGACATCACAGGAATGGGGCTACAAACCTATTGTCTGTTGTTGTTGTAGGTAAGAAACAGATTTCCTGATGCTGCTCCATCTTCTGGTGCTTTCCTGGCTCTCTGACCCCACGGAAAATGATTCCAGCTGGACAATTTAGCTCATTTTACAGTGCCACATTTGCAGGGGGATTGCAGAGCCAGCTATTTGTTTCCATCATTTTATCACCAGCTTAGCTGATGGAGGGGATCAGACAGAGCGTAAATGCCTAAATGGGGACATCTGTTCTGGTTTGGAGAGCCCGGGGTGTCCCAGCTGGGCTCCAGCTGCTGGCTTGGCAGGGATTGCTCTCCAGGGATGTTGGATCCACCAGCTCCTCTTGAGACCCCAAGCAGCACCACACAACAATGTCAAGGCAACAAAAAACCTCCTTTCAGCTCTGTGGATAAATTTGGATGAGGGGTGACAGCTCATGATTCAATCAGAAAGGTTTTGTAAAACCACCAGGATGAAGTGCAGGAAAGGCAGGTGAGAAGTGAGGACAAGGAGAAATGAAAAGCCCAGAGTGAAGTTGGGTGGGACAAGCGGCAGCAGCAGCAGAGGCTGATCTGGGCCTTCCAGGGGCTCCGAGAAATGGGGAGGACAAAGCTTCCCCTGGCCCCCACCCAAAGAGCTGAGGGTTCCTAGGGTGTGCCAGTGGTGTGATTCCCCATGTGGGAATGTGCTGTGAGAAGGAGAGGAAAAAGGAGAGGGGAACTGCAAAGGGAATGATCAGAAGCTGGAAATGGTACAGGAAAAGGTTGGAGGAATTCAGGCGGGGTGCTTTTCCCAGAGAAGAGCAAAACTGCCATGGGAAGATGGTGTTAAATTAAATGTGTCCTGGGTTGTTCTGGGGGAACATTTCATCCTGAGTAATCCAAAACACAAAATGGGGTGGGTTGGGAAGGACCTTGGAGCTCATCCCATCCCACCCCTACCATGGGCAGGAACACCTTCCACCATCCCAGGCTGCTCCAAGCCCCAATGTCCAGCCTGGCCTTGGACACTGCCAGGGATCCAGGGGCAGCCACAGCTTCTCTGGGCACTCTGTCCCCACCCTCACAGGGAAGCATTTCTTCCCAGTTGTCCAGGGAATCCCTTTTTCCATGGCCTCAAGGAGCAGGGAAATGACTCCATGAACTCTCGTTGATCCAGGACCTGGATCCAGCCCTTTGGCCTTTGGAATCTCCTGTTTTAAGAAATGGAGTTGTAAGGAAACATTTGTGTTTCAAAGGGCTCTGCTGGATCAGAGGGATCTTGGGAGATTCCTTTGCAGGATGTGAAGTTTTATGGAGAAATGGAAAGGCCAGGGGATCTCCAGCACCTCAGAGCCTGGAGATGGAAATGCAAAGGAGGGAAAGCCCAGAGGGGGCTGCTGCAGGAGGAGCAGAGGTCACCTACAGGGACTCACAGCAACCTCAGGGAGAAATGTTCCCTCAGAAACACGGCCAAAGCCCCTGCAGAGTGACCAAGGGGTCCAGTGCTGGGGAGTGACCAAGGGTCTATCCCTGGAGAATGACCAAAGGTCCATCCTCCCTGGGGAACCACCAAGGGCCCATCCCTGGGGAATGACCAGTGGTTCATCAATGGAGAGTGAACCAAGGGTCCATCCCTGTTGAATGACCAAGGGTCCATCCCTGGGGAGTGACCAAGAGTCCATCCCTGGAGAATGACCAAAGGTCAATCCTCCCTTGGGGAACCAAGGGCCCATCCCTGGGGAATGACCAGTGGTTCATCCTGGGGGAATGACCAAGCACTCATCCCTGGGGAATGACCAAGGACTCATCCCTGGACAATGACCAAGGGCCCATTGGAGAATATCCATAAGTTCATTCCAGAGCACGCTGAGTGAGGACCCTCCCTGATGGGAAAGACATGGGAGCCATCCTGTCAAGATTCCCAAACAGGGCAGCTCCAGACCCCTTCCAGCCCCTCTGGTCCTCCCCACAAAGAAAAAGCCAAGCCTGTGCTTTTCCGGGTGCCTTTCCCTGATCCCCATCACAGAGCTCCCACCTCTGCTGGGAGCAGCTTCCCAGGCCCCATCCGGAGGAGGGGAAGCAGCAGTGAGTCAGGAAGTGTTGAAGAGGCTGGGAGCAGCAGTAGGTGGAGCTGGTGAAAATCTTCCAACAAAGAGCTAAATTTTATTATGATGAGAAATGAGGCTTTATTGAGATTTTAAAAAAAACCACAAAACTGTAGGAGATCAGAGAAAATGTCGCAATCTGAGGGAATTACAGGCTAAATAAATCAAATTTTTAATGTTAAAAATTCTAAAGTGCTATTCCTAATGCTGGCAGTGCTAGGATCCCTCCTGCCCTGACAGCCCATCCCAAATGTCCTCTTCCCATAAAAGCTCTTTCCTGGCATTTTCTGGAGTGGGGATTTGCAATTCTGAGCACCACATCATAAATCATCAGGACCTGAATGGAAAATTAATGGCTTCATCCCCATCTCACTTGATTTGGGCCAAGAACCTCTGCAAGGACCGGGAATGTTTTTACCTTTGGCACGAGATTGGAGTCCTAGGGCAGAAGGTGACCCTGGGGCAGCCCCTCCACTGCTCCCACTGTGGGGTGTCCCATGGTCCAATACCCTCCTACCACCTCAAATCTGTGCCCATCTCTTCCCTCTTGTTTTTGTGGATCCCCAGTGCACCCGTGGCTATGGCAGTGTGGGATTTGCAGTGTGGAGAGGAGGGAATTCCCTCCTGTGGGGATCCCACCAGGATTAGGGATGCTCTGTTGGGTGGAGATTCCTGTGCACTCCAGCTGCTGCAGTGCTCTGCAGGTACTGAGTCCCAAATTCCCTCATGCTCTGGGTGAACCACCACCCTGGAGCTGTCAGTGAGAGGGCTCTGCTGCTCTGCAGGTGCTCCAGGGCCTCCCTGGACCCACCACAGGGAACCTCTGCCCTCTCCAGAGGCTCAGGGACTGGGCTGGAGCAGTAGGTGGAGCTGGTGAAAACCTTCCAATGAAGAGCTGAATTTTATTATGGTGAGAAATGAGGTTTTATTGAGATTTTAAAAAAAATAATGTAAAAGAAAGTGTTGATCTGGAGAAAATGTCCCAGTCTGAGGAAATTACAGATTGAATTAGTAACAACTTTTAATATTTAAACTCTCAGTGCTATTACTAATGCTGGCAGTGCTGAGATCGCTCCTGCCCTGACAATCCATCCCAAATGTCCTCGTTCTATAAAAGCTCTTTCCTGGCATTTTGTGGAGTTTTATCCAAGCTGATGAAAGCTTGGATCAGACATCTGAGGATGGAAGCTGGGCCAGGAGGTGCTGGCTCTGAGGATGAAGCGCTGACCTGGCTCCTGCAGGCTGCCAGCTCCTGCTTTCATTCACACCGAGGGTTTGGGATGTGCAAGAGTGGCTGCAGCCCTACTGGAGCTGCGAAAGGATCATGAAATATCAGAATGAATTTTCAGATGGTCCAGAGGAGAGCTCAGGCCCTAGGGAAATCATGAAATTCCCGTATGGCTTGGGTGGACAGGGACCTTAAAGTCCATCTCATTCCATCTGTGGACAGGGACATCTCCCATCCTCCTGGGTGCAAGCCTGTCCTACAGAGTCACCCCTCAGACTGACCCTTCAGCAAAAGCTGTCTCCGAATGCCCTGCAGGACCTGCAGAGCTCAGTGCAGGAGATTTTCCAGTCCCCAAACTGCTCCGAGGAGGTGCAGACTGAGCTGGAAATGCTCCTCAGCCCCTGCACATCAAACACTGCTGATTTTTTTTTTTCTATTATTATTTTTACACTTCCTCTTTACAAACCTGTCTCAGCACAGCAGAGGAGCTGCCACCCACCTCCACCAGATTGAATCCTGTCTCTGATGTTCCCAGGACTCCCCATTCAGCTTTGAACTAATTGCTGCCTGCCCAGGCAGTGCTTCCTTTGCACCATCACACATCCCTGCTGCTGCTGCCCAAGGGAAGTTTCCTGCTGACAGACAGACTCTGGCTCCTGCAGGCTTGGAGAGCTCTCCAGACAAGGAAATTCAATATTTCATTGGTCTTTCTTGGCTCCACGGACTCTTCCTTAATGAAAAGTTCAGCAGAATCTCCCAGTCTGGCATCCCAGGAAGGCACTGGGGATCCCTCGGGGTGGCCTTTCCATAGGGCATGGCCTGGACTGGAATTTTTAGCTCAAAATTGCAAATCCCCACTTCATAAAATGCCAGGAAAGAGCTTTTATAGGAAGAGGACATTTGGGAGGGGTTGTCAGGGCAGGAGGGGTCTCAGCACTGCCCACGTTAGGAACGGCACTGAGAGTTTAAGAATTAAATTTGGATCAATTTAACTCCTGATTCCCTCAGATTGAGACTTTTTCTCCCATTTTCTTTTACATTATTTTTTAAAAATCCCAATGAAGTCTCATTTCTCTCTCAAGTCTTTTTGGACTCTTCCAGCAGTGGAATCCTCTTTGCTGCAGACGATCCTTCACCAGTTCTCTCCCACCTCTCATTTGAATGAGTTTCCTGTTGGGAAGAAGCCTTCCCAATCTCCAGGAAAAGCAACCATTCTCAGAGAACATTTTGATTTGTCTTAAAAACTCTAATAAAACATGGAGGACTTTTCCCCCCTCATAACAGAAAAAAAGGGTTTTTCAGGGTTTTTTTTGCCAATGTCAGTGGTGCCACTCATGCTATCAGCCCTTTGTTTGCTGTGCTTTATTTTGGAGTGATATTCCCTCATGGCAGAGCTGCTGAAAGCCTGGATCAGGCATCTGAGGATGGAAGTGGAGCCAGGAGGTGCTGGTGTCACTGAAACTGCAGGAAAAACAAAAACCTTCTAACACTCTATTTGAAGTGATAGACATTTAGGCATTACTTTATCTTCTATACAGAATATTCCAAGGAAAATATTCCAAGCTCATGCTTTTACAGGATTTTCCCTCAAACTTTATACAGTCCAAACTCACAGGGATGTTTCAAAGTCCATTGGTCCAGAGTTGAGCACCCCCACTTTCCTGCTGGACCTGAATTTCTTCTCCTCTGATGTTCATTTGGTCTTCATTCCTTGATTTCCTTGATCAGTTTTTTCTGGACTGGATGTCTCCAGCTCTGCCAGAGGCTCTGGGGTAGATGTTTGTAGATGGCCACTGATGTTCTGTTGATGTTCCCTTGATGCCGTTTTATCTTCCTGGGGATCTTTTGGGGATCTTTTGGGTTGCTCCCAGTCCGTTGATATGTTAAGCCCATCTCCATAGAGTGATTTTTCATCACTGAAAAAAAAAATTAAAAAATAATTCCTTTCTCTAAAGCATAATCAGACTAGAAAAATAAAATAAAATTTTAAAAGCTCTATTGTTTCCATCACTGACTCTGAGGATGAAGTGCTGACCTGGCTCCTGCAGGCTGACAGCTCCTGGTTCCGTTTGCACCGAGGGTTTGGGATGTGCCCGAGTGGCTGCAGCCCTACAGGAGCTGCTAAAGGATGATGAAATATTTATAAACTGAGAGTGCTTAAACCTCCCTTCAAAGCCTGATCCTCGTGGGAAGTGGAACTGGCGTTGTCCTGAAGGGCTGCTAAAGGTGGGCTTCACCTCCCTGGTGCTGCCCAGCAAGAGAATATTTTGGTAAATATCGTTTTACCTTGGTAAAACAATGTTTTTTCACTTTAAATCAAGCCTTTGACTTAAAGCATCATTTAAATCACCTTGATTAAATAGAGAGGTGCCTGTTTGTGAGAAATCCCAAGGGATCCGTGAATAGACTCTATGAGTACAGCTGGATAATTTTTCAGGTAAAGAAGTCTGATGAGGGGAGACAATTTCCAAGAGAGTGGTTTATGTGAGGAGCCATCTCCCAGTCTGTGAAAATCATCCTCGCTCCTGGAGGGAACAGGAAATGCACAATTAAAACACAAAATTCTTGTCAAGGAGGATGAAGTCCACGCTCAAAACTGCTAGAGGGCAGGGATGGATGGGATTTTGGGAAGGAATTGTCAGGGTTGGATGGGATATTGGGAAGGAATTGTTCCCTGGGAGGGTGGGCAGGCCCTGGCACAGAGTGCCCAGAGAAACTGTGGCTGCCCCTGGATCCCTGGCAGTGTCCAAGGCCAGGCTGGACATTGGGGCTGGGAGCAGCCTGGGATGGTGGGAGGTGTCCCTGCCCATGGCAGGGGTGGCACTGGATGGGATTTCAGGTCCCTTCCCACCCAAACCCATCTGGGTTCCTTGTTTTGTAAACTTTGACACTTTTTCCTTCAGGTCAGCCCTGGTTTTTGGGACTGCTCAGGGAGCTTTGCTGCTGCCTGCAGGGTGGGTCAGTCCCTGTGGCTGAGTTTGGGGCTGCACAGGGGGTGAATCCCTCAATGGTCAGTGGCTCAGCTGAGAGGGACAGAGGCAGCAATGGAACAGCTGAGGTTGGACACAATGAGGGTCCTGTTTGTTTGGCCTGCTCTGATGGGGATTTTTTCCGAGGAAAACCAACTTGTCCTGCCAGAACCTGCAAGGTTCTTACACCCCCTGGCCTTGATCAGGAACGGATCAATTCCCTGGATGTGCCAGGGGCTGTTTTCCCACTGCCCCGCTGATAAATCCACCTGGCTGTGCCTCTCTTGTCCTGGTGCAGGTGAAATCAGAATGTTGGAGAGGAATCCTTCACCTTTGGATGAGTTCAGCCAGAGTGCAGGGAGAGCTGGATCCTGCCCTCCAAAATCCCTGCCTGGCTGCAGGAATCTATCCATCTCCCCTAAATCCCATTTCTGATTTCATATTTGTTCAAGCTGAGCAGGATTTAAAGGGAATATAGGAATTGCTAACTCCATGAAAAAGCTCTTGAGGAGAGTAGAACACCAGCTGAGAACTGACAAAATGTCTCAATTTCCCTTTCCTTTAGACAGGGCACTTTCCCAACAGGAGTGGGGATTTCCATGAGTGGAGAGGGCTTTTCCTTTCCTTGGAAAGGGCCGGGCACCACAGAGCAGGAAGCAGCACCATCCCAAACCTCATTTTTGAAGCGTTGGTCCTGCTGACAGCCAGGGACCTTCCGCAGAACTGCTGATGCACAGGTTCCCAAAATAAACTAATTGGGATTTTGCATGGACAGGGTGAGCCAGCACAGAATTGTGCCTACTCACTGCTTACACCCAGGAGGAAGGAATGGCTGGGAGATCTGCAGGAACAGCTCCCTGGTACCTCTGGAGAATGAATAATGCTGTGTCTGCTCTCACTGTTGGCCATAATAATAATAATGTTTAATACAATTAATATAAATATAGAATGGAATAAAATAGGTAATAAAATATATATGATATGATAGAAAAATATAATATAATATAATAATAATATAATATAATATAAATATAATATAATATAATATAATATAATATAATAATAATATAATATAATATAATATAATATAATATATATAATATTAATATAAATAAATAATAATAAATTCCATTATTAAATTAATCAATAATAATTACATTAAAAATAAGTTGAGAACCCATTCCAGAGCTGGAGGGACAATTGTGGACTTTCAGGGATCAGGATCAGCTACAAAGGACCATGAGTTCTTTTAATTTTTAGACATGTGCTTGGGAACTGCTTCTTCTTCCCCTGAAAATTTCTGGCAGAAACATTAATAAAACCTCTCAAATTTACAAAATACTTTTACAGAGCCTCTGGGAATTAAAAAAAAGAAAAAACCAAAATAAATCCTTAAACCCAACAAATTGAATATCCTGTTATTTAAAAAAAAAATCCTGAGGGAAATCTCACTGACAGTGGAGTCTTCAGAGGGACAAATTTCTCCTTTTGGGGGAAGTTTTAGTTGAAAATCTGTCTTGAAGGAAAATTCCTGCAAAGTTTGTTCTCTGGGCATGGATATCCAGGAGCTTCCAAGGGGTCAGAGACCCCAAAGATTTCCATGGGAGGAGTGTGTTGGTGCCCCCGAGCCCTCCCTGCAGGGTCTGTCCCCTCTGAGCCACTTGGGGACCTGCAGGAGCCTCGTGAGGTGGGGAGGCCAAAGCAGCTCTCAGGAAATCCCAATTTTCCATCATTTCCTCACACACATTCCCGTATTTGTGGCTCTGTTAAATCCCAGATGCCTCCTGGGGCAGAAGCAGAGCTTGGGCTGATCTCCCTGCTCAGCTCATTTGGGACACTCCTGGTGGACTCTCCCTGCTGTCTCCAGCACCTGCTCCAGGAAAAGGGGATTTTTCCAAACCTTTGTGCACCCTTGACAGCATCTTAACCCCCCAGAGTAGAGTTAATTATGGAAAAATGGTAATTGGGACAGAGCTGCAGCTGCTTCTTGGAGCTCTTGGAAAAGGAGATTTCCCCAGTTTGAGATTTTCACTGATTATGGGATGGGAGTGGGAAAGAAGAGACACCATTCACAGGCAGGAGAGTTGAGAAATCCGAGGAAAGATGGGGAAATAATGACCCCATGAGCCTGGCAAACTCCAAACACGGATCTGTCTGTCCCTGTGGGGCTGCAGGGCCACAGCCAGGCCCCCACGGCCTGCAGCACTGAGGGGTTTTGATGTGAAATTTGGTGGGATCAGGATTTTCCCTGGAGTCCAAAAAAGCATCTCAGCATTTCACCCTTCACTTGGAACCTCTTCAGGGATCCTAGGGAGAATCCAGGCTGGGGTTGCTGAGGGAGCTTTTTGGGGAAGGAGTTTACAGATTTCCAGCTGGGGAAGAGAAGCGGGAATAGCTCATAAACCCCATTTTTGGGAGATGACTCCTGGTTTTTGTCTCTTGTTGTTCACAGGTTTGCTTCACCATTAAAGTACAATTCCACAGGAGGAGAATTTCTATGGACAGGAATAGGAGAGAATTGTAACCTGAAAACCATGGAATCATTAAAGCTGGAAAAGAGCTCCCAGGTCATCAATCCAACCTTCAACCAACACCCCCATGGCCGCTAAACCAGGAAATGCCACGGTTTTTCAACATTCCCAGGGATGTCCTGGGCACTGCTGCCCATGTTTGACACCTCTGCAGGGAAGGATTTTTTCCTGATATCCAACCTGAACATCCCCTGGTGCCACTCGAGGCCGTTCCTCCTGGTTCAGTGTCGTTGTTGATGCCCAGGACGTGTCACTGCAGGTGACATCCACGGCACACGGAGCCTCCGGGGAGCAGTGAGAGCAGAGGATGCAGGAATGCTGCTCATTCCAGGACCAGTCCCAACCTAACAGCACCAAATAAAAGCTTTTGAGTCTCTGCATGGCTAAAATTCACTGAAATGTCAAGAGAACAAAGACATGGGAGGAACAAAGCCCGAAATGGGAGTTTTCATTATGGCCACACCAGACATCACAATGAGCTCAGGTATAGAAATCATTTCCCCACACCCCAAATGAGATTTGCTGGCAGCAAACGCTCTGAGATGCCATCAGGAAAGAAGAAATTCTCGATTTAATCCTGAGTGTTGAACCAACGCCGTGCCAGGTGCAGCCACCAGGGTGACTCTGGGATGGGGACAGTTGTGTTTGTGAGAGGGACAGAGTCACCAGAGAAAATCAATGATCATGTCTCAGTTCCTCCAGCTGCTCCCGAGTTTCCTTTGAAATCTGTTTCCTCATTTGGTCCCTTTCCCTGCTGGAATATTGGGATTGATTTAAGGGATGCTTTGCACAGCACATCAGCAGCAATTCCAGCTCTAATTCCTTTAACCCCCTTGGGTGGGTGCCATCTATTCCTCCTCATTTCCCACCATTCCTCTTGTTCTTCCAAAGCTCCTCCTCAGGATCCCATGGCTGGTCAGGCTCAGCCCCTGGAAAAATCCCCTTCCCTGGACTCTCCATGGCAGCCTCAAAGCAAAGCCACAAAACCTTCCCTTCTGCTGGAACCCTCATCTTCCTGGAGATCTCCTTTTAAACCTCCCTCATTCTGTAATTGTCTGGCATGTCTACTTTTAATGCATTTGGCAAAAAATCTCTTTCAAGCTCACATTCTTCAGCATTCTTCTTCACATTCTTTCAGAGAAACTGCAAATTTCTCTGAAGTTTGTTCCTCTTGTAATCCTGGTTTTGTTTAAGTCACAAGAGCTCCTCTCCACTTTTCTTTTCCAATAATTGCTTACTCATTTAATCTAATGCTATTTAACTGTAATAATTCTCTTTTCCCTGTGTTTTCACCATTTTAGGGCTGTTCCTGTGTTTTTCAGTGTATGATGTACCCTCACCACTCTCTGCTGACCCTGGACCTAAATAAGATTACGCCATCCAAAAATTCTTTGCCCCTTCTGCTGCTCCTTTTACTTTTTCTTCTCCTTTTTATGATGTCATTACTTGTTCACAGCCTTTTGAAACAAGGCTTTAATAAAACAGATTTTCTCTGGTGGCTCTGTCCCTCCTACAAACACAACTGTCCCCATCCCAGAGTCACCCTGGTGGCTGCACCTGGCACGGCGTTGGTTCAACACTCAGGATTAAATCGAGAATTTCTTCTTTCCTGATGGCATCAGTGAGAAGAGATCGCCTTGGAGGCTGCTGAAGTGCAGGAAACTGCTGAGTTTGAAAGCCACACGTGACAAAAAAACCAGCAAAAGCTCCCTGGTGGGAAAAGTCGAAAGGCACAAGGTCAGGCCGGATTTTTGGGAAGCTCTCCTGACATTTTTCCTTCCTTAAAGAGGCTCATTGACTCTCTTGGTGACTCAGAGGATTCTCCCCTCCCTCAGGACAGGTTATTTTCCTAAGATTCGTCAGTGAAGGGACTTGATGAAGCATTTTTTAAAAGACAAATTCATCATCTGGATTTAGCACCTACGAACTCCTTGATTATTAACCCATGAACTCCTTGATTAACTCCTATTTATCAGCTATTAACTCCTTGATTAACTCCCATTTTTCACCTATTAATTCCTTGATTAATTACAATTTATTATATATTAACTCCTTTATTAATTCCTATTTGTCAACTATTAACTCCTGTTCATCACCTATGAACTCCTTCAGAGCCCTCTCATATTTTTTAAGCCAAAGATTTTTGAAGCGTTTTTCTATCCAAACATCCCTCTGGACCACTTTCACCAGGCTGTGATCACTCGATGTTGTTGTTCATGGGATTGCTGCAGTCTTCAAGACCATTTCCACAGGAGAGGAATTCCCATGGACAACATCAGATATTGTCAGAATTGTGACCTGAGAACCATGGAATCATTAAAGCTGGAAAAGAGCTCCCAGGTCATCAATCCAACCTCAACCAACACCCCCATGGCCCTAAACCAGGAAATGCCACGGTTTTTCAACATTCCCAGGGATGTCCTGGGCACTGCTGCCCATGTTTGACACCTCTGCAGGGAAGGATTTTTTCTGATATCCAACCTGAACATCCCCTGGTGCCACTCGAGGCCGTTCCTCCTGGTTCAGTGTCGTTGTTGATGCCCAGGACGTGTCACTGCAGGTGACATCCACGGCACACGGAGCCTCCGGGGAGCAGTGAGAGCAGAGGATGCAGGAATGCTGCTCATTCCAGGACCAGTCCCAACCTAACAGCACCAAATAAAAGCTTCTGAGTCTCTGCACGAGCTAAAATTCACTGAAATTCAAGAGAACAAAGACATGGGAGGAACAAAGCCCGAAATGGGAGTTTTCATTATGGCCACACCAGACATCACAATGAGCTCAGGTAAGAAATCATTTCCCCACACCCCAAATGAGATTTGCTGGCAGCAAACGCTCTGA